>JALJCO010004096.1:40000-51582 GCA_023101725.1 Atherinomorus stipes | reverse complement strand
CAGCGGCAACTGGTCCCTCTTTTGCCACCACCACATAAGGGGATGTACAGAGCTGAGGACTGCTGTGAAGCTCCGGTACATCTGCACCTCATTCTTGGCCTTTTCAGCCAACGAAGGTGCACTGACGTCTGTCTCAGTCTGTAGTAGCACGGCCTGGTCTTCATCTTCAAAGAGCTCCCCTAGAGCTGAAAGTTTTTTCTTACTTTTTGCAGGTGCTGCTGCTACCATTTCTTCTTCAGATCTGTCCTCCTCTTCCTCCTGCTCTTCATTTCTTCTTTCCTCCTCCTGCAGGGTCACATCTCCAACCTTAAGTGAAGCACACCAGCAAAAAATTACAACAATAATTGGATTGAAACAAAACACATTTGTCAAGTTGTCCACATTGCAAGCAAAATAAACAAACCTTCTTTTCACTAAAGAGGGCTACAGCTGCACTCTCTATGCGAGTCCATACAGCCTCGCCATGGACTTTGACTTTAAACCGAGGATCTAGGGCAGTTGCCTCTTCAAGGAACAGTCGAAGCTCCTTGTTTGTTTCCTCCTATGAACATTTAGCATGAAAAAATTTTGGTGATGCATTACATTTTAAATAATTGTTCCATTAAGTCAATGGTGAACAAAATGATTAATCAATTGAAAAGTATCAATTAACTACACACTGAGTAACGATGAGAGAGGTCTGCCCAGACTTTCTCCTTGATGGCTCTCTTGAATGCGGAATCATTATCTTTCACTTCAAATTTGGCCTTCAGTTTGTCCAGGATGGGGAGGATCTGCCCAGCAGTGGCACTCTTATCAGATGAGACAGCAAATGTGGATGTGTAAAGGACCCTCATCGTGTCCACAAAGTCCTCACACTTGCAGATGTCATCATCTGACACTCGCTCTAATCTGGGAATGAAATTCAAATCCCAACATACAGAATGTTTTATGTCAGCAAAAGAGTAATTAAATTTTTATCACAGGTTCTTATATATATCACAACTTTTACAGCAGTTTTCTAGATCACCTGTCTCTGTCCATTGCCTTCTTGATGCGTGGGTCCCTTGATGCAGCCTGGATGGCAGGGTACTGTTCAATAAACCTCTCCACCATCAGGAAGAGGCTGTTCCATCTGGTTCTCACATCCAGTATGAGGGAATGATCGTCAAGGCCTTTAACAAGACAGAAAAAAAAATTCTCCAATCAGTGTAGCTGTAAGAATATTCATGTTGTAGAAATTGGTAGAATTATTTAAAATCATTTGGATGTCCAAATAGTTATGATATGAACATTCTATGTGTTTTAGTAACCTATCTGACTTACCTAAGAGTTTCTGTTTTTCTTTAAGGACAGGCTTGGCAAGACTATTTCTTCTTAGCCATAGCACAACAGCCCTAATCCTCCCTGACCAGTTGGCAATGGTTTTCACACTATAAAGCTTTTGGGCTGCTATGTTCAAAGTATGAGCAAAACACCCCATCTTCATAATGTGCATTTTCTTGACAGCTACATCCATATTGGCAGCGTTGTCAACAGTAATAGCAACCACTTTGGACTTCACCTCAAAGTCATCTAGGATGCTGTCTATCTCCTCAGCTACAGCAGACCCTGTTTGGGAGACATATACTGCTCTTGTGTGGAGGACTTTCTCTCTCAGCTCTGCTTCCACCACATAGTGGACAGTAACTGTAATGTAGTGATCCTGAGCAACACTACTCCATCCATCTGCAGTCACTGCAACATGATCAACTGCTTTCAGCTCCTCCTTCACATTAGCCTTCTCAACATTATACCAAGCTGGTATTAATGTGTTGCAAAGATCATTTCTGTTGGGCGGGTTGTACTTTGGATTCAGGGCCCTCATCATCTCCCTAATACAAATAACATTAAATTATCAAATTAGTGACTGCTCTTTCATCAGCTTGCCTCTCTCTCTCACTCTCTCTCTCTCACACACTCACACACACACACAATAATTATTTCATGCTGTAATAGTTTACCTAAACCATGGGGTGTCCACTGTTGTAAAGGGCAACATTCCCTTAACAACAAATGCAGTCACAGCCCTGTGACATAAATCTGTCCTCTCACGGGACATGGCTGCCTCCTTAGCCTTAGTAAAGGGAGTCACCGTTGCAGCTCTTACTCTCACTTTAGGTCGGGTTGAACTTGTCAATGGGTCCGACGACGGACCTGTAAAGGTAAAAGGAACCGAGATGATAATAACGATTGGTAACTAAAACAAGTTAAATGTCATGCTTGCAATATCATTTTAAAAAACAGGCTTACCTGCAGACGAAAATGATGCCTCTGCCTCACTTCCATGGTCATTGTCACTGGAGGCAGGTGTGCTAACGGTGCTGGATGCAGGAGCGGTGCTAGCACCCACTGAAGTAGCCACCGGAGTCGACCTGAGACTTTCAAAAATTGTGCACTCTTCAGCCTTGAGAAATATTTTGTGCTTCACCAAGTGCTTCTTCAGATTCGATGTATTCCCGCTGCTGGCCTTACACTTCGCATCACACAAATTGCAACGGGCGTAATCTGCATCGTACTTTGTGAAATGAAGCCATACCTTCGAGCGCTTTCGAGCAGCCATGCTGGTTTGTTGACTTTAGCTGCAGCGAGTCAGTGACTGACGTCATTACGCATTTACGCTGCATGGTGCGTTCAAATGCGGCTTGAAAACTTGTCTTCTCTTGCACTCACCCATTGTCACAATGATGCATTTAGGTACCGAAATGTGGTACCGTTTGAGCTTATGTGAATCGGTGCTCGGTAGTACCGAGGCAGTTCGGTCGGTACCTATAAAAGTACCGATTTCGGTACCCATCCCTAATCCGCTGTTTAGAAATGACCTCCATGTTAAAACTGATGAGGCGTTTGTTTATTCAGCTGCTTTTGTCGTGGATCTTTCATTTTTATTTTCATAATTGTACTAAACCATTTTAAAAAGATGATTTGCTGTTTTGAATTTATCTACCAACCAAACTAGTGGAGATTTTTTTTTCTCAATTTCAGCTCCTTTATTAGGCCATTTATTTTTTATTATTATTTTACATTTATTTAACTGCACTGACTGAACCAGGACGTTTTGTTATATTTTTACACATGTGAGCAAGCTTGTGAAGCTGCTTTAAGATTGTTAAAGATAATTTAAGATTGCTGTGTGTGTGCAGTTGTTAAATAAGTAATTCAGTACATTTATCTCCTTTTCCACACGACGAGGTGTGCCGTCAAACAATACCATGCTGCCTTTTCTCTCCTTTTTCTGGATCGGTATTGGATCGGTATCGGCAGATACCGAAACATCAAATATCGGATCGGATCGGTGCATCCCTAGTGTCAGGAGTGTGGGGAAGGGATGTCGGGATGGGGGCTGGCCTGTCCTGTGGGGGGGGGGGGGTCGTCTGGGGGGTCCAGTCCTCCTGGGTTTCGGTTGGGCTGATGAGTTTCGATCCTCAGATTGGCTGATGTTGTAGCCAATCACCATCATCCCTGCTGGGAGTCCCGGATAAAAGTGGCTGCCTGTCTTTAGTCGCGAGGGCAAATTGTTTGATGATGAACAGTTTGCCCTCCGCTTGCTGGACTATGACTCCTGAGCATCTTGGTGGACTGTGACAAATAACGCTTATCAGACGCCTTGTTATTATTCTTTGATTTTCTTGATGAATTGTTTCAGTAGTGCCTAACCTGCTCGTTTACGAGTATCGCTCTCTCGGTGTGGGCGTTTGTTTATGCATGTTGTCTAGCCTAATCGGGGTGGTTCTGGGCTGGGTTAGCTGTAGAATTAGTTGGGGAAACGGTCCGTCAGAAATCCGCTCCTGAGACCGGTTAGGAATAGTTATTAGTGCTGCTGATCCGTAGTGTTTTGCTTTTCCTTTGTTGCTATTTCTTCCGCTACGTAATGATCCCCTGTCGCTCCTTTGGAGAAGGACTTGTTTCCTTCTGTAAACGGGCAAACAGTTGTTTAAGATATCCATTAGTCTAATGTTTGTTTGTTTTGTTTTTTGTTAATAATATTGCCTTGGTTTTTTTTTTTCAGCAGCACTACATCCCCAGCGCCCTGGTTTTTTTTTCTGATCCGTGTTGGTGCATTACGTCTGTCAATAAACTTGCTGTTTCACCTGTCACCGCTTGTGGGGTTCCCTTTAAAAAGATGATTTGCTGTTTTGAATTTATCTAAACAGCGTCCTAGCCGAGCTGGGACGCTACAGTTGTTTAGGGATTTCTGTACAGATGCACCAGTGAACTGTGTAAGTGGATTCTCGTTTTCTCTCCTCTCTCTCTATTTCTCTCTCTATTTCTCTCTCTTCCCCTTCCCTCACTCCTTTCTCTCTGTTCCCCTTTCTGTCATTACCTCTGTTAACTTTCATTTCTCCCTTGTCAGGCCCAGCAGTATGATATGGAATGCTGTTATAGACAAATGTTTAATTAAAGAAATAAAATGAACAAACAGGATATTACGGGGAGCTATGTGTTCATAAAGCTCCCCTTGGCAAAGCAAAACTGTTCAACACAATGAAGCAAACGGATTTCCATACTGCTTGCTATGATCCTGGACAGGACAAGTAAAAAGGGAAGAAAGAAGAAAAAAAGAAAAAAAAAAAACATGTTAGAAGAAGTACATACCCGACCGAGTCTGCTTTCTTTCCCCTCCTCCCTCTTCATCAACACTCAGGTGCCTCCAGATGGGAGACGTGAGGCTTGATGGTGCTTCCTGCAGCTCAACTAGCTTACATGCCATGTTGTTGTAAGTTGTTATAAACAGGATGGTAACAGCGTTGCACCAACTGGAGGTGAAATTTTACTGGTCCATCACTCAAATATGTCCGACGGCCAACAAAAAAATAAATGAAACGAAAAAGAGCTAAATAAACAAATCCCGCGCCCAACAGTTCGGTACAGGGTCGTGCTGAACTGAGAGCAGTGTACCGATCGGTGAGTGGGTAGCGTCCAGAATTTACTGGAAACCACATCATTTAGTATATTTTTAGAGCCTAAACAGTACTACATCGCATCTCCTGCAAGCACGCCGATGTGCGTTCATGAAACTACGGAAACCTCAGTGTTCAGAGCCTAGTCTCCGACAATGCAAGTGCAGAGGAAGAAATTCACCGTTTACATTGTGCTTAGAGCGACTGAGCTGCAGGCAAACCGGGACAAACACAAGAGGGGTTGGATATTGATTTAAAACAAAGAAAGAAAAAGAGAACGCGCGATCTCGTCTGGCACGGCTTCCGTAGTTTCGTGAACGCGTATCAGCGTGCTTGCAGGAGATGCAATGTAGAACTGTTTAGGCTCTAACAATATACTTAATGACGTCATTTTGAGTGAATTCTGGACGCTACCCACTCAGGACACTTGGATTACATTGGACGAGCAGTATGGAGGAATACTGACAAGTTTTTGTGGACTTTTTTGGACGTTTTTGGCTCCGGTGCCGGGGATTGCCATTATTTAAGTGTCGGCAGATAACAAGAAGCCTCCCAGATCTCCAGCTGCATTTGAGATGCATTAAAAAAGTGTTCCAGAGTGTTGTTCAGCATGAGGGTAAGTGGAAAATAAAGTCTCAGCATTCTGTGGGTGCACTACTCCTTTAACTGTCAAAGGTATTTTACTTCATGCTGCTTAATTTTTAGAAGTTTACAACGGAGCAGAAAATTTCCAAGTGTCTCACAGTTCAAACTCTTCGGTGATAAAAGTGAAAAATCAAAACATGAGCTTGCATCATTGTTGGCAAGGAGAGTATCCCCACGCCTTTACTTATATTAGCCCATCCAGAGAAATCCATCTCCCAGAGCCAGGTCCTGGCTCCAGGCCTCTTTCTACAATATTGTTCTATTGTCCTTTAAACACTTCATTTTCAGGTGGTCTGCTCCAAAAACTCAGACAAGATGACAGCAATGCTAATGACCCAGAACAAGAGAGCATTTATTTCAGTGATAGTGCTGGTCTTCCTACATTTTCTCTCAAGTATAGCCGACATTTCAAGTTTGGCTTCACAAATGATGTGGGGAAGAAAACAAAGCAGATGTAATCTTCCTTCCTGAGAGAAATATGTGTGTATTAAACGCATTACGGTCAGAGTTGAACAGGCTTTGCAATCAGTCGAGGTGCATGTGGACAGTTATCTGTTTTGCTGGTTGAGAATAATGGCTAAGATGTGCTTTCACAGGAAAGAAAAAAAACGTCTCCACAGTGACTATTTAAAATTCAAAGAGCATGCTTTTCAGAAATCATTTAGAGCTCTTTAGAAATCATTTGTGGCCGTCTTTTGATGCCTTTTGGCTGCATTTGTGTTGAGACATTTCAGTCTCCTGTTAGCATATTAAGGAGTATACATCTGACAGAAGGAATAGTGGCGTAAAATGGAAATGGGTTTTTCCTCTCAGCAGGATTAGGAGACACTTTAATGATAAGATTGTTCAAGATATTGGCATCATAATCCTGTCTTATGCTTGACTCAGGATCTTTGATCCTTCTTTAAATTCAAATATATAGAAAGAACAGAGATAACGTGACTTCAGTTCCACAAAAGCTGGTTTCAATATGGCGAATTAGCTGTAATCACATTCACATTGATTAGCACCAAACATGAAATATACAGTGGAGCTGACATGTCTGCCATAATATTCAATGCATTTTACAAGTCCAATTAAAAAGATGAGCATGTGGAGGTCAATTTAAAGGAATAGTACACCCACAGAATGATGGTCCTTCGTCTTCTCCTCACCCTCATGCTGAGCAAGACTTCGGAGCACTTTTTTAATATCTCAAACGCAGCCGGAGATCAGACAGGTTTTCATTTTCCCCCAACTTTCATATAATGGAGTTCACCGGGGCTCGAGCCAAAAAGGTCCATAAAAGTCCACAAAAACTTGTCAATATTCCTCCATACTGCTCGTCCCATGTAATCCAAGTGTCCTGAGTGGGTAGCATCCAGAATTTACTCAAAATGACATCATTAAGTATATTTTTAAAACAGTAGCCTTGTTTTAATGGGAGGGCATGAATAATGTTGACTGTAGACCTCCCATATGGCTACACACATCTGAATTCAACCTTGTCAAATTCTCTGTTTCACAGTTTCTCTCACTTTAACTGTGAAATCAAACAGAATAAGAGGTCGACTCGTTCTTTCTACGACCACTGCTGTCCCAGTCTGGAATCATGAGCGATGCTTCCTGATTTCCAGTTTCTGACCCGTATAGCTGACCAGTGTTCCACAGTGTGACTGGTAAACATTTAACAGCAGCTGTTACTCGTTTGTGTTAGTCTCGTTTGGGCTTTTGCAGGAACCTGTCCAGGATTTTTCATGTCGTTTCACGTTGTGCTCCCCGCCGCACAGCATAGAAAAATTACTCCAACAAACATGGACCTGCATTAAAGTCCCGACTTCGAGACTGATTGACATTTGAGTCATCCACATGAGCAGTTGGGCTGTGATTGACAGCTCTCTCTGCTTTCATTATCGCCACAGTCAGTTTATAAATTACAGACTTTAACACAAAATGGCAGCAATGTAGGACAGCGTCTTCATTTGCAGGACGTGTAAAAAGTAATGAAAATGCGAGATGTCTGCTCACCCTTTGTAGAGGTCGGGAGTCGGACCGGTGTCAGCAGCGGTAACCTTCTTCGAGCAGCCCCTCTGTTGTGTTGCCTGTTTCTCTATCTTCCTTGAAGGCTTGCAGAAAAATGTCACTTGTGAGATTTTTTTCGTTTCTTTGGCGGTGGCATAGTTGGTTAGCTAACAAACATCCCAGAATATTTTGAAGTAATAAAAGAAACATCCCAGAATATTTGCCCATGCTCTCAGCAGCAGGACTCGCATTGTTACTAGGCAACGAAGCAGGTTGACTGTCTCTGCGCTGCACAGAGGCCTCCTAATAAAAATTATTATTGGTTTATGAATTAATTAATTTTGGCTTCCTTTTTTTGTAGAACGGTAGGGGAAACACTGTAGGGTTACTGTAGCTTTGCAAATTCCGTCCAAAAACTGACCCAACCCAGCAGGGTTTAGGGCAGGGGTGGGCAAACTTTTTGCTCAAGGGGCCACATTAACTTTTAAACTTTCACAGGTTGGATGAGCCAGATGCAGATGCACATATACTAAACATAAACATAAAAATTTTATTAAACTGGTTTTTACTTTGGGCAAATCAGAGTCCGTTTGCTCGGAAAGTCCGCTTCGTTTAGGGGAGTTGTGAATGCGCAAACGGACTCTGATCCAGAACAAACAACCGGACTCGGTCCGCCTGCAAACGCAGGTCTCGGTCCGATTCAAGTGAACCGAAGACAGGAAGTGGACTACAAATTGCGTTGGCATTGTTGGTCAAACGTTGGACAACGTGGGTAAACACTACGACAACAAACACGTGTGGGAACTGTGGTACTTACAAAGATGGCTCGTGGTCAGACGCGGAGTAACGAGGAAGTAAATGCTTTAATCGATATTTGATCTGATGAAATCATATCCAGCTCCTCGTACAAAAATAATGTTGCTTTGTGGAGGAAACAGAAGTTGTGAGAACCTTCTTGTACGTGCGTCTTGTCCTCGCCTACGGTGAATCCGAAAGCAGCGCCACCTGAGATTCTCATTCTTGGCCCGGTTGGCAATAGTGCAACATGAATGCGATCTCAGTCCAGAAGACCACCCCCACCCCCAACCGAACCGAGTCCCCAAACGGACCGGACTATGCTTTCTGAATGCGCCCTTACATTCACTTGTAGTGGGAACAGTGTTGTTGATCACCCTTTTTTGCAAGTGCATCAAAGTCTGGTGTTAGTTTTGTTGTAGCAATTCTCAGGACAGATCTGAGGTGTTCATCACTCAGCTGGGATCTGTGGGATGCTTTGTTGGTGTTCATCACACTAAAAGTCTGTTCACACACATACGTGGAGCCAAACAACACCAGCATCCTCTGTACCATCTTATAGATGTTTGGAAATTTGGCTGTGCTTAATGAAGCATAAAACTCATCCAGTTTCAGAGAGGTGAACTTCTCCTTTAAGACTGTGCCACATTGGAGATCAATCAGTTCCAGCTGCAACTCCTGAGCTGCCGTTTCGGGGTCTTGTGTGAAGAGACATGACACCAGCTGAAGTGACTTCTCGATTTTTCCAAAATCAGAGAATCAATGGCAGAATTCTTCATGCAGGTCATCCAGTGATTTCTTTTTTTTTCATGTGACGAGGAGCCTCTTTCAGCATAGCCAGTGTGGGAAAGTCAGCAAATGACTTGTTTGACATTTGCTTTGAGAATAAAGCTAGCTTGGTTTTGAAGGCTCTGACGTTTGTGTACATTTCATGCACAAACTGGTCTTTCCCTTGTAGCTTTATGTTCAGCTCATTCATGTGTGTCAGTATGTCCACAGCAAAAGCTAAATCACAGAGCCAATCTGTGTCACTCAGCTCAGGAAAATCACCAGCTTTCTCAGGTTGCTCCAAAACTGAGATGATGTCTTGCTTGAGCTCCCACACTCATTGACATACTTTCCCCAAACTTAACCAGCGGACATTTGAGTGGTAAAGCAAGTCCTGGTGATCAGCATCAGTTTCTTTAAGAAACTTAATGAACTGACGATGTTGGAGTCCTCTCGCTGGAATAAAGTTGACAAGTTTTACTACTGCCTTCAAGATGCAGTACGGATTTACACAGTGCTTCCTGGTGGATTATGCAGTGTAGGAAAATGACCTCCTGTGCAGGATTGTCCTCTTTCACCCTGTCCTGGATCCTTTTCAGCAACCCGATGTACTCCATGGAAACTTGTGCCTGTTAATGACCTTCGGCACGCCTTCATACAAGTCCTCTCCCCGAATTTTCCTCTTCAGGGATTCCATGGCCAAAAACTCCTCCGTAATCTCAAAAGTGTCATAAATCAAAAGCTGAGCGGTGTCCTTTATGTCACTACTTCAGTCCAGTGCCAAGGATTACAATGCAAATGACTTCACTTTTTTGTTTAGCTTGCTAGCTAAGTCTTCATCAATCAGCTCGACACGACGAGTCACTGTCCTGCGTGATAAGCTAATTTTTTCAAATTTGCTTTTGCCGTCTAGACACAAGATGGCTGCTGTTTCTACCATGCAGTCTATGAGAAACTCCCCTTCGGCAAAAGGCTTGCTGGTCTTTGCCAGCTTGAATGCTAGCAAATTACTTGCCTTCGTGGTTGACTCTTGGATGGTGGTTTGTCGGATAAAGGTGTTTTGCTGAGCTTGTAAATTAGCTGCCAACCTCTGAGCGGTAGCTGTCCGTTCTTGTGTTGACAGGTTGTTAGCATAATTGGCGTGCTTGGTAGAAAAGTGACGGCTGATGTTGTATTCTTTAAAAACCGCAGTGGTTTCTTGGCAAATAAGGCATACAGCCTTTGACTGGACTTCAGTAAAAAAGTACTTAGTTGTCCAGTCCTTATTAAACACTCGGCACTCACTGTCAACTTTTCTTTTCTTTGGCCCGTTCATTGTTACAGATGAGTTCAGGTTCAGAGCAGTAGCAGAGCGAGAACAGACAGGGAGGATCCCGGCCTCCGCAAGTCAATGTACATCACTGCGCCTAATGCGCCACCTGGTGGTCCGCCAGGGCATTGCAGGATTAGGTCAAATGAATGCAATCATAATTGTATGATTCGATTTGGACATTTCTGTTCTAATTTTTGGGGGGCCAGATTAAAAAGGACAACGGGCCAGGGGCCGTAGTTTGTCCACGCCTGGTTTAAAGGGTCTATCAGGTTTTTTTTTTTAAGGTAGATCCAGTTGCTTAACTATCTTGCCTTTCTGTTGGTCATCAAGGCTACAGGTGATCAGTCCAGTATACTTTTACCACCCAGAAGGTCGGTGATGGCATTATACCACGTCATACAGGATTTGTTTCTGATATTTACAACCTTCTGAGAATGAGGTCCATTTACTAATTTTGAGTAGACCGTGAGCATCAGTCAAATGTTAGGGTTAACATGACGGAGACCATGGTCTTAGCATTAGCTACTAATGTGAGAGTCAAAAAGCTGCTGGTTAGTTTACAGGTGAATGTAATCCAATGGTGGATGAAGACATCTGAATGTGGCATCATCTCTAAGAGAGAAGCTGACTTTGGGCATATACAGTAGGTGATTTGTTAAGAATATGAAGATAATCCACCAAAAACCAATGATCCAGCTTATTTATGAAGTTTGTGGCAGAGGCAACACGGGAAACCTTTCAGATATGTGCATGCTGATCTCAGTGAGCATCCCTCAGTCATCCCAGAGTAGTGTCACTGTTGTCACGGGGAAAGGAAACATATTAAATAAAAGTTTCATTAATCCATATAGATTAATTAAATTTGAATCAATTCAAATTAATGAGCCTTCTTTTTTTTAATCCAGCTTTCGTCCAGACTGAATGTAATGGATGCAAAACACTGATGGTTTGCTGCATTTCATCTCAAGATGACCAGGAGCTGTTTTCACCCATTCAGGGGCGCCCGCAGAGATTTTTTTAGGGGTGGCCAACGGTTATTAAAGGACAACTTTTGTTTCTTTCAATCTGGACCTTATTTCTAGGAATTTCTACGTGCATTTACTCATCAGTAACATTCCTGCATCACTCTGACTCCTTTGGAC
>JALJCO010004096.1:0-35000 GCA_023101725.1 Atherinomorus stipes | reverse complement strand
TTATCAAGTTTTTTTTTTTATTTTTTTTTTTATTTTTTTTTTTTTTTTTTTTTTTTTAAGATTTTTTTTATTTTTGTTTTAATTAAATTTTTTTTTTTTATTTTTTTTTTTGTAGTTTTTTTTAAAAAAAAAAAAAAAAAAAAAAAAATTACCACCACAGACCTCTCTTGCCATTTTATCGGTTTCTTTTTGTTTATAAGTTGAAAGAAGATATTTCTTTTTTTTAGTGGACTGCAGTGATAGTGAGTTGGTGGTTTTTTTTTTTTTTTTTTTTATTATTTTTTTTTTTTTTTTTTTTTTTTTTTTTTTCTTCTTCCACGGCGCCTTCTGATTTTTTTTCTTTCATTTTTTTTTTATTTTTTTTTTATTTTTTTTTTCTCTTTTTAAGATTTAATTTAAATTTTTTAATTTTTTAATATATTAAAATTAAATTTTTTTACACACCTTTTTTTTAATTATTATATTTATATTAATATTTTATTTTTATTTTTCTTTTTTTAAATCCGGCCCTTCACTACTCACACCAACTCTCTCGTTCTAATCAATACACTCTTCAATCAAATACCTCCCCCTCCCCTTCTTCCCCTCCCCCCCCCGCCCCCCCGCCCCCCCTCCCCTCCCCCCGCACCCCCCACCCCCTTTTAAGAAAAATAAAAATGATATTATGTTGATTTTGGTGTGGGTTTTATTTTTGTGTTCGGGGGGTGGGAGATTTTTTTTCTTTTTTTGGGTTTTTTCACTCGTGGCCGTTCCATCTCAGCAGAGTCAGGCCCGTCTTGTTGGGGGAGCACGACTATCACCAGTTTTTTTTTTTGTTTTTTTATAATTAAATACCCCTCCTACAAAATGACTGAAAGTTTTGAATTTTTTTTATTTTTTTTGTCTCGGGTTCGTTTGATCTGCAGGCGCGCTCCCCCGTCCTTCGGTCCGCGGCACGAGAAAGATACTTTTTTTTTTTTTTTAAAAAATTTTTTTAAAAAAATTTTTCTCTCCATTATTTAGTCTTTCACCCCCAGATTCTGATTTTCTCCATCTCCTCTCTTAATAAAAATTTTCCCCTCCCTTTTTTTTTTTTTATAAAAAAAAATTTTCTCTCCTTATTTTTTCCTCATTTTATAAAAAAAGGGCGTCAACAAATTATTTCTTCATAGTCATCGTTAACAAAACAACACTATTATCAGACTCTTTTGTTCGAACGACGAGATTGGACCGATACGAACGTTTTAATAAATCACACAATCGTACAACCATTTTTACGATCAGGTTTGCGATCATTTCTACGATCGTTTGGTCAATGAGGGCCTTTGTCTTTTCAGCAACTCCTGATCCATGTCCTCATAAACTTGACACTGCTGAGACTCTGCACAGATACATGTTGTATCATTTAAATTTCTATATCAAAATGATATGTTATCTCCCTGCTCCACTAATATCGCCACTCGTGGGTTGTATTTCCTTTTGCGCTGTTGTCTCTAGCAATTCGCCACATGCGAAACCCTCATTAATATGGGGACGTTTCCAACACGTTTGCGCCTGCTGCCATTTGCGTGATCATTCTTTGTAATTCACTTGCAAACCATGGTTCAGCCCTCTCGCGCAAAATTATAAATTGCATGAGCAAATTACTAAAGGCAATTTTTTATTTTAGCCGATCTGGCCAATAGCGTCCGAAATCTCCTCCCTTCGTTCCCGACATAGTGTACATGATATAGTGGACTGCATCATATACACTATGTAGGGAATAGGGAGTGAGTGGATGATTTCAAACACAGCTATTGTTTGCACTTAAAAAAAGGAGAAATATTCAATTCTATTTGTGGAAAGAAGTTTAACAGTGAAAGCTCATGCTTTTTGTGACTGTTATATAAAAACGAGAGTTTTTCAAGCAATATTTTGTCATTTTAGTTTTCTCAAAAGTAATGTGAAAATATTGTATCATCTTGTTGAGTGTATTGTCACAATCCTTACACTCACAAAGTGACCTCCCCGATATGTAAGGCTGTCTTTGTGAGTTTTTATTATTTTCTGCTTACCCGAACATCAGTATAAACAGGAAGCTGTTGAAAAGCTTTTCCATAATGCATGTGCTGTCTGATTTTACAGCCAGAATAAATTTAGCCATTTGTAAAACATAATGCACTTTTATTGTAAAAAAGTGTTTTACAAATTTAAATTCATATACACAAGTGTGCACACACACACACACACACACACAGCCCCCCTAATCTCCCCATGTCTGAATGTGAACCAGGGAAAGTGATCTTGCATATGTCAGTGGAGACAGGTGTGGTAGTGTGGACCCAGGAAGAGGGGCTTTGGTTCGTGGAAGCTGATTGCCACAGATACCCCCCTCCCCGATACACCTCCAAGCTTATGGGGCTAAATCCCGCTCCCATATCTCCATATTAGTTCTCACCACCAGCACTCTCACAGTAACACAATACGCCTCTGCTGCAGGCTGGTGCTGGCTCAGGGAGAACAGCTGAGGAAGGTGGGCCGCGTCCGCCGAGTGTCCGCGCATTCGTGTGTGTTTGCGTTTGCACACGACAGCTGTGATGTCATGGAAGATATTCCCAAACTGTCAGCTGTTATCATTTTTCTGTGCGTCATTCTCTGTGCAGAATGCAGATGTGTTGTTTTTCACCTTTTCTAGATTTGTTGGTCTTCAGCACAGACACCGACTTGTTCAACGCACTGCGTGACACACAGGCCAGTCCAGGTCCTCCAGACCAGACTCTGCCATCCATGCTTTGTGGACCTGCTTTGTGCACTTGTGTACAGTCTAGGGATGTAACGATAAAGGATAAAAAGATAAATCGGGATATAATTTCCCAACAATTAGTATTATCGTTTCAGATTTTCATTATTGTAAAACTGTGATTATCACACTTTGAAAAACTTAGTGATGCTGCTCATCGTCAGGAAAAGCTGCAGCAGTCCCTCAGATGCAGTGTCTGGCCTCTGAACACATGGCAGAAGAGGGCAGAAGGCACTGCATGGACAGTTCTGCAAGTCTGGATGTATTTGGGATTTTTTTTTTTTTTTTTAGGATGCTTGGAGGAAACTTTGTTTATTTATTGCATTATTTTAATGTTTCTGCCAGATTGCCTTATTTAGTATGGTAGTGTTGCTTTGGTATGAACATTTGATTTTTACTAAGCTACATGAAACAGTTAAAGTTTCCTTTCTGGATCAGTTCTTCTGAAATCTGTCTGAGCTCTGAATGTGAAGAAAAGTATTCTTGGTTCTTATCTATAATTTGCATAAAGCAAGGAACCCTCTTATGGTCATAAGATGCATCTTTAATGCACATTTATGTGTTTAATGTCTACTGTTATTACTTTAATGTTTCTGCCAACAGAAAGTCCACTGTGCTTGTTACGATTGTTTTTATTGAAACTTGGTGAAATGATTTTAGTGTGCCTATAAGTAGTTTTTGAACATTTTGAGCAGATTTCACCAATACGGTAATAATTACAATCACTGTGATTATTTTGGTCACAATAACCACAAAGTTCCCACAAAGTTGGGAGCATGGGATTGTCCAAAATGTCTTGGTATGCTGAAGCATTCAGAGTTCCTTTCACTGGAACTAAGGGGCCAAGCCCAGCTCCTGAAAAACACCCCCACACCATAATCCCCCCTCCACCAAACTTTACACTTGACACAATGCTGTTAGACAAGTATCGTTGTCTTGGCAACAACCAAACCCGACTCCTCCGTCAGATTGCCAGATGGAGAAGCGTGATTGGTCCCTCCAGAGAACGCCTCCACTGCTCTAGTCCAGTGGCGGCTGCTTTCCACCACTGCATCCACGCTTTGCATTTGCTGTTCCACAATGTCCCTTTAATACAGTATGTCAATTCAGTAAAGGAGAGGTTGCCCAGTTTCTGAATAACTATAGGCTATAATTCAGGTGCTCTGATTTTAAGATTGTGGATGAGTCTGGCAGTGGGACCACCCTGTACTTCAAAACAGTACAAATTTAATAAAGATAAAATGAATGGATTTGTTACGTTATTTATTTTCACTTGGTTTGTTTTTATTAAATAATAATCTGACCATTAGTGAAGCTTTTTTTTTCCACCTTGTTCGTGTATAAACTGGGTAGTAGGCTTCCGTATAGAATAACAGGACGGGGAGGACGGTGTAGGTTTATGCTTATTAGACAGGCACATTTACACAAATAAGACAGTGTTCAAGCGCGGCTGCAACAAAGTTTGCTTTCATTTAGAGGCTTCATCATCAGTACTTGGTGGGCCGGTCTGGCCTCACGATGCCTGGGACCATTTTTTGTTCCACTCCAACAGTGTTGTTTTTGGCAGCTATCTGAGTTTTAGTCTTTCTGACTGAAATGCGTATTAGTTTTAGACACATTTTAGTCATTTCTGTATCTGATAGTTTTAGTCTAGTCTTAGTCAGTTAGGCTATATTTAAAAAAAGAAAAGAAAAAAGTTAGAATTTAGGTCAGTAAGTATTGGAAATAGGAATCAAGTGAAATTAATAAAACAATGAACATTAATACTTTTTTATGTTCATAATACCATACATTCTGTTTTCTTTCTGATGGATTATAGGCTGTTATTGGAAGTGTGTCCACAATCATTTCATCATTTCTGACCACCAAGCATCTGGTTGATGCTGCCTCACCTGTGTGTCTGCCTGCAGGTGAGTTGTGCATATATGCACCAGACTCCTGCAACAGTTTGGATACCCGACGGGTAACCTGAAAAAAGCGCTGTTTAGCAGATAGAAATAACAAAGATTAATATGACGGTTCAGGTGTGGGCAGATATGTAGTTCCGGCGGGTCGCAGTGAGAATAAGTTTGTTTTTAGTTTGTGGACATGACGTGTTTTAAACATCAGGTGGATCATTTCCGGCAGGCAGAGACACTGCTGATGACGCAAAGCAGGAACGGAGAACAAAGTTAAAACAAGGATGATGATCTTTTATGCAGGAATCTCAGAATCAAACACACTACTCACAGAAAGTTAGGGATATTCGACTTTTGGTTATAATTTCAGGGAAATATAAAGTGTTCATATTTAACCATTGAACAATGTACATGTGCGTCTAAAAGTTTAGAGAAAGTCTAATTCAGTTCACTTGGACAAGTCGCAGTGGATTTTAGGTTCATCCTGTCATCATACAAAAAAACAAATATCCCTTACTTTTTGTGAGTAGTGTAAATAAAGCCCCTAAGTGGCAAAATGACCGAGATTACAGCAGGGTTCCTCAACCTTTTTTCTGGTGGGGCCCAAGTTTTCAGTCCAAACTGGTCCAGGGTCCATTTATATTTAACACTGTATTAGTGTAAAGACCTAAATTTCAGTTTATTTATTTAATAACTAAAGCAAATCCATCTGCCTTTAACAGACTGAACCTGTAAAATGTGGCGGGATAAACATGAATAACATCATATGAGATCATCACAAACACATTTATATCACACGTATAATTCATGGAATAAAATCAGACTCCTACAAGAACAAATCAGAATTAGACTATAAACACAAAATCTACAACATTTTACTACAAAAACAGGAACAAAGAAAAAAACTGATGGAAATTCATTTAAAAAAGAGATAAAATGGTGCAATAATAGATCATATTGAGAATAAAAAGGCTCAATTTAAATAATCTGTAAAAAAAAAAACAGTTTTATTTGTTTAGACAGGCCAAAATTTCATTGAACAATTTATTTATTTAACGGAGTGATGACATAGCAGTAAAAACTGGTTCATGTAGTTGACATTTCTGCATACGTAGAATGATAAGCTGCTGTCTGTTCCAACCGTTTACAGACCGTAAACGGGAACTTTGATACTCACTCTGGACGTTCACATGGCCTCGTCAGTGCAAAAACGGATCATATTATACCCCCCAAAACCCCAGAAAAGTGAAATTTGATGTCATGGCACCTTAAAACTTTTCTTAGAATTTTTTAAAGAACCTCCAAACATAACAGACATTTTCTGCATCAAAAGCTAATTTTCTCTTTTTTTTCTTAAAATTTCTTTCTTTCAAACGAGTGTTAGATGTTTGCTCTCTAGATGAGGCTTGCAGATGCTTCAGGGCTTCTGTTAGCATTAGCATTAGCTAATGCTAACCTCTCAGACCTCTCAGCTTTGCTTTGTTATTTCCACTAACGAGGCCATATTTATTAAATTGGAGTGGATTTTTGCCTTTTAGGGGCGATTTAGGAAAATTTCTGTCTTAATATTTTTTTTTTTTTTATATTATTTTTTTTTTTTCCCGTCTCTCTTTTGTGTTTTATCTCGCTCTTTTTTTTTTTGTTCTTTTTTTTAGCTTTGGCTTCTTTTCGTCCTCTCCTTTATTACTATTGACAAAGAATTAATTATTTATGCTTTTTTTTCCTCCCCTTCTTTTTCTTTTTTTTTTTTTCTTCTCCACCTACCCTCTGCCCGGTCCCCACCGGCTGAGCAGGCTGGGAGGGGGCGGGCGGCGGGGGTTAGCGCGTTCGGTTTCCGTTCGTGCGTTGGGCCTGCGGCCCGGGGTTCATGCCCTTCCGCCCGCGTCTGCCCCCCGCCCCCTTCTCCGGCCTTCCCCGCCGCTCGCGCTTTCCGGCGTCGTGTCGTGTCGCTCGTTTCGCGGCTCCGCCCCGCGCCCCCGGAGCTTTCTTTTGCGGCTTCGCCTCCCCGCAGTCTCCCGCTCCAAAATTCCAACCAGAAAACCCTTGACCTGTCCGTTTTGGTCTTCCCTTCCTGTCTGGTTGGTTTCTGGTTGCTGTTGTTCTTGGGTTGGCCCCCCCGCCCCGCGGGGGCGCCCCGCCCGACGCCCGCCCCCCCCTTAAAACTCACCCATGTGCGGGCCGGCAGATTCCTCCCTCCCTTTCTTTTCTCCCCCCTCCCCCCCCCCTTGAAAGCAAAGGAAAAAAAAAACAAGCCCCCCCCCCCCCCGCCTTTCTTCCCCCCCCGGGACCCGGGAGTCGTTGTTTTTTATCCTCGCTCTTCCCCCCTTCTAACCTTAGAGAGAGAGAGAGGGGGGGGGGGCTTTTTTTTTTTTTGTTTTTTTTAGATATTAAATAAAAAGAATGATTTTTCATCTAAAAAAAAAAAAAAAAATTAAAATACAACCCCAAAAAAAATTTATTATTTTATTATTTAGTTTTACTCCTTTACAATGCTGGCTACAGTCTAGCTGCTAGCTGAGTGTCTTCTTCTGCTAGTTTGTTGAACTCTGACAAATTAGCGCCACAAGGTGGGGGGAGGCTACAGTGCAACTCATCCAGTCATAAATAACAGTGTAAATATACGGTCCTCATGGCCCACATGTGTAAAGGAAAGTTTTTTCGTGGCCCTCTGGGTGGTGCTGGAGGCCCGAGTTTGGGCCGTGGCCCCATGGTTAAGAATCACTGGGCTACAGTGAGTTTAGTAACTTATGTGTTGATGTGCAGGTCAGGTTTGACAAGGAGAGCCGCGGTTCGTGGGTCTCGGTTCGGGTGGATGCGGGTCGGTAAACCTGCAGAACTCTGATGTGCATGTGGCTGCACGCCAGGTGATGGTCAGCGTGCCCAAAAAAGAGGATGCACCTACTTTTTAAACTTTTTACAGACAGATTAATGCACAATAGGCAGAAATTTCCTGCATTATGAACGTCTGACAGATCAGACAAGAACAGTCTCGTCCACAAAAATTCACACACACGTCCCGTCATGTTTTAGTCATCATAGAGCCGTTGAGCTCGTAATCGTCTCGTTATAGTCATGAAAAAAAGGGGACCACAACGAAATTATTTAGTCATCGTCATCATTAACGAAAACAACACTGCACTCCAGACCTGGCAGAGGCTGATCGAAACCTGGGAGGATTCAGGTGCCTTTTACCAGTTTTCTCCAAATTTGGTCTTTTATTTCATGTAAATCTAGTGAGGAACTCTTTATTTGGTAAAACAATATAAGATGACCGCACATGTGATACATTTGTTTCTTTTATGTTTCTGAATTTTTTCTCCACAATGTGTAAATTGAAAAAAGGAAAAAAGACCCTTTTTAGTTTTGTTTGTTTGTTTTACAGTTGTTCTCTCCTGGTTATTAATTGTTAAAAAAAAAAAAAAACTCTTCTCTGTGTGGTAGATAAGTGTTGTGTCTGCTTGTTAAAGTGTGCCGTGATCACTAGGGATGCACGAAATTGGAATCTTTGGCCAATATCTGATATGCTGATATTTTAAAACTCATGTGGCCGATAACCGACATCGATACCGATATTAAAGCTGAAAAAATAAGCAGTCATTGCAAATAGCAGTTTTGTTATCTGTTTCAGACACTGAAAAATAGGGGTAGGAAAAAATATTGATACACTGAAATATCGCAATATTTTCATATGCCAATAGGGGATTATCACGCTTACCGGAACTTCCCGGTATTTGGACACTTCCTCTTCCGGGCCATGTTAACAACAGCCGTTCCTGCTCTGTTATACTGTTTAAATCGTATAAACTCCAAACATACTTAAGTTTTCATTCCAGACTGAAGTGATGCTGAGGAAGAAGTGGATTAAAACGACCGATTCGCTGCGGTGAAGGACCAAACTTTATAATAAAACAACACACGTTTGTTTGTAGCCGGCAGTCTGCACAGTCGTGTTAGCCTGTAAGCATTAGCCAGCTCGATAAGGTGCCTAACTTTGTGCGGCTGAAAACACACAAGCATCTGAAAGCGTCTCCTTTTTTGGCAGTCCCCAGTTGTTCCACTGGAAACGGGGGGGTACAGACCCGATTTTCAGATGTTTGTGTGTTTTAAGACGCACAATGTTAAGCACGTCAGTAAACGCTAGCTGGCTAATGCTAGCATGCTGTGAGGTGCCGGTGTTGTGCCCCACTGGCTACAAACAAACGTGTGTTTTATTATAAAGTTCGGCCCTTCACCGCGGCAAATCGATCGCTTTGATCCACTTCTTCCTTAGTATCATTTCAGTCTAGAATGAAAACTTAAAGGAGCCCTATCATGAAAAATGGACTTTTAAGAGCTTTTCAGTATGTCAGTGTGTTATTTCCTGATCAAGAAATTATTTAAATCGTTATTTTTCTTCATTCATGCATATCTGAGTAATCTACATGAATATTTAAACCAAGCGCTACCTCCCTGCAAACGGCTGACTACCCACCCTGTTACGTATGAACGTGGCACCAATCACGAAAGTCCAAATGCGCACGCTCAGTATCGTAGCAAGACGCCCTCTGTTGAACAGAAACTCAGAGAATCATATCCACACTCTCTGAGGAAGAAACTAACACCTGCAGGAAGATTTCCTCAGAGACAAGCAGCCATCAGCTAACAGACGTTTGCTCAAGAGTTCAGAAGAAAAGCATGAAGTTGTTAAGACACTCCAACTTCATGAATCTCGGGCAGTAAAGGGTTTTTACCCGGGGATTACTTCTGAAACCTGACGCAGTTCCCACTATGTCCTCTAGAGCTTTTTTTTAAGCTCTAGAGGACAGCAAGTTGGGAAAAATGCAGTTATGTTCAGCGTGGGAGTGTATTTGTTGTACCTACTGGATGAATCGACTTGCCAGAAGTGGTTGAATTTTAACTTCAGGAGCAGGGAAAAAAAACCTCAACTTTGTGAGTGAACTTCACTCCTGACAACTTCATGAATCTCGGGCAGTAAAGTGTTTTTTTTTCTCTGGGATTACATCTGAAACCTGACGCAGTTCCTACTATAAAAACGCGCATGGACAGACAACAACACTGGTGAGTCAACACATCTCTTAGCTCAATGCTAACTGTTAGGCTATGATTTGTTCGCTAATTTACTTACTTGTCAGGGGTCTCTGTGGTACTTCTGTGGTACTGCGTGTACTTCAAACTCCATATCAGACTCTGGGTCGAGCGCATACAGCTCCATAACAGGCTGGTCTGTTTTATCCCGTCGATCGGAGTAATTATCCATCAATGTTTACTACTAACATCCACATGAGAGCTGCCGGTGCCGGTGCTACAGACAATTCTGTGACCCTTCAGAATAAGTGTCTCTTCCGGGGCGACGTCATGAAATGGGCGTAAAACATGCTGTAATTGGTCGAGAGCTCCGCGGTTCAGTACAGTCAGCCATCTTACTTCCGTGTTGGTAATTAGATGCATCGAAAAAATAATATTTAACACCAAATTAGTTTCTATAGTAACGATGGGAACATATCTAGCTTATAAATGCCTATATTTGACTTTTGGAACATTTGAAAAGCATGATACAGCTCCTTTAAGTATGTTTGGAGTTTATCCGATTTAAACAGTATAACAGAGCAGAAACGGCTGATGTTAAAATGGCCGAGAAGAGGAAGTGTCCAAATACCGGGAAGTTCCGGTAAGCGTGATAATCCCCTATATCACATTAATATGTAAAAACGTGGTTTCGATCTATTTTACTTACAAATCTCGGGAGATTTCCTTGTTCTGTCACAAAATCTCACAATATTTTGTGAATTCTCGTGCGATTTCATAACAGAACGATGAAATATCGCAAGATTTTGTTACTAAAATAGATCAATACTGTATTTTTAAATGTCAATATGATATCAGCATATGAAATATTTCAGTTTATCAATATTTTTCCCACCCCTAGTCTTTATAAGTTTTAAAGTCTGTAAAAAAGATGTTTTTGAAGAAGAAGTAGTTTTTTTATGCTTTAGAAACAGCGAGCTGATTGGTTAAACATCGGTGGGGTGGCCGATGTATGATACTCAGTTTTGAGGCCGATATAGGCCGGTACCAATACGGGGGCCGATTATATCGTGTATCCCTAGTGATAACCAATATAAAGTTTAATCAGTCCTTATAAACATGGTCAGTAGAGTGTAATGTGCTTGTATCGTAGCAGCAGTCAGTGAAACAGTGTTTATTCTGCTCATTTGGGGTATTTGGGTCTGTGATTTATCTGTCCTGAGTCACCGAGGGTCAGGACAGCTAAGAGTATTCCCAGATGATGCATAACTTTCTGTGGTCATGACGCAAATGTCTGCCTCACTCATGGGTGTGTTCCTCCGAGCTCATGACCTAATGGTGGAAAGCAGCTGGACGAACCTTGAAAACATGCACTGCAGGATTTTGGCTGAGGGGGGGCACTTAAAGAGGAGCGACGCCCTGAATTATGGTGATTAATAGCGTGCTGAAGTGATGTAGCCAGCGAGTCTTGGTGGAGCTGGTTAATGTCACGTTTGGACTTGTACCGTGTTTGACTCTAACGTGAAGTGCTGGCAGGTTCTGCAGAGGGGATGAAAACTAAAAGACAAACACAGCAATCTCTTCTGTATGTTCTCATCTGTTTCATTAGCGCTGCGTTTTCAAGGTGAGCAAACAGCTCTCTCAGAATAAACAATCGCATGCAGACCACAGAAACACTCTTATTCAAAATAATGCACGTAGTTTAGCCATTAAATGTAAGAACAGTATAACCTGTCAGCCCATCATTATCCAGGCTGCAGTCTGCCTTTCCCTTTGCTTATTATTCTATCAGCTGTCACTCAATATTTCACTCTGATGGATGCACACAGACCAGCAGTGGCCAAGCAGCATCAATTACAGAACGTCAAATACCTTCAGCAGCAGGTGAGAGAATGCAACTTTAAAATAAAATGAACGCAAAATGCAAAGTCCAGTGCAAGAGGAACATGCTAGAGGCAGTGCATGATGATGGGTTTGGCTAAAAGTCATGAGTGAAGAAGGAGATGAAGGTGCATTATCAGCCTACACTATGGAAAACAGGGTAGCCTCTTAAACCGCAAGGTCCCCCAATTGGGGGACTTTGAGACTCACTGCAGCAAAAGACGCACAATGTTGCACTAAGTATGTAGCAATGTAGCCATACCATGCATCAAATTAAACAGGAGAAACTCTGCTACAAGCACATATAAGTCATTTTAACATATATATTAATATTAATGTTTAAATATCAAAATCTAAATAAGGTCAAAGCGTCCACCCACTCTGCACATTTCCATCACTACCTCTCTGATACTTCATGGTAGACAAACAAACAGTATTTCATTTGAAAGCTAAGATCCTGACTATTTCAACAGTACCACTTTTATTTCTCTACGACAAAAACTCAGTGAACCAGCAGCCAAAGAATACAAACATACACAACCGCTTACTTAGAATGACTAACAGAAATTCTGTCTTACACACTTGAACAAAAGTCCCAAGTGTTCCCTTTATTATGACACCAAAATGACTCAAATAAACCTTGTAGATGCAGAGATATACTCTATTCATTTTGGGTATGTCATTGTCAAGCAGAAACCTGCTTGAAAATGCTGTAGAGATTAAGAGGTTAAAGGTAGAGTCCGAAGTCCCCCGTCAGTTCTGTTTGCAAACAACAGTATTCAAACTGAGCCCCTCCCTCTCAGGCTAATGGCCGCCTCGTTCCTCCGCCTGAATCTTCAACGACTCCTTCAGAGCTCAAGAGCGGGTAAAAGCCAAACTAATATTAACCCTGGTTTTCCAACGTGCGCTATCTAAAGCTCTTACCTTTTCTCCGGTGCATCCACCATTTTACTTTCTTTCTTTTTTATTTCCTTCGACAGTTCGAGTGACTGGTGTCTGCTCCAATCATGAGCTTATTCTCACACAGCGTCATGTCCTTAATCTCCACCCAGAAATGTCCCGACCAGACCAGAACAAGCAAAAGAGAATTACAGACAGGAGGAGAGGGAGTTGCATTCAAACTCACCACTGCACGAGAGTAAAGGCCCAAAGGCGTTTGAGACAGATTTCACTGGCACAAGTCTAACGTTTATTTTCAGGGGGACTTTGGACTTTGGACTCCACCTTTAAAGTAAAAAAAATAAATGAATGGATAAATAAAAGAGGTTTTAAGTTATAGATGCATATTCTCAGTCTCAATTATTCAAATTGTAGGAAAAATATTTTAGATTATAATCACTGTCTTGTCATGCCAATAAAGCTATTGAAATTGAAAAAAAAAAAACTGTGCATGTGAAAATGATGTGTGACGCTACTGCCAGTCTGATTTAAATGATTTTCCTATTTGACTAAGGTGGCGAAACTGAGCCGGAACCCAACCCCGAGGTGGCGGAGCTCAGATCCGAGGTGGCAGAGCTGGGCTCCGGTGGGCTTTGGCCCACTTTAACCCGTGCTTGTCAGGGTCTCTGTGGTACTGCATGTACTTGAAACTCCATATCAGACTCTGGGTGGAGCATACAGCTCCATAACAGACAACTCCATTTTATTCCATCGATCGGAGTCCGATTATCCATCAATGTTTACAATTAACGTCCACGTGAGTGACAAAGCCGGTGCTAAAAACAATTCTGTTACCTTCAGAATCTGTCTGTCTTCCGGGGCGACGTCATGAAATGGGCGTAAAATATGTTGAGTTTGGTGGAGAGCTTCGTGGTTCAGTACAGTCAGCCATCTTACTTCTGTGTTGGAAATTAGACGCATAAAAAACTAATATTTAACACCAGATTAGTTTCTATAGTGGCGTTGAGAATGTATTTAGCTTATAAATGCCTGTAGTTGACTTTTGGAACGTTTGAAAAGCATGATATAGCTCATTTAGAAATTCATAGAGGTTCCCCCTTCTCTCCTTTTATATGGATGTATGCTGGACGGCAACTCAATGAAATATCATTTGAAGAAGCCAAAGTGATGCAGAAATTTCACCAGTGTGTAAATACACATATAAACTCCTAGAAATAAGGTCCAGGTTGATGAAAAATAAAGTTATCCTTTAACACAGTTGAACTTGTGTTGTTTCGGTAGACTTGAGGCTTGAGCTGTAAAACTGGCCCAAATCTTCTCCAAAGCATTTTCTGTCCCTTCCTGTCACCTTGTTTTTTCCTCCAGTTAAACACTTTAACACTTTATTCTCTCCGTGTTGGCTTGACTTTGCGGTTTGTCAACTCAGCACAAAGGCTGTTGTGTGGACAGGGGCTTGGCATCGGCCTGGGCACCTGCCGGGATAATCTGTACTAGACAGCCGCTCTCTGAGCCAAAGAAAGGATGGGCATGAGCAGGGCATGAAGCATGTGGAGGGGTGGTGTGGGGCCTGAGGCTACAAGGCCAGGAGAGGCTGGCAGCTGTGAGGGGAGGCTCACTATCAAACAACACAGACTGTAAGTACACAACAGGCCTGCGTCTGAAAAAGCATTCCTGCTGAGTAAAATAGATTCTGCACTTGTTTTGGCGGTGAAGAGGGAGCTCGTTGCTGCCCCGTGTCCACTGTCTGGCAGCCATTCTGACAGCTGTGCTGATGAACTTGAGTGAATGTGCACAACACTGCTGGCCCCAGTAGCATCCCTCGTCTGCTTCCCTAAGCATGTTCCAGTCAACTGCCTTGACATGCTGGACCTGTCCTAGATCTGACTGTAATCCCCACCTGTCTAAAGATCACCGGGATTCCCACAGCACTCTCACCTGTCAGCCAAACATGCTATGGCTCATGTCAAGTGTTCTTTGCCAGTTTTGTGAGCAAAATACTGTTTGTTGTTAGATATCAAGTGAAAGTAAAATAAAAACAAACAAGAAAAAGAAAAAAACGCAATCTTTTCTCTGAATTTAAAATGGATATCTTGAGTTTCTGACACTGACAGGGTTCCCACTCTTTTTTGGTAGAAGTTGTTATATAAATATTGAATAAATCTGTATTTTGATGACGAATAAAAAAAAAAAACAGACGCAGCGTTGCTGTGTTATATTTCTGTTACCATTACACTAACTTTGTAAGGGAGTCATCACCCAGAAACGGCATTTTTCTTGTTAAAACATGGATATTATTCATGTTGGACCGCATATGAAATTTGCCTGAAAAACTTGAGTTAGAAAGCGGCTTAAACTTTCGTTTAGACTCTTTGTTCAAACCAAAATGATCTCAACAGTCTGCTGTCTGCAGCAGAATCTGCTCCGTGTCGTCCCCACCTCCTCCATACAGGAGCAACTTTCACTAGTCTGGATTAAACCAGGCGAAGATGACATCATCACTACGTTTGGAAAGGAGCTGATTCCAGCTGTTAGGGACTCACCTGCATTGCTGTCGGTAAGTTTCGCTGCTTATGGAATGTTCTGCTTTATTGTGGATGAGATCGTGGTGGACAGCAGACAGACTAGCTAACTGCTAACAAGCTAACAGTATAAACTCAAACGGCATCTGATTTACGACCCCGTATTTCGTATTCAATCTCCAGGATGTGTTGTTATTCCGCGTGAATGTTTGTAAACGGCTCCACCATCAGTTTTTTCTTCTTTTTTATTTTCCGTGTCTGAGCAGAGGACGGCTGTCACACACAGCTACAGTGTTGTGATGCAGCCGATCGTGGCAGTGATGCAGGTATTAGTACCAGTCTCCCGACTAGAACACCGGAATATTTTTTGCCACTGCGGTGGTTTAATCCTACATGATGACCATGGTGAAAGACCAAACAAATGATGTAGTCTGAACCTGAATAAGTTATCTGAGAGGGTTTTCTGAAGATCAGTCACTCCTATTTTCACCATTTGCAACTGTTTACATGCATTAACGTTTAGATTTTTTTGCAACCGAACAAATACCAGGACATAAACATTATATTTCCCCCACACTTTCACATCATATCTTCACCTCATCTGCATTAAAAGTCGAGTCTTGTATGTAAAACACACGTCTTCTCACAGCTCAATAATGCTTTTTCTGTGTTTTCTTGCCCCCTGGTTGCGCGTGCATCCTATCTGTGACATGGCTCAGAAACCCATCTATAGACCACACTTGCTTCCATCCAGCATTCACCTTAACTAGCCTGGAATTCATCACCTGGAAGCCTGTCGTTTGTTGCATTACTGTGCTGTTGTGATTCACAGTAGGGCTGAACGATTTATTGTTTTAAGATTGAAATTGCGATTTCAGACCATACGATCACGTGATCGCCAAAGCTGCGAATTTTCCAGCTCCTGACTGACCCAGGATCTGCTCTGTCCACTGTTGTACACGTGCGCTACTTGCCGTCTCTGTAGCAGCCAACTAAGCTCACCAATCAGAGGCAGAATGTTACTCATGGACAGGTCAGCTAACCAATCAGCATCAGGGCTGGGATGGGCATCTCCTGCTGTGTAATCTTTACACTAGATAACGGCTTCAGTTGAACTTCATCCAGTTTCTAACTTTCCGTTCCGTTGGTGGTGAGAGAGGCTGCAGACCTCTGCTGCCTCTTTCTGTTTGTTGATCCGCTTCATGCAATGAGGGAATTTAATGTTCAGTAAAATATAATCTTGAACTGTCTGCACCGTCAGATTTCATGACTCAGCAGTTCAGTCACCAGCAGTGATCAGCTGATCAGACAGTCTAGTGAAAAATGCCGTCTGATCTGTAAAATCAGATCAAATCATTTTAATGGGAATAAAAGCGCAACTGAATTCCAACCAGTTTTCTTTTAACCTATAAAGTTTTGGGCTTTGCGCTGTGGACACGAGCGCGATGTGGGCGAGTAAATTAATGATCCGTGTTTAGGCGGATCTGTGTAAAAGTAGACGAATAATCAGCTGGACTCGCTTCATGAACGGGGCGAACCGGGGCAGCACACAGAAGCTTTGTCCTTGTTATCTGGGACATTAGTTAAGCTGCACAGTTAAACCAGAAACAGGAGGAAAGTTGTTGCTGCTGCTTTTCAAGTGGACATGAGAGGATGAGTACGGAACGCCGTTGTGGCCAAAAATGTGACTCCAAACGTCAGAAATGCAACCTGATAAAAATAATCAGGGTAAAAATCACCGGATCATTGATGATGTAGTCTTCTTCACTTCAAGTTCAGGTGACATAATGACATAAAAATGAAGTTAGATGTAAAACCTGATGTTTTTTTAGATTTGTTTTACAACTTAATTACATTTCAATGCGCATAGTATGAATCCATGATAAATTCACTGGTTTGTATGTTTCACTTAACGTAACCTACATACAAGACCTGTAAAAGGAAAATATATTGATTTCAATATTGCCCAGAAAAATCGCAATTAGATTTTTTTCCTGAAATCGTTCAGCCCTATTTAAGAGTGACCAGTAAAGACAGTTAACTGTACAAGCAAGTCCTGTGTGTTCTGACCGACACCCCCATGGTGAACATCAAACCTCCTTACCAACGCCTTAACAGTCTTACATCAACATCACCCTGATAGGACATATTTTTGGAATTTTTGCATGCAACTCCACACAAATGGCCCAAGTGTTTGGTAAAACATTACAAGAAAGGATCTCAATGAGTTCTAGAATGTTTCCAAAGTTGGATTCTGGATACTATGATCTAGAACACACAAAAATAAAGGAGTCAAGCTGGTTGGTGGAGGTCTGCGCTCTCGGAGTGCTTTTCTAGTTCATTGATAAGCTTTGTAGACAGCGGAAAAAATGAATGCTCATACCTGTTGTGCACTTCCCCCATGATTTGAACAATCTTTACTTTATATGCAGAATATAGGAGCTGTCAGGTATAATAGTTTTGCCTGTGAGATGACTTCCTGATCAAAAAGTTCCTAGTGGTTAGAAGGAGTTTATCGGTGAGCTAACCAGCTCTTTTCATTATGTTGTAAATCTTACTCTTGGATTTAACTGTTAAGTTCTCAAACCACCTGGTGCCATCATACGGCAGGATGGATTCTGTGAAGGTTCAGCTGGTAATTTTAGCCACGGCCAGCACTGGGATACAGTGTTTGTATGCTAACATTAAGATTTGGTATTTGGTCATAAAATAAAAACAGTTTTTCTAGAGAGAAGTTGTTTTCAATATATCAGCTTCAACAGGCACAGTAAGTGGAATATTTCTACCAGTGTCATCTCGGTTCTTTCAGCCTTATGATTCAGTAAAAGAATCTGTTGGTTTATCACTTTGCAAACAAATTCCCATAGGGACATTTTTACAGTAATTTTTGGGTTCAGTTTGTGTGTGTGTTGTGTGTGTGTGTATACTAAGGGTGTAACAGCCTACACTGATGCAGCAGGCCAATAAAAATTATTAAAACACTTTCCTTCAGAACTAGACATGAGATTGGCTGGGGCTCGTTTAATAACATCTGAGAGAAACCTGGAAGGATTCTCCCCATTTTTCCTGAAGTTTTTGTCTGTTTATGGAAGATTTGCATGTAAACTAAGAGTGTGACAGTAGACTTAGAGCCTACAGCAGTACATGAAATCAATGATGAAAGATCAATTAGCACTGATCCAAATCAAAAGAACCTGAGGAAATGGTTCTGTTTGATCTGTTCCAACGACCAAAAAGTCTTACAAATGTCTTAAATACATAAATAGGTGTTTATTTCTCCAGTTTTCTTTTACAAGATGTAAACATTTTAAAGTGCAACATACAGAATGCAATACAAACTATTTTTCATTAAAATGTCTGACTGAGCTCATATTTATCTCCAGATTCTGGATCAAATTAAAGTAGTATGCTTTTAGAATTTGTGATGCAGGTAAACAGGAAGTTATGTGTGTATGGAGTCGGGGGATCCCGAGGCGTTCCTAGGCCAGCCGAAGACGTAGTCCCTCCAGCATGTCCTGGGTCTCCACCGGGGTCTTGTCCTGGTATCCTGACCAGATGCCCAAGACTCCTCATCTGGCTCCTCTGGATGTGGAGGAGCAGCGGCTCTACTTTGAGTCCCTCCCGGATGACAGAGCTCCTCCCCCTATCTCTAAGGGAGAGCCCAGCCACCCTGCGGAGAAAACTCATTTCGGCCGCTTGTACCTATGATCTCTTTCTTTGGGTCATGACCCACAGCTGGTGACCATAGGTGAGGGTAGGAACATAGATCGACTGGTAAATCAAGAGTTTCTCCTTCTGGCTCAGCTCCTTCTTCACCATGACAAACCAATGCAGAGTCTTCATCACTGCAGACGCTGGACCCATCCGTCTGTCCATCTTCCACTCCATCCTTCCCTCACTCCTGAACAAGACCTCAAGATACTTGAACTCCTCCACCTGGGGGAGGACCTCATCCCGACCCGGAGAGGACACTCCACCCTTTTCTGGGCGAGGACCATGGTCTTGGATTTGGAGGTGCTGATTTTCATCCCGGCCGCTTCACACTCGGCTGCAAATCACTCCAGCGAGAGCTGGAGATCACGGCCCAATGACGCCAACAGAACCACATCATCTGCAAAAAGCAGAGACCCGATCCTGAGACCACCAAACCGGATCCCCTCAACACCTCGGCTGCGCCTAGAAATCCTGTCCATAAAGGTTCTGAACAGGATCGGCGACAAAGGGCAGCCTTGGCGGAGTCTGACCCTCACCGGAAATGGTCTCGACCTACAGCCAGAAATGTGGACCAAGGTCAGGCATCCAATCATACAAGGGACCAGACAGCCCGAACAAGGGGGTCCGGCACTCCGTACTCCCAGAGCATCCCTCACAGGAATCCCCAGGGGACATGATTGAACGCCTTCTCCAAGTCCACAAAGCACATGTAGACTGGTTGGGCAAACTCCCATGCTCCCTCCAGGATCCATAAGAGGGTGTAGAGCTGGTCCACTGTTCCACGACCAGGACGAAAACCACACTGCTACTCCTCAATCTGAGGTTGGACTATCCAACGGACCCTCTTCTCCAGGCCACCCTGAATAGACCTTACCAGGGAGGCTGAGAAGTGTGATCCCCCTGAAGTTTGAACACACCCTCCCTTCCCCCTTTTTGAAGAGGGGGACCACCACCCCAGTCTACCAGTCTAGAGGTACTGCCCTCGATGTCCACGCGATGCTGCAGAGGCGCGTCAGCCAAGACAGCCCCACAGCGTCCAGAGCCTTAAGGAAAGCACAAAGAATAAACATTACATAATTTTCAGCTTTAATATCTTGGTATCGGCCATGAGAAGCAGAAAATTATCGGTTATCGTATTGGAAGAAATTTTTCGGATTGTGCATCACTAGATAAAAGTGTAGAAATTAGTGGTCTAGACTGGAGACTGAATAAGTTTATCTCATGTTAGTACTAAATGTTGGTCCACTGCGACAACCTCAGCCGTCTATATACACTTCTGTGTCTGTACGCGTATGTGTGTCCATGTACATTAAAAGCTTTTGTCCAAGAACAGACATCAATGAGTCACACCAACCTCTCATTTCTTATCTTCTTAGTAGCTTCTTGTTTTGCTGTAAATCAACTGGACCTCCACACATCTGTTGACCTTAGTAGGATTTTTGGCGCCAGCGATGGTATTTAGACACATTATTAATGAAATCAAATTTAAAGACATGAGTGTAACGAAAGATCTTTTCTCTCAAGACACACCCTGACCTGTCGGGCGCCACAGCTCTGACTGACAGATGTTATGAGCCTGAAAACTAATGCATGAGAGTCTTGTGGTGGAGAAAAAAAAGCATGTTGTGTGTATTGATGGCTGCTGGTTTTCTCCACGTGAAACTAAGCTCTGAAGTGTGTGTGGTGTGCCATTGGGCTGCACATGCTACCAAGCAACAGACAAGGCGACAAAGTGAATCACGGTGAGGACCATCTGGGGAGCTGAATGTGTCATGCTGTGCCAAGCTGTAGAAAAATAACTCATCACACAGTCCTCAGAAAGACAGAAGGCAGAGGAAAGCAGCGGTAGCCGTGCCAACGCAGTTCACAATCCCTCATTATTATGTTGAGAACCTGGGATGGGTGAATCACCACCTGCCTTTTCACTGTCGACATGCTGAGGGTTGGTGGGCATGGTTGTCTGACACACTGGCTTTGTATTTGTGTCAAAGTCAAGCTCAATTTATTTGCTTTTGCAGTTGCATCATTAATCTCTCAGCGGTTAAACTGGCTACTCCACAGGGGTGGACTGGGGAATACTTCTCTCCAATTGCCAGCAGGTATCGTTTACATTTTATCCATATTAATGAATAAAAGTATAGTCAGAGAACATTTATCAGCATGGAAATTAAACTACAGCTACGATATATTTGACATGCTAATGTATTTTAAAGGCTCAAAAGGCAGTTTGGATGGTTTTTCCTTTGGCTTCCCTAACGGTTGTAGATAAAATCAGATCATGGCCCATGCACAGCCATACACAAGCTACAATTGACTCTTAACTAAGAGGCAACCTCCGGTGGCCAACTATGAAGATTTTCTGAGAAGTCAATACTTGTAGTTCCATACTTGCCAACACTGGGTTGTGAAAAATAGGGAGATTTTTGTTCATTGGTGTATTGGCCAAAGGCGTAATTATTTGTCATTTCTTGCCTTGTATTTTAAACCTGACGAATGGACCTTGTTCTGAAAATCTTGATTCTTTGACACTCAATAAATGATTTTTAAGGACAATGACAAAAAATAGCAATTTTAATTGTTGAAATACTGTAAGTACTGGAATACTAAATAATAAGGCAGTTACCCTGCAATGCATTTCTATTGCAGATCAAATTAAAAAGTGTGACTTTGTGGGCAGATGATAAAAATTAAAAGTCAAAGATGTACCTGACTTTACCTCCAGTTCTATCTATCTATCTATCTATCTATCTATCTATCTATCTATCTATCTATCTATCTATCTATCTATCTATCTATCTATCTATCTATCTATCTATCTATCTATCTATCTATCTATCTATCTATCTATCTATCTATCTATCTATCTATCTATCAGTGTTATTAGGATATCTACGAGATCTGTAAAAATGCAGTAAACAAAGGTTACTGTACCACTTTTTAATTAGCTAGTTTATCATGGATTCATGTGTATATTGAAGTGTGATCAAGCTGGAAGATAAATCTAAACGAATATCAGGTTTTGTATTTGATTTAATTTTGATCTCATTCTACTTGAGGTGGAAAAAATTCTCATACATAATACATAAGGGCCTGATTACTAGGGTTGGGCATCGTTTGAATTTTAATGATTCCGGTTCCGATTCGATTCCCTTCTTTCGATTCCGGTTCCTATCGATTCTTGATTCCGATTCTTTTCAGGGTTAGGGTTAAAAAAGTTAACATTTTCTTTTTTGTAGGCAACTAAATCAAATAACAGACTAGAAAATTGATATAGTAAACTCCAGCTCTATTTATGTTCTTACCAAAAGCATTTAATTGCATTTCAACTAAGAAAAAAAAAAAGTAGAAAAAGAAATGAAAACTATCCCTGGCTAAACTTGAATAGACCTTACCATTTCACTATTTTAAGAACTTCAACTGTTTTCTAAGAATTGGCTGTTTTCTAGTTAAGAGTCTACAACATGTTACGGAACTTAAAATTAGATGTTTATGTCCACATTCTTCACATAGAGACATTATCTGTTTTTTCAGTTTGGTTTATGGAGCAGAGGTGAACATCTGCTGTGTTTGACGCTTCCTGCAGCCTTTAGCAGTGTGTGCTGTGAGAAGGGGGAGGGGCCGCGGCAATGGGCAATAAATTTAACTTTTTTTCATGTCGGTCTCAAAAGTTTCCAGTAAGACCAGAAAGTGTCCCTAGACTTAATGCTAGTGGTTTTATTAAAAGAAAGTTTCAGAGGGTCTGAAAACTCGCTAAATATAGCGACAGAGACACCGAGTTGTGCCGTGTGCGTCAGCGTAATTGGCTGTACCAGAAACTTGGTACTAACAAATGTTCCGTTTCCGGCGGATTCTATGGTGTTCTAGTGCCCTGCACGGGCCTAATATCTGAGCGCGAGTCCGGCCCTGGCCCGACGAGGTGGAGCCTCAGCCCGGCCTGACAGATTTTCAAAGTTCTCAGGCCTGAACCAGAATAAAGCCAGACTTTTTTTTTTCTCCTTAAAGGAGAACTCAGTAACTTTTTTACCTCAATAAATGCTTTTCGGAATCCCTGTTGGGCTAAACAAAGTGTTTACGGAGGGATTCAATGGGCCAGGCTTTCATCGGGGCCCGTGGGCTTGGGGCTCCAGTGCAGGGCTCTATGGTGTTCAGCAGACTGGGCATTGAAAATAGGAATCAAAATTTTAAAAATTGAACAATTCCGGGAGAATTGGAGAGTTAGTCCCGGTTCCCATCGATGCTCAGTTCTCGATGCCAAACCCTAGTGACCCAGCCCTTCTGGCCTTTACTCCTACACAATAACAGAGTTTTGGCTGTAAAAACGCAAATATGTGATAATGGCCTCTAGAGTGAGATTTTCTGATGGTGCAGGTGAGTCTGGACAGTGTAGCTGGAATCTTTCATGTCATGATTGCGTCCATGATTCGGGTCTGAGAGCGCATGGACTGTTGAAGCAGGACCTGGTTCTGTAGAACATTTATGCCGCTGCGCAGGACGCAGAGGTTATACGCCATAATCAGCTTCCCCATGCAAGCGGACACGCGGCGCTTCTGTTGTGTTGTTTGTTCTGCTTTTATTGGGATGTTTCACATCTGGATGTGAGGATGAAAAGTTTCACTGCCCACTGGAGACCTGACATGCGCTCCGTTTCTGCTCATGTTCGCGTTCTCCTCACGCTGCTAATTGAAGGGGATCTCTCTCTCTCTCTTCCTTCATCCGTTAGGGGCTAGCTGCAAAACATTGGAAATCCCAATAGACTCCTATGTTAAACAGACCAACTTCACAGCAGAAATAAACATGTTTACAGTCTGGTTCAAACATCATTTTAGGCTTAATAGGTCAAGTTTACCTTCATGTCAACTGTGAGGGGGGTGAATTTTTTTTATAAGTCATCCATTTAGTTATTATTAAATCTTAAAATGACACATATTTAGGGCCGTGTCCTTTCGATTGACACGCGACAGACCGGAAGCCGGCCTGACGACTGGTGGCTAACAGTTAGCTCCTTGTTTGCTCTCAGTAAGTTCTCAGTTTGTAGCAGAGAAGCTCAACGGCGGTTTTTAGTCAGATAATAGCAAGTCTAAGCGTGTCTTATCTTTACCCCGCCACTTAGGGGGCTAATCTTTGTTAGCTCCTGTTAGTTTGAGTTAGCTCGGTTAGCAGAGTACGTCAGCTGTCAATCATTTTTCCCTGAGACTGCACTTTGCCCATTTTAGTATTTTCCGGGGGTGACGACACACGCGACACGGCAAGATGGCGACCGACTTTGGGACACGCCCAACTGGCTTCACTTTTAGCTCTTCAGAAACCAGCAGGTGACATAGCGGAAGGTTCGCCCCTCTCTATTAACGGTCTATGCTCTTAACATCCACCATTTTTGAAGTATTCCTCATCTATTTTGCATACCAAAATGGAAAAGCTGATAACAGAGGAACTGTATGGCCAAATTCCTTGTGTGAGACATCATTTGAAAGCTGATACCTTCTAGTATATGAAAATATAACTGAGAAGAGTGTGACTGAAATACAGCCTAAACTGCATCAGTTCAAAAATTGCTCAGTCTTTTTTTTGCTCAAAAATAATGTCATTTTTGAATACCACTAACGGGGACATGCTTGATAGCAGGCATGTGTCATCACATGTCTTTAATTTACATATTGTCAATCACAACTGCAAGAGAATTCAGACCTTTAGGCAGAACAGTGTTAGAGGTACCGAACGGGACCTTAAGCTTATGGAGTCACTAGCCCCTCCAAACCTCTCCAAAGGGCCAAATTGTGCATTATTTCTTAATTATATGACCCTGAATTATATGATAAAATCACATTAAACCATTTTGATCACCATGAAACATAAAACAGCGTGAAATCAGCATCAGTATCAATATCGCCAAAAGTATCGCAGAGTAATGTTCTGACTCCTAAACTGTGGAGCTGCACACATGCGCAGGACTGTAACACAACTGTTGTTTATCCAAACTAGCCATGTTTAGGCTCATTAGAAAGCCGGGACAAAACAAACACTGAAGCTAGTTTTTTAGATGATGAAAAATGGACTTTATGTGGCTTTTTTCCAAATACAGAAAATTTTTATGAAGAATAAGTTTGACTACTGTTAGTTGGTCCACCCTTATGAACAGAAGGAATATAAACATTTGAAGACTGAATTTATAAAACGGCTTCAGGACCACTTCAAAGGTAGGGAGATGCAGTTGCTTTTCCTGGTTTAGCATGCTTCTATATCTTTTAGGGATGTGCACAACTAATTGATTAATCAATTCATCAAAACAGCACACAAAGTCGACGTCTTTTTTTAAAAGCTGTTTGTTATGAATTATGTTTCATTGTGCAGAGACATGCTGCTGTTTATGGTGCTGGTCAAACAACAGCGCAGCCTCTTTACGAAGGAGAGATGGCGTGCTGTGCTGTGAATGTCTGCGAGTCGGAGCGAGGGGGGTCAACTGGAGGGAAGAGACGTCCCAGCGAAGGAAGTAGCTGTGGGAAACTGTTTAGCTGAGAATGTTTTCGATACCGGCTTTGTCAATAAACATCACATGACTCTTCTAGCTGCAGCAGAGTCCGTTTCTGCTTCACTACTCCAGGTAAAGTGGAGAGAGTAACCCAGTAGCGTCACCTCGCCTCTGTCGCAGGGATTTAACAGCTGATTATGTCGGAGATTTCATCGTGGAGACCAGACAGAGCAGCACAGTCACTAAGCCGTCATAGAAATGTTGCTTCTGGAGCAAAAAGACTGGACCGGAAGACGCAAGATTGCCTAGCCCTACATCACTTCCAGTCTGTTGTGGGGCACTGTTTTTAGGCAGAGTGGCAGGAAAGCCCCGTCGGACTAGTTTTCGTATAGTTTTGCATTGGCAATGTTCAGTGTGGATCTGATACACTACAAGGGCTTCTACTTTTAAAATGGAAGTTGGCCTTTAAAGCCTGGATCAAACTACACAAATTTAGCCCGATTTTGGCCCGATGGAGGCGTCACAGACAGTCGCTCACTGTCGTGCATGATTCTGTGTGGTTGGGTCGCAGGACGTCGCATCTTTGCCCCGTGCAATATGACATAATCAGCGATTGGCGATTTGGCGTCTGGACACTTCACGACCATGACAGAAAGACTGGCGTGTCAGAATTTTTTGGTTTTGTCCGTCTAGTGGGACATGTCCTACGACATGTCCCTTCGTATTGATCGATAGGAGGACAGTGCGCCCCTTGCTTCTACCAGAGAGACACTCAGGAGCGCTGGTACACAAGCAACAATGGAGGAAAGGAGGAGAGACGCAGCCGCTCTCCGGTGGAGCGAGGAGAGATTTGTGGAGCTGTGGCATCAGTTTACTACGGGGAAAAAAAACAATACTGGGTGTGCCACATTTATTTTCAACAGTGTTAAACCTCCACGAACATTCAAAAGGCTGTATCTCTCTTAAATAGAACATTACTTTATTAACTCGAAACATAACCACACAATGTGCGTGTTCTCTATTAGTAATAGTCATAGTAACAGGAGTTCACAGCAGGTCCAAACATTCACGTATGTGATGCTCTCTAATAAATCAGTGACAGTCATAGAAAAATAACTTTGTGTTTGAATAAAAACACCACAACATAACAGACATTGCGCTCAATGAGGTGAACAAATATGACACTCATACGCATACTCGTGCACTAATCCATAACTATCCACTTTACGCGTGATCATCAAAGCTACTTAACCATCTGAACACCTGCTGGGTGCAGAATAAAGACACAGCAATGTTGCTGCTGCGCAGCTCGGTTTATCATGCATGTGTGATTTCATGTGGTTGCCGTGGTTTCCAGCGTGCGCTCTGAACTGATGGAGTGCAATGAATGATGTGAGGACGCATGTGTGCGTTTGTATAGAAACACACACTTTATTTCACTTTATGGCAGTTTTTTAAAATAGTGTCACTGGGTGGGCTGGACTTTGCTGTCGTTGCAGCAGACTGTGGTCAGACTGATGGTTTTGGCTCTGCTTGGCACTTGACGCCCTGCGTGCTGTGCGTGATGCACCTGGTGGAAGCAACGGCGCTGATCAGAGCCCAGTTTCTCCGCGAGCTCTTCTTCAAAGATGAGCAGCGAGACTGTGCGCATCGTGGATTTAATCCTGTTTAGTTGCAACTGAAAACCCGCTCCACAGAACAACTGGAACAGGCAGCGTCACCAGAATACACACAAACAGTTCATGTTGGTTGAAGTTTTGACATGAGTCCAAAACTTCAACCAACATGAACTGTTAGTGTGTGGACGGGAGCTGATGTCTCTGTCCACTTTCCATTTGAGTGACCCAAACAGTCAATTCAGAGGCCTCTAAACCAAGTGACTGATTGACAGCTGCTTGTCCCGCCTCCCGTTTCGTGTTGTCTTTTGCGAAACCACGCGATGATCAGACGGTTGTCTGTCTGGTGCAATCCTTGTAGTGTGACCAGCGAGTAACACGACACCGTCCGATTTTATGACACAATTTCTGTTAATCTGACATAGTGACCATCGTGAACGATAAAAAAGCCGTGTAGTCTGATCCTGGCTTAAACCATCGGTGCAACAGAATGCAGACACACCAGATCCATTCCCTCTGTCGCAAGTACGTTTCTCCATAAATGTCTAACTCATCTGCAACCCCGGAATCACAGGAAATGTGGTCAGACTCACCAGGTTGTTTTTTACCGATCCACACACTCACTCTACCGAGAGGCCTGCTCGTATCTTAAAAGGATGCTGGATGTGTTTGGACCCATGAACAGCTGTAGAGGGCACAGTGTGTAAAAACAGATGAACATACATTTTCTACAAATTCCCCCTTTAACTCGGCACCACAAGGAAGTTTTCCCTGACCTACTCATGGAACCAGACTAGAAGTCTGGGAGTAATAAAATGGCCATTTGTGCATAAAGCTCAATAATGTCCGTGTGTTCGTTACCAAGCGTATCACTTGAATTCAGGAAAAAGAGCTTTTAGTTCATATCTTTATTATTATCTATTGTTATTAATGCCTTTTCTTTTAATCACTTTTATTAATCTGTTATCTGACAGATCATTTTCTTAATAACTTAATAACAAATTTTAGAGGACACATGAGAAGATTTTGGTGAATGAAACCTATTGTTTCCTGCAACCATAAAATAAATCTCAGCGAACATCCGTGTTGGGAACCACTGGCTTAGCCTGCCTGGTGTTGGAACAGTCTTTTCATTTTGTGAAATGTCTTCAGCCTGAAAATGGTCAGTGTGAACAGGAGCAGAAATGATGTCAGCTTCAGTCCAGTCATACTGCTGGAAGCCCAGCACGAGCTTGAGTGACGGAGTGTGATTCAGCCAGACATGCCTGGCATACCGGCTGTGTTCCTCCCCGCGTGACGGGATATTCTGTCATGGCGCAGTCTGGATCGTCATTCTGTTATGCCTCCAAGAGATGGAGTCTCGCTGCAGTCCAGATTGACGTGACTCACGGCCCAGCAGGCAGCATCTATCCTGACCGGTTTGTCAGCTGCAGAGTCATCTCCCAGTGAATAATATTACTTTAGGAGGACTGATGATCGGGAGAATGACTGTTGGGCTCTGTCCAATGCTGCGACCTCTTCAAACTCAACCACACAATAATATCTCAGCTCAGCAACATAGGATGGATTAAGCTCCACTGTCTCTTGGAGGCAATCTGATGCTTCGTAAAGAGGTCTGATCAGATGTCTCATCCATTATTCTTCTTTGAAACCTTACTGAGATTTGGAGACATCTTAACCCTAAGAAAAGGGACTTCTCATGCTTTTCCAGTACACGTGGGACCTTGGTTTCTGCTGGGTTACTGTCAAGGATTGAAGACTGTTGGTATGATGGCGTCTCACTATCTGATCATGCTTCCATGTCGCTAACAATACAGATTTTAAATATTTCACCTCCCCCACGATATCGCCTTCAGGCCAAACAACTTCAGTCTCCAGACTGTAGAATTCTTGGATAAAAATTAGACTTCTACTTCTCTCTAAACACAAACCAGACAAACATCAGTGAAATGGGAGGCATTTAAAGCATACATACATAACAGGGTTCCCACTCTTTTCTTGAAGTTATTTTCCAGGACTTATCCAGGACATTTCCAGGACTTTTCCAGCTGCAACAGTATGCGTCAAGCTATTACAACATAGACGAATAAAATCCACCCCAAGTTTTTGGAGAAGTGTTACACAATTGTAGCCTAAATTTTGTGCAGTGACCAAGTGGAAACAAAGCAAAGACGAAACGGAGACGATGCAGCGATGAAGTAGCGACGAAGCAGCGACTAAACAGACGAAGCAGCGACGAATCAGACGAAACAGCGACGAAGCAGACAAAACAGACACGAAGCAGCGATGAAGCAGAGATGAAGCAGAGACGAAACAGTGACGAAACAGCGACAAAGCAGAGACAAAGCAGCGTCGAAGCAACGACAAAGCAACAATGAAGCAGAGATTAAGCAGCGCCGAAACAGAGACGAAGCAGTGATGAAGCAGCGGAGATGAAAGAGACTCGGAGCAGAGATGATCGTTGCTTCATCGCTGCTTTGTCTGCTTAATCTACTTCATCGCTGTTTAATAATTTAAGCTCCAATTGTAGAACACTTCTTCAAAAACTTGGGGTGGAATTTGTCTATGTTATGATAAAATGACTCGTACTGTAGCAGCTGGAAAAGTCCTGAAAATGTCCTGGAAAAGTCCTAGAAAATAACTTCGAGAAAAGATTGGGACCCTGAGAGATGAAGCAACGACGAAGCAGACTCAAAGCAGAGGGAGGAAAAATAATTTTCCAGGACAACTCAAGCTTTTCCAGGACATTTTACTTCTTTTCTCATTTTCCATGTGTTTTTCATGACTGGAAATCATTCAATCGTTCAAAATCAAACTTATCATAAACAACTAGATCCTTATTAAGAAATGAATAAAGTTGTGGGAGGAACAAGACCTTTACCATGTAACTCATGCTGAAAAGCAACGAGAATTGTTCCTGCTACAAGTCAATTCAGCACATAAATCGGTGCTCTCCAAAGCTGAAAAACATGTCCATCAGATGATTCAGGTGTTGGAGAAGGGATGCATCTAAAAGTTGCAGGACAGTGGCTCTCAGGAACTGGACTTGGCAACCCCTGTCTATTGCATCACCAGCCAAACTGAGCCACAGCAGACAATCACAGCCGGATATTCATTCCTCTCTTAATGATGCTTTAAGCCAGCTTAGCTACCTCAAATCATGATGATACCTCTACCATGCCTTACCTTTAAAATCATGTTTAAACTTGGTTGCGTGGGATTTTTTAAAATTTTTTATATCTTACATCCTGCTTTTCTCTTCTCAAGCACCTCAACCTGAATTACAGAATCTAGAAATCCATGGATAAACATACTAACCAGCTCCTGGGTTTCTCAACCCTCCAGGGTTCAATTTCAATCTTACCTAAAGGACAGAAGCTACACAACTGTCTCCACATGCAGTTCATCTCGGCTTGGATGGAGGAAAACTCAGCTCTTTGAAATAAGTGTAATTATTCTAACCAGTACGAAAGTCTGCTTTCATTTATTTAACTGCCAGTTTGCTGATGAAATAGAAAAATTAATTCTGAGTATGATCATAAACTGATGTCCTGCAGTGTTCAAGATCTTCATTTTTTCTTTGGAGAAGCATAGCTTTATTTGAATTCTGCTTTAATCTTGTTTCTACCCATTTAGTTGTGATGCCTTGTGCAACAATCCATCGCAACTTAATGGTGATGAAATATGGAAACAAGAAAGAATAATTTACATCCCGGACATCAATATTAAGATTAAGAAATATATTATTAATGACTGCATTCAGAGTATTTGCAACACTTTTGTTATTATTGTTAACACTGAGTAAGCTATTGTGAAAATGAAGTAAAAAATATCAGATGCCGATGTTGTGGGAGGAGGAGAGAGCCAATGAAACAAACAGGAAATACCAAAACAAATAATATTCAGTACTCTTGTCAGACTCATTTGGGTGCAGTTATGAATAATTTATTTATAACTATTTGAATTCTTTTTGTCATCAAATGTTTTTTATTCACATTCACACATATTCGATGGCTGTGAGTGGACTACCGCTCAACCTGGTGCAGTCTTTGGAAAAGGTGCTGGAAATAGAGGGTTTACTAACTGCAAATAGGAAATTTTTGCATGCTTAATCTGTGCAAAGTGTCACTTTTGTCAACTGATCAAGGTTCTCAGGACCAAAGGCGCAACAATAAAGCTACACTTTGCACAGATTAAATGTGCAGAAATTTCCTCTTTGCATACAGTATATAGTATAATCAATGGCAAAAGAATTTTAGATTAATACTACTATGGACCTGTATTCCCCTCCCCCACCCAAACACCTCAGCGAAGAGTCGTTGTCGAATTTAAATTCACTTTATTTATCTGTTAGGAACTTCATTTGCAAAGAGAAGCGTAGCTAGCAGGCACAATCATACACTCACAGAAATATTTAACCCTATTTTTTAAGATTTATGTAATTTTATTACATGACAAATTTCCATTTACTTTTTTTAGATAATTTTAACACAAACCTACCAAATAAACCTTACATGACACATATTCATAAGTGTAATGAAACCTATTTATTTGAATTGTATAATCCTCAGGTTATCCATATATATTATGCAATTCAAACAATATACTTTATGTATTTAAAGTAAATACTCTCATCATCATTCATTTGATTTAATTATTCTTTATTAATACTAAATGCATAAACCTAAGGATTATGTATTTTAAATAAATAGACTTTATTACACAAATGAATGCGTATTAAGCAAGGTTTATTTGGTAGATTTGTGCTAAAATTATCTAAAAAAAGTAAATGGAAATTTGTCATGTAATAAAATTACATAAATCTTAAAGATAGAGTTAAACATTTCTCCAGAACATTGAAAAATTTCAAAGGTCAGGTACCCGGATTAACAGTTTCATCAAATAATTGTATCAATGGAATCTTAACACCACAGGTGAGATTGATGCGGCACAGATTTAAATGCAATTAAAAAAATTTTGTAAATTCTGTAGTTCAAGACAGGTTAGCATATTTCTTTGACAGTTTCTTCTCTGACAGTTTAAACGAATGAGCTCCTAAAACCTGACTTAGTGGAATTAGTTTGTACATGTTTACAGCATTACCTTATAAAAGGATGTCAGTGAATAAAAAGTTTAGAGAGTGGCTGCAAAAAGGAGCAAAGCCTCCTAAACAAGTGTCTGATGAGCTTTCCAAACAAACATCCCGGTCCTGTATCACATGAAGTAATACTCCTAATTGAAATCTATGGCGTTGAAAGGCATTATGACATTTAACATTTTCACATTCAGGAATTTCTTACATAATGACACCAAATAAGCCCTGATAACTACTTTTTTCCAACATGAATATACCCATTGAGCTATTGACATTGCAATGTTATTTTGATGACAACATCACAGAAATGCATACACCAGGTTTTTTTAACAGAACATTTGGATTCAACCCGTCAGTTCGTGAAAGCAGTCGAGGCCATGCAGTCCTACAGCAGGGACCACGGCTGTCAGACGTCTCCGTCTGGGTTTTGTGCGTTTCTCCAGTCTTTGTGTCTTTTTGCTCGGCCACCAAAAGACCAAATCCATCAAGCAGAATGTGGTTCTTAACAGTTCCTCCGCCTGAACAGTTCAGCTGTAACTTGTGAGCAAACTGAAGCATCTTGATCTTTGGGCGCAGCTCCTCAATATCCAAGATCATCGGCACTTTCTTGAGGAACTTAAATGTGACTCAAGTTTCTTTACATAGTCCACAAACTGAGTGCAGATCAGTTCTAAAAGTCTGGCATGTGCAAAGGAAATATGTCTCAGGCTGTGCTGCAGGTCCTCTCCCTTCATCACCACTCTGACATCCATCGGCTCTTCTTCATCGACACCGCTGCGTGAATCACATGAAGCCCCCTGGAGGTCTGTCTGGTCCTCAGCTTCCTGGCTGTTCACATTCTGGAGTTGAGAAACAAACGTTCTGTTGCACCACAAAAACACGAGTCTGAGACTAAGTGTAGAGTAAAATGTAAATACTGACCATGTACTTGAAGAAGTGTTGTCGTTTCAGACTTGAGGACAGTCTCTCTTCACTTAGGTGTCTTCACTCTACAAACAAGAGCATATGAAATCAGTGGCTGTTTTTCAGGACTTTATTTCTCATCCTCTTCAATGGTGACTCTTGAAGGCATGCTGTTCTGCAGTGTATCCTGCATTTGAACAGATGAGATTTCTAATGTACCAAACTCAACACAATTTGTCTGCTTGCAGGAAATCTCATGTAAGGGTTTTAATTAAATGCTGTAAATAACAAAAATCAGTTTCTAAGAATGAAAATTGTGTTTAAAATAGTGAAGTACAACATCTTTCTTGGCCAAACTATGCAACAGTTAAATGGACTTGCCTTAGCTCTTGAAGCCATCAGAAATATAATCTTCCTTCAGCAGATCCTCCTCTCACACCAAGGACCTTTAAGTTAGCTGGGTCTCCACCAAGCTGTCCCAGGAACATTGTTTTTTAAGTAGCAAAGTTGGTACATGTACAAATTCTGCTTTCATCTACAAAAAAAACAAACAAACAAGATACAGATGAGACTTCAATTATGAAAACATTCATGTTTTCAATGTAACTGTTCAAGTTCAGACTCGACAGCTGTGGTTCATATCAAGAGGCAACAGAAGCACCAAGTCGTGTGATTCATAGCACAAATATCCATTTTAACAGTTATCAAACATATAGTATGGAAATTAGATTCTGTTTTTATTAGTGTGAAATGTGTAGTAATCGTTGGTATCAAATGCACATTCTTTAAAATTTAGTGTCATGTCACCGAATGCTCATTTACATTTGCATCGCTCAATTTATTGCAATAATTCAAAAACTTGTTACATGTCCAAAAGTGGTATTAAAAGGAGATAACTCATCCCTTTAAACATATGTGAGTTTTGGGAATGCAACATAAAGGACTGAGAATATTCCTTCAGACATATGTGCACAGGCAATACAGGCATTCATGTCTGAAATTGTCCAAAATGTGTGAACCACATTTATTTTTGTAAAAATGGTATGACTCTTACCTTCAACAGAACTGCAACACGCTTCACACAACCCTGTCCGTCTGCATGGTGAACCAAAAGAATAAGAAAACAGAGATGTAATTTCACATGTAACTGAAGACAGTTGATCAAGTCAAACTGTTAATGCCATCACACGTACTTACCTGAACTTTAGCAGCAGCTCCAACAAAGTGAAAACTATTGTTGATTAAACATCATGTTGCTGCACCTGGAAAATGGAGGAGATAAATGAAAGTCAGTGTCTGTCAAAAACAAGATGATTCACATTTATGTGAATCAAGTCATAAGTTGGTAGAAGACATTAAAAAACTAAAATGGTTAATCTCTTTCTTAATGTTTCCCTGCACAATTCCAACAGTACAAATATACTGAGCAACCCACTGCCGGAATATAATTTTCTACTCTACATTGTTATTATACACACACACACACACACGCTTATATATACATATATATATATATGTGTGTGTTTATGCATATCAGCAAGCAAAGTTCAATAACTTTATCTTTGAAGGTTTATCCTTCACTGCTTCACTCTGCTTTCAAACAGAGAGGGAGGACGTTGTTGTTATGACCGTTAATGGAGTAGCAGTGCATATTTAGCAACTCTTTATATGGCGGAAGAAATGCTGCTAATTAAAACTGTTGCCAGAAAAGAGAAAAACAGCAAAGAAAGGAAAGAAATGCAGCAAAAGCTAGCTAGTAAGACGATTTTTTAATAAGTTTTTCAAATCGGATTTTGTCAACATATGAGACATTGATGTTGGTGAAATAAAACATTTTTCTCTGAAAAACGACAGTTTGTAAAAACAAACTAAGTCAGACTTACCTTGAACGTTTTAAATTCCTCCCGCGCAGGCACCAAGCAGTCAGTTAGCTTTGCAGCAGTCAGCACATGCGCAGTCTCTTCTTCTTGTTTTGAGATCAGGCAGCCTTTGTGTTGTACTTGCGCATTACTGCCATCTAGCGGCTACTTTTATGTTTAAGAAAACTATAATCTAATTAAATAAAGTCTACTAAAGTAGTTCACATTTGCTATAAACTTAAAATGTTTACTTTATAATTATGTAAAATAAGTAAGTAAACTTTACATTCTTGCATATTTCAGTTACTTTTAAATAAAAATAATGATTAATACTTAATACGAGCAAGAATCATTTCTGTGAGTGTA
>JALJCO010004094.1:252500-334821 GCA_023101725.1 Atherinomorus stipes | reverse complement strand
CATCCAGGCGGGGACACAGGACTCCGATGATGTTTTCTTCCATAGGGTGTGGCTGCGCTTGTCTGGTCCTCCCCTAGTAACCTGTTTGCCATGGGTGACTCTGCCAGGGACATAATCTAGCCCCAGACAACATAGCCCCTAGGATCCTCAGAACACGTAAACCCCTCCACCACGATAAGGTGGCAGCCCAGGAGGGGGAATTTTTTTGGAAGGGATAGAAAGGAGGAAAATAGAAGAGAGGTGAGGGTAAAGAGTTGAGAAAAGGATGAAGGAAAAAGACCCACTGAGCACTAGACATTGATCCTTGGTTGAAAATAAAGAGCTGAGGGCCGAATGAAAGGATCGTCACCGGGTGGTACCCTTAAAGGTACTGCTGCTTTACCCTCAACACTACAGTTTCTACTTTGAAAAGACCACTACTATACCCTGGGGGCTGTCTGGTCTTTATGAGGTATCACTGCACTTCTAAGGGTATCAACAGAACCTTTGAGGGAACCACCCCACTGAGAATCCTTCACTCTAAAGGTACAATTATCTGAAATATCTATATGAACAGTAGTAGTTCCAGAGATGCATCTTAGATATTAATGTTTTTTGTAACTATACAGCCACACTCTCAGAAAATGAATATCTAACTGTCTCTTTAGGGTTACAAAATATTGTCCCTGGGATGGATCTCTGAATGGTACTGCTGTTGTACCTTTTAACAGAACAGTTTATACCTTATAAAGACCAATACTGTTCCTCAGGGGACTATCTGGTCTTCAAGAAGTACAAACTGCACTGTTGAGGATACAACAGTAGTACCTTTGAGGGTACCATCTTATAATAATGATAATAATTTTTCTAGATTTCTACAGCGCTTTTCAAGGCACTCAAAGCGCTTTACACTAGGTCTATTATTCTTTCACTCCTCAGTCGTACTTGGTGATGGTAAACTACGTAGGCTATGTAGCCACAGCTGCCCTGGGGCAGACTGATGGAAGCAAGGCTGCCATTTCGCGCCTACGGCCCCTCCGACCACCACCGGAACCATTCACACACCAGCAGTGCCCCCACTGGAGGCAAGGAGGGTTAAGTGTCTTGCCCAAGGACACAACGACTCATGGCTAGGGGATTGGGTTTCGAACCGCCGATCCTTTGATCATTGGCCGACCTGCCATCATCTACCACCTGAGCCACAGCCGCCCTTCTTAGTGGTAATCCTTTATAACCCGAAAGTACTTTGATTTCTGAGAGTGTAAACAATAATGACATATATCAGAAAATAAATTTAGATGTCTCTTTAACGTCTTTTCAACCAAAAAGTGCCCAGTGGGGATGAAAGGAAAGGGATAGAGGGAGAAAAGTTAGAGGTTAGAGTTAAAATGTGAGTTTGGCGAAAGGTGGGGAGAAATTCCCCATGATCTTAGAGGATCATCATGGGGGAATTTCTTTCTTTTTCAGTGTGCGGAAGATATTCCTTTGATGTCTGGTTGGGTTTCTTCTTCTGTTGACGTCAGAGCTTCTAGATTGTGGATTCTCTCAGTAACCTCCCTCTGAAGAGTTTTCTGTCTTTTTCTTTTATTTTCTTGAAACTTTTTCAAGGAAGGCATTTTTTCCAGGAGCTCTGACTTCTCATCATGATGTTGCTGCTGCTGGTCCTCAGGTTTTCTCTCTTACTTCGATGTCTCTTTGGTTTTCTTCTTCTTGCTGACGTCAGAGCTTCTAGATTCTCAATTCGCCTCAGTAAGCTTTCTTTAAAGAGTTCTCTATATTTTTCTTTGTCTTCTTGAAACTTTTCAAGGAAGACATTTTTTCCAGAGCTCTGACTTCTCATCTATGATGTTGCTGCTGCTGGTCCTCAGGTTCTCTCTCTAACTCCTAAATGTCTCTTTGGTTTCTTCTTCTGTTGACGTCAGAGTTTCTAGTTTGTGGATTCTCCTCAGTAGCCTCTCTCTCTGAAGAGTTTTCTGTCTTTTTCTTTTTTTTTCTTGAAACTTTTTCAGAGAAGACATTTTTTTCCAGGAGCTCTGACTTATCATCTCGATGTCGCTGCTGCTGGTCCTCAGGGTTCTCTCTTAACTCTGATGTCTCTTTGGTTTTCTTCCTCTGTTGACATCACAGCTTCTAGATTGTGGATTCTCCTCAGTAACCCTCTCTAAAGCGTTTTCTGTCTTTTTCTTTGTCTTCTTGAAACTTTTCCAGAGAAGACATTTTTTCCAACACCTCTGACTTCTCATCTTGCCATCGCTGCTTCTGGTCCTCAGGTTCGCTCTCTGACTCCATCACAGATTTTTCTATGGAGGCATTCGTTTTTTGCTGCTCAACCAGGAGACAGTTCTTGTGCTGCTCCCATTGGTGTTCCTGTTCGGCCAGCTGTTCCTGGGTTTTCTCAAGTGCAGACTTCATTTTAGAGGTGTTCTTCACCTCCTCAGCCAAGCAGGTCTCAGCTCTTACTGCCCTTGTCCTCTCAGCAGTGAGAGTTGCTTCCAGCTGGATGACTCTGCCGGAGACGTCTGCATGTAGCTGATGTTTCTTCTTCAGTTCGGCGTACAGAATGGCCGTCTCCTTCTCATAGACAGATTTTTGAGATATAAGATGTCGTTTCAATGTCTCCACCTCAGTCATGAGAGCCATTTCTCCTCGGTGGCGTGCTGTTGCTGATCCTGGAGCTGGATATAAACCTGGCTTAGTTCAGTCTTGGCTTTGTCTGTTTCATGTTGCAGCTCTGGTGAAGAAGTCTCAGCAGATTCTTTTTTCAGTTTCTCTTTATGGAGTTCTGCCTCCAGTTTCTGTGCCTTCTTAGAAGCTAATGACTCCATGATCTTACATTTGTGGACCTGGTAATACATTTCCTGCAGTTCATTCAGCAATTTCTCCTTTTCTTTCTCCAGTGCTGAGATCTTCTCGTCCTTTTGAGCCAGGACTTGATGAAACTGGCTTTCTGGAATCGTCAGTAGACCTGAGCTGTGAGGGTTGCTCTGTTCGTCAACATGGTTCATGTTGACAGTCTCTTCACTTGTTGGGTTGTTGGCAAGCAGAAGTTTTAGGATTGGATGTGGATCTTTGGCTGAAGGTGCTGGTGATGAAGGGATCAATTCAGGCCGTGGTTCTGTTGGTGGTACTGGAACCACAGATTCTGAAGGCACCCCAGCAGGGATTTCTGATGCTGGGTTTCCAGGTGTTATTGGGGGATTTTCCAGGCTTTCAGACATCTTGCGTAGGTCTTTCTGAGTCCTGTCTATGTGATGTTTAGATGTTTGACTCTCTGCCTGATGACTGGACGGATTTGGGTTTTCAGGCAGTGAATCACTCATTTCAGTCTCTGATGACCGATGACTGGTGGTCTCCTCAAGCTGAACTTGTGTTGGTTTTGTTGGAACCACAGTGTCTGAAATGAGTTCAACTGAAATTTCATGATCTTCAGATAGTACTGTAGGCAATGCTGGGAATTCATCACTGTCCAACACCGGACCACTATGAGTCTCATCTTTCTCGTAGGGAGTTGATGAACCCTTAGGCAACTTTGGTAGATCAGGAAATTCCTCAAGAAAGTCCTCATAAGTTTGACCCATCGATTCTAGATGCAGATTATAGTTAGGCTCCGTAGATGATCCCTTCTTTTTCCTGCGTCGTTTCTTTCGTTGTTGATTTCCTGTTGCAGGTTCCTCAAAGAAAAACCTGATTTCTTGTGCAACAGGTGGTTGGTTCTCTGATGGTGGCTCAGTGGAGGTCTTTACAGACTGTTCTGTAGTGATCAAGGCAACCATGTTGGATTCTGCTGCTTGCTCAGAAATGGTTACTTCAGGTTCAGAAACCTGTTCTGCTGCTGGTGTTTGGACAACATTCTCAGTTACCGTTGCAGCTAAATCTTGGTCAGCTTCTCTGACGGGAGGCTGTGCAGATGAAACAGTCCCAGATCTGTTTCCCAGAACCAGTCAAAAGTAATTTTCTGGACATTCTTAAGTTTCCTACCTCTGCACATTTTAGGTCGTCCACTGTGGACTGTGTCTTTTCCAAGGACTTCCATTGTGATGTCTTTCTGACTCGCATCTATTGGTTGTTCAGATGTTTGACTCTCTGCCTGATGACTGGACGGATTTGGGTTTTCAGGCAGTGTACCACCTCACTTCAGTCTCTAATGATGGATGACTGGAGGTCTCCTCAAGTTGAACTTGTGTTGGTTTTGTTGGAACCACAGCTTCTGAAATGTGTTCAACTGGGATTTCATGATCTTCAGATGTTATTGTAGGCAGTGCTGGAAATTCATCACTGTCCAACACCAGACCACAATTAGATTCATCTTTTTCCTGGAGAACTAACGAACCCTTAGGCAACTTTGGCAGATCAGGAAATTCCTTAAGAAAGTCCTTGTAAGTTTCACCCATCGACTCGAGATGCAGATTATAATTGGGCTCCGTAGATGATCCCTTCTTTTTCCTGCGTCGTTTCTTTCGTTGTTGATTTCCTGTTGCAGGTTCCTCAAAGAAAAACCTGATTTCTTGTGCAACAGGTGGTTGATTCTCTGATGGTGGCTCAGTAGATGCCTGTACAGATTGTTCTGTAGGGATCAATGCAAGCATGTCCGATTCTTCTGTTTGCGCAGAAATGGTTGTTTGAGGTTCGTGAACCTGGTCTGCTGCTGGTGTTTGGACAACATTCTTAGTTACCATTGCAGCTAAATCTCGGTCAGCTTCTCTGACAGGAAGCTGTGCAGATATAACAGTTTCAGGACTCTCTAGCTCTGCTTTTGTAATGTCGTTCTGTCTCACATCTATCGGATATTCAGATGTTTGATTCTCTGCAGTAGGTGGTTGGTTGTCTGACTCTGGCTCAGCAGAGGCCTGTACAGACTGTTCTGTAGTGATTAAGGCAATCATGTTGGATTCTGGGGCTTGCTGAGAAATGGTTTCTTCAGGTTCAGAAACCTGTTCCGCTGCTGGTGTTTGGACAACATTCTTAGTTACTGTTGCAGCTAAATCTTGGTCAGCTTTTCTGACAGGAGGTTGTGCAGATGAAACAGTCCCAGATCTGTTTCCAAGAACCAGTCCAAAAGTAATTTTCTGGACATTCTTAAGTTTCCTACCTCTGCACATTTTAGGTCGTCCACTGTGGACTGTGTCTTTTCCAAGGACTTCCATTGTGATGTCTTTCTGACTCGCATCTATTGGTTGTTCAGATGTTTGACTCTCTGCCTGATGACTGGACAGATTTGGGTTTTCAGGCAGTGTACCACTTATTTCAGTCTCTGATGATGGATGACTGGAAGTCTCCTCAAGTTGAACTTCTGTTGGTTTTGTTGGAACCACAGCTTCTGAATTGAGTTCAACTGGGATTTCTGATCCTGGTCCTCCAAATGTTATTGGGGGATCGAAGTTGCAAGAATTCACTGATAAAGTTTCAGCGAAGTTTGGTGCCTGAGGAGAGGGCACTTCAAAGATGGGTTTCAAAGGTTTCCGTCTCTTAACCTTCTTATCTTGTATGATTTTCTTTTGATCTTCGTCCTGTTCTCCTTTCATCTCCCAAGGTTTCTCATCCTTACTGGGCTGGTTTGTGTTGGTAAGGAGTTCAACTGGGATTTCTGATCCCGGCCCTCCGAATGTTATTGGGGGATTGAAGTTGCCAGAATTCACGGGTAAAGTTTCAGCAAAGTTTGGTGGTTGAGGAGAGGGCACTTCAAAAATAGGTTTCAAAGGTTTACGTCTCTTAACCATCTTATCTTGTTTGATTTTCAGTTGATCTTTGTCGTGTTCTCCTTTGTTCGTCTCATGTTTCTCAGACTTACTGGGCTGGTTTGTGTTTGTAAGGAGTTCAGATGGGATTTCTGATCCTGGCCTTCCAAATGTTGTTTTTTGATTTTGAGATCCCTTACAAACATCAGTTGAAGCGTCATCTTTCTGACTCTCACGATCTTCAGATGTTGTTGAAGGCAGTGCTGGGAATTCATCACTGTCCAACAATGGACCACAATTAGACTCATCTTTTTCCTGGAGAGTTGCTGAACACTTAGGCAACTTTGGTAGATCAGGAAATTCCTCAAGAAAGTCCTCATAAGTTTGACCCATCGATTCTAGATGCAGATTATAGTTGGGCTCCGTAGATGATCCCTTCTTTTTCCTGCGTCGTTTCTTTCGCTGTTGATTTCCTGTTGCAGGTTCCTCAAAGAAAAACCTGATTTCCTGTGTAACAGGTGGTTGGTTCTCCAATGGTGGCTCAGAGGCCTGTACAGACTTTTCTTCAGGGATCCAGGCAAGCATGTTGGATCCAGCTGCTTGCTCAGAAAAGGTTGCTCCAGGTTGGGGAACCTGGCGCACAACCGGTGTTTGGACAACATTCATAGTTATCATTGCAGCTAAATCTTGGTCAGCTTCTCTGACAAGAGGCTGTGCAGATAAAACATTTTCAGGACTGTCCAGCTCAGCTTTTGTGTTGTCGTTCTGTCTCACACCTATTGGATATTTAGATGTTTGACTCTCTGCCTGATGACAAGATGGATTTAGGTTTTTAGGCAATGAATCACTTACTTCAGTCTCTGATGACCGATGACTGGAGGTCTCTTTAAGCTGAACTTGTGTTGGTTTTGTTGGAACCACAGCTTCAGGAATGTGTTCAACTGGGATTTCATGATCTTCAGATGTTATTGTAGGCAGTGCTGGGAATTCATCACTGTCCAACAATGGACCACAATTAGACTCATCTTTTTCCTGGAGAGTTGATGAACACTTAGGCAACTTTGGTAGATCAGGAAATTCCTCAAGAAAGTCCTCATAAGTTTGACCCATCGATTCTAGATGCAGATTATAGTTGGGCTCCGTAGATGATCCCTTCTTTTTCCTGCGTCGTTTCTTTCGCTGCTGATTTCCTGTTGCAGGTTCCTCAAAGAAAAACCTGATTTCCTGTGTAACAGGTGGTTGGTTCTCTGATGGTGGCTCAGAGGCTGCTTGCTCTGAAATGTTTGCTTCAGGTTGGGGAACCTGGTCCACAGCTGGTGTTTGGACAACATTCTCAGTTACCATTGCAGCTAAATCTTGGTCAGCTTCTCTGACGGGGAGGCTGTGCAGATGAAACAGTCCGAGAGCTGTTTCCTGGAATCAGTCCAAAAGTAATTGTCTGGACATTCTTCCGTTTCTTTCCTCTGCACATTTTAGGTTGTCCACTGTGGACTGTGTGTTTTCCAGTGACTTCCATTGTAAAAACAGTTGTTTTGTGATTTCTTTCTCCAAAGACTTGTTTCTGGATGTGTACCGAGATGCGTTAATCTGTGTACTGACTTATCAATAAAATCACCGGATGTATATAAAGAAACAATGATGTCATTCATCAAAGGACACTTGGGCTCCGCCCCTGAATAGGTACATTCTAGAACTGTTGCTAGGCAACATCAAAGTGGTCACACTAGAGATGATTCCTTTAAAGATTAGAACTTTTGTTGGATGTTGCCTGGCAACAACTGGAACATAAACTGAGGACACACTCAATGGCGTAATTTCCACGGGGGATAGGGGGGTTTTGACCCCCCCAATAATCAGAGCCAGGTGATATAACCCCCCTAAAAAATAACACAACTCGGATTTAATAATAACATTACTGATCTTTAATGAACATATTGTTAATTCTTTTTATTAGCTACAATATTTTCTAGCAAAACAACAGCACCTTTAATCATCTGGTATTGTAACGCATCCCCCTCCCTCTTCCCCCGCCGTGTATTTGGTATTACCCATACCAGCTGCTTTCTATCTTATTGCTGTGTTTGATGGATGGAGGGAAACAGAAGACCAACAGTAATGTAAAGAAGAAAAGGTGGACAGACGACATGATTAATTGATGATCGACATCAACCTTAATAAAAAAAGAAAACTGATTGGCCAAAGAGAGCTAAATACCTGTGCATCTGTGCACTCCATCAGCGCGCGGACAGAGCGCACGTCGGAAAACACAGTAACCACTTAAAAGCAGACACACACACGTGTTAGGCTTTTCTCTACCAGAGACCAGGATGTGGTCAGGTGTATTTTAGAAGAACTGAAGCTCCCCAAAGTTTTTTGGAATATTGATTTCATTATTGACTTTCTAACAAAGCCCACATGGTGTTATCCCTGTTAGGCTGATGCTAAGACTGTTATTTCCCAGCTGTCTTTGAACGCAGCACAACTTCAAAGTTGCAAGTTTCACCGTTTTGATCGCCTTCCTCTCCTGGTCGCGTGCTCATGGATGTAAACTGGATCAGTACATGATCCATGCTGAAGTTTAGAAATGCAGATGGAGAAGAAATCCACACCCCACAAAAAGCTCCCAAAGTTGTTGTTTGCTTTTTTGTTTGTTTGTTTTTAATGCTGTGACGTTTCGGGCGTTCTTCACTGTATCCTATATTTCACTTTCATCCAGCACCAGTCCTCCTCACTATCTGGGATGCGCGTGATTTACTTCTGTATGAACTTTAGAAATGCGACGTGACTTCACAGCGTTCAGCTGTCACGTGATTATTTAGTTGAATTATAATAATTAATTAGTTATTATATCATGTTTCAGTAATGGGGAGGTTACCTGTTACAGGTGCATGAATACTCTGCACTTTAAGGTTGTTCATGCATTCTGAGCTTGTTTTGAAATTAAATGTATTAATTAATATTAGATTATTGTAGCTACAGTGCATTTGATGCCACGTTACCATGTGTCTATTTCAGCACAAAGGGGGTCACTGGCCGTCATTCTCACACCCCCAAAAGACATGGATTATTATCATTACTTTTTTTTATTATTTTGACTTCACAACATGAACATAATTTGGGTCTCAGTGAGAACTTATCATGGAACCTTGTATCATATTTATATATTTAATAAATGTTAAAAGATTATTAATGCAAAACTCACAGTAACATATTTGTTCTAGAAGCTGTTTAATGCTCTTCTGCATGGATGTCTTTGATGTGTTTTGACTTCATAGGAAAGTTTCACAGATTTTACAATTCAAGTTTTAATTGCATAAAAGTAAGAAACTACATCGGCCAGCAGTATTATGTATAATATATCTCTGTTCACTGTCCTGTAATGGGGCTGATTATAGTGGTGAAAAGTAAATAACTAAGTTTACTATCTATCCAAAAGGAAAAAGGAAAAGTATCACAATATACTGTATCTCTTATACAGACACCAAATTACCCTGACTTGTTTTACGAATGCATATAATTAAATAACTAAATAAACAGGCAAAGAATCCGACCCCCCAATGATGGACCCAAAGTTACGCCCTTGAGATCACGCAAGGGGCGGGGCTTGCCAGTTCTACCAATCACCAAACATCTACGTAATTCAGTTCCTGTGGAACCCCGAAAAAGACTCTGCCTCGGAGTAGGAGCTAAACAAGGTTATGGGAACTGAGAGCCGAGGTCACTAGTTCCTATATGTCTGAATGCGCAAAAAACGGCCTGGTTCCCGAAAAGGGAATCGCGCACTGTGGAGTGGTGATCTTGTGGCTGATTCTGGTGGGAGGAGAGAGCCCACACTCAAAAACGTAGCCACTTTTACCTGTCACCAGCGTTTGTCCAGGTCCACCAGCAGTTTGCTGATGGTCCTGGGGGGTTGATGTTGAAGATAACATCATCTGTTTCCCTCAGTTGTCCAGAAACGGTGACATGTTGAGTACCACATCAAGACAGTTTCATAATAATGTTTATCAGACATCAGCTTGGACACCACTGAATGCCACCAGACACATAGTCCTGCTGCAGATTGCTGTGACAGTGATGGGGACTGGGTTCCCGCACACAACGTTAATGTTAGTGGGCCTCCATGAAGGGCTGGGAGGGGGGGGGGGGTGGAGGCTACAGCGTAACAAAGCTGGAATCACTTTAAGACCTTTGTGGCTCTTCAGGTCTAAAATGGCTAAACATAACCCTTTATTCTCAGAATGGGTCTTTCACACCGTAGCAATGATATCTCCGCTGCACAGTCCTGAAAAGTGTGTGTGTGTGTGCATGTGTGTGTCAGTGATTGGTTTCTGTTTTATGGACTGGCTAGCAGAGAGCTAGTAATCCGTAGAAATAAATCTGCTTTATTTGACCTTAGTGTTAACTCTAATAAAATACACTTTACTGCAGCAGGGACATGCACACACACCGTCACACACACAGCTTTAAGGTCATAGCTGGCCACCAGACATCATTTATAAGGACACACAGAGGGAAACCTTCTTTCCAGCAGAGTCCAGCATCAGTCCTTCAGCTAATGAAAGTGAGCTGCTGTCACGCATTACAGGCGTGAACACGAGGAGGTTAAACACATTCACTTTATACGTCTGTTAATGGTCTACAATCTCTGACACTGACATCTTCCTGTATGTTTACTCTTTACTGTTTCAGATACTTTAATATATTCCATGATTCCTCCGCTGCTGTGTAACTCTGCTTCAAGCTGCAGGTTGCAGTCAGCACTCGTAGCTGCGGCTCGTAACTGCTAAATGCATTTTAATAACACGTCTCGGACGTGATGTCAGCTGACTGCATTTTGGTCTCTCCTCAGTTTTCCTGTGTTTGTCCCGTTGCTTGGAGCTTCTGCTGATGGAAGGAGCCACTGATGACAAATATACAACAACCCTGACATGAACAGAGGAACAGCTTTACCACCTGAGTCACAGCTGAATGGATGATGTGCAGGAAGAGAGTAAAAGATTCTAAATTAATAAAAGAATCTACATAAAGGAATATATTGTAGGTTTGAAATGCTACATGTGTTTGTTACAGCTAGGATCAGAGTACTGACAGGTTTCCCTTTATTTCTGTTTCACTCCGTGATTCTTGTTGAGAGAAGACAAAAGTCCAGCTTTAAAGGCCAAAGAGAACGGCTGATGACAGGACAAGAGAGACAAAGAGAGAAGATCTGAAGTCCTCTTTAAAGCTAGGGTTGGCAATGTTGGAAAAACGGTTCAAACAAGCAACATTTTAGAAAAGCACACCACCCAAAAGCACACCTTCAGAGCGCAGGGACATATGCGCTGATGTTTTACGTGCAAGTTAATGATAACAGCCAAGTGGATTAGCTCATTAGCTTGATAGTAAACAGCTGACAAACCGTGTTTTTAAAGCTTTAATCCACTCACCTCCAACTCCTTCTGCAGTGTAAAAAGTCCACACTGCAAACGTCAACACCTCAGAGACTTAATCCTTATTTGTTGTTTTGGTTTGGTTTGGTTTTTTGGCGCAGCAGGAGTTAGCAGTCAGTTAGCTATATTTGCTTTAAAGCAAAACTACATAACTTTTTCACCTCAATAAATGCTTTTCAGAATCCCTGTGGGGCTAAATAAAGTGTTTACGGAGCGATTTGATGTTTCCTAGCATCCCCCAGTGTCTCTGGTCTGTAAGTGGCATATGCAAGTCTGCCTGAGCAGATCTTGCGACAACAGAAACCGCTGTACGGCACTTAGGTCCCCTACCCACCGAACTGCTTCCAGCGCTGGTTTGCACAAGAACCAGACTAAAAAACAGTTCTTACGCTTCCCACCACCTAAACACCGGCTCCTGGCTCTCAAAACCAACTCTTTGGACCAGAGAGAAGATCTGGTTCAAGTAGCTTGTGCTGCCTGGGCACCGAGTAGTGCATCACTGAGCCTCACGGCCGAATAGGCTCAGTAATCACTTGTCATGTCCACAAAAAGTGAATAAAAGTTTGTATTCTTACCTGCTATCCGCCAACACCGGAGAAAAATATAATCCACGGCATATTTACCCGCAAAATGCGGTAAAACGTCCTGCTGCAGGAGACACAGGACTCTGCTTAAGCAGAGGGAGACGAGCTGCAGCTACCAACGTAGCAAAGTAGCATCGACAAGCTAGTTAAGGCTTAGAAATATATTCATGGATCAAAATAGACATCTGTCTAGAAGACGTCTGTGTGCTGGGGGGATGTAGGGGGAGTACAAACTTTAAGACAGTGAAAGGACGCCACTAGGGGGAGCCCCGAGCTGAAGTTACTGAGTTCTGTTTCAAGTGAGTGGCGCACAGGGGGGTCACATTGGGAACAGAGAGCGGGGAGGGACAGAGATGAGACATAACAAAAAGTGTTTCTGAGCAGGATTACCAACTCTGGCTTTACTGTAATTTCACATATAGATTGCATTTAAATGACTTGATGTGACATTTTCTAAAAAATATTCATGACTGGTTTCGGATTTCAGGTCATGATTCTAAATGGACATCCCCCCAGACCCGATCCAGAGGACCAGAGATGACTCCACAGATGTGTGAATCCTGGTTCCACTCATTTCCATCTGTGCACAGTGGAACCAGGATTCACATGTGTACAAAAAAGGTGAGTCATTCATTAATTCTGTCCTGAAAGTGTCCAACAGTAATCTCTGGTTTAACTGTAGAGAAAGTCCTGCATGCTCGCTGGAAATGTTGCATCTGTTTGTTTATTTAGTACCAGAGTTGTTGACATAGTTTTTTTCTGGCTTGTTTGTTTCACTGAGGTTATCCAGACTGAGACCCAACCTTCCTGCCATACATCCAAGGTTTCCATGGTGATGACATGAAGAAGGCCAGATGAAAGCCGCTGATGACAAGAGAGACGATGGGAGAACAGGAAGTAAGGCCAAAGTCTCAATGAGCTAAAGATAACATTATACGTACACTATATACATAAAGAGACATTTTAGAAAACATTCAGGACTGGTTTTGATTTCAGGTTGTGACTCTGAGTGAATGTCAACCAAACTCCAATCTGATATCTGATAAAACGGCGAGGAGACAAACTCCTGTTTAGACACAAAAGACACCTAAATGAAAAAAGGTTTGATGTTAAAATCAACAGGATGTTGGTTAAAACTTAGTCAACTTTTGTTTTTATAAGTCATGAGAATTCACAATTCTCTTTTTATTTCCATTTTCCTCTGAGTTCCTGATGGGGGACACCATCACACTCGAGGAAGTTTCGGCAGCACTGCTGTCTCCTGAACACACCCCTGCACCAAACTTGCTCCGAGGCTCTTTTTTTCTTTTTTTTCTCTTCCTCATCTTAATGTGTCCTGTCCAGCATGGTAGCAGCAGAATGATGCTCTGGCTGCTTTGTTGTGTTTGACAGATTTGCTTTCCCAAGAGAAGCTTTATGAATATGAGGCTCCTCTTGCTATTCTGAGGGGCCGTTCACACGAGGACAATTTTGGGTAAAAACCGCAAACTATTTCATCGTTAGTGCCTTTCATTCACACGGCAACAGCATTATTGAAGAGACATAGGTTGAAGACGCAAAAATCTGAAGACTCATTCCAAAGTGGAATTCCTGAGGACGCAACGCTGTTGCGCCCTCGTCTGCACGGTCCAAAACGCAGAAATGATGGTGGACCCACAGACCTGCTGATGCCGTGCTCATGCATGTGACGTCACACAATACAGGAAAAACAACAATGTCGGCTACCTAAGCCCAGCGGATCTCTTCATTGCGAGCTTGTAATTGAGTGTCGTTTGGAGAAGTAATTCTACCTCCTCATCTATCCACACAAAGTTCCTCCTCATCGCCGCCATAGTTGTCTTGATTTTGAAGCGAACAGTCAGAGACGAACGATTGTACACATGCACGCATGGTGGACATGGTGGAGTTCTGTCACAGCACCACTTAAAGGCCCGGCATGCATGTCCAATCAAATTCCACACACGCTTGCGTCCTCTTATGCACGCAGATTTTTTCATGACGATGCCAGTGTGAACGCGGATAGAAAGATGAAGACAAGACGCCACTTTTGCGTCTTTTCTTCTGATCGTCGCCGTGTGAATGTAGCCTGAATTTATTCATTTTATTTCCGTACCGTACCGTCTTCTGCCACTTATCCGGGGTCGGGTTGCGGGGGCAGCTGCCTAAGCAGGGAAGCCCAGACCTCCCTCTCCCCAGCCACAGCCGCCAGCTCATCTGGGGGGATCCCGAGGTGTTCCCAGGCCAGCCGGGAGACATAGTCCCTCCAGTGTGTCCTGGGTCTCCCCTGGGGCCTCGTCCCAGTGGGACATGCCTGGAACACCTCACCAGGAAGGCATCCTGACCAGATGCCTGAGCCACTTCATCTGGCTCCTCTCTATATGGAGGAGCAGCGGCTCTACTTTGAGTCCCTCCAGGATGACTGAGCTCCTCACCCTATCTCTAAAGGGAGAGCCTGGACACCCTGCGGAGGAAACCCATTTTGGGCGCTTGTACCCGTGATCTCGTTCTTTCGGTCATGACCCTCAGCTCATGGCCATAGGTGAGGGTAGGAACGTAGATGGACCGGTAAATCGAGAACTTCGCCTTCTGGTTCAGCTCCTTCTTCACCATGACGGACCGATGCAAAGTCTGCATCACTGCAGACGCCGCACCGATCCGTCTGTCCATCTCCTGCTCCATTTTTCCTTCACTTGTGAACAAGACCACATTATACTTGAACTCCTCCACCTGGGGCAAGACCTCACCCCCACAGGACAATCCATCCTTTTCCGGCCCGGGTGAGGACCATGGTCTCACATTTGGAGGTGCTTATTTTCATCCCGGCCGCTTCACACTCGGCTGCAAATCGCTCCAGCGAGAGTTGGAGGTCACGGCCCGATGAAGCCAACAGAACCACATCATCTGTGAACAGCAGAGACCCGATCCTGAGGCCACCAAACCGGATCCCCTCAACACCTCGGCTGCACCTAGAAATCCTGTCCATAAAGGTTATGAACAGGATCGGTGACAAAGGGCAGCCTTGGCGGAGTCCAACTCTCACCGGAAATGGATTCGACCTACAGCCGGAAATGCGGACCAAGCTCTGGCACCGGTCATACAGGGACCGGACAGGCTCGAACAAGGGGGTCCGGCACCCTGTACTCCCGGAGCACCCCCCACAGGAATCCCCGAGGGACATGATCGAATGTCTTCTCCAAGTCCACAAAGCACATGGAGACTGGTTGGGCGAACTTCCATGCCCCCTCCAGGATCCTGAAGAGGGTGTAAAGCTGGTCCACTGTTCCACGACCAGGACAAAACCACACTGCTCCTCCTCAATCCGAGGTTCAACTATCTTACGGACCCTCCTCTCCAGGACCCCTGAATAGACTTTACCAGGGAGGCTGAGGAGTGTGAACCCCCTGAAGTTGGAGCACACCCTCCCATCCCCCTTTTTGAAGAGGGGGACCACCACCCAAGTCTGCCAGTCCAGGGGTACTGCCCCTGATGTCCACGCGATGCTGCAGAGGCGGGTCAGCCAATACAGCCCCACAGGATCCAGAGCCTTAAGAAACACCAGGCGGACTTCCCTGGGGCCCGACCTCTGAGGAGCTTTTTAACTTCCTCGGCGACCTCAGCCCCGGTGACAGAAGAGTCCACCCCTGAGTCCCCAAACTCTGCTTCCTCCTAGGAAGACACGTTGATGGGATTGAGGAAGTCTTCGTAGTATTCTTTCCACCGACCCACGACGTTCCGAGTCGAGGTCACCAGCCCACCATCCCCACTATACACAGTGTTGATGGTGCACTGCTCTCCCTCCGGAGCCGCCGGATGGTGGACCAAAATTGCTTCGAAGCTGTCCAGAAGTCGTTCTCCATGGCCTGCCAGGTCTGACTGGCATCCTCCCCCACCGTCTGAGCCCACTCACCACCAGGTGGTGATCAGTGGACACAGTGGCAGACTGGCCATCGGGAGCACCGGGACATTTCCCGGTGGCCTGGCTGCCAAACTGGCCTGGTCTGTCCTGTTTGAGTTTTAAATGAATAATCTGTCATACGGCTGTCACGTTGAAGCTCATGAAACTCACAGACTCAGGCAGAAACGTTGAGCGCCCCCCCCCCTCGCGTTTCTTACTCTCTTTTTGTGACTCTGTCACTGCTGCAGACATGCACATAGGGCTAGCATAGGGTTAACTATACAGATGTAAGATAATACATGATTATAAATATTGAAATCCTTGTATATTTAATTTATTTAACCTCTATTTAAGCTGGTAAAAAAAAAAAGTGAGATCAAGAAAATATTAACATAGCCAATGCAAATAAAATGGTCAGGTTCTGAATCCAAAAATCTGGGAAATTATGGGTAGCTTTTGGATTTGTTTGTTTATTAATTTATTTTTAACAAAGATGGAGAAGGGAGCAGTACCAGTACTGTCAGCAGCACTAGTGCTGCAAGAGCTCCTGCGAGTACGGCAGTGGTGGACAGCAGCAGCAGTGAAGAATCACAGCAAGAACCTGCAGGTACAAACCAAACATGCTGGTGATAGTTTTAGAATAATTGATAGAATAACCTGGTAGATTTTAAATAGGCTGAGTATCAAGTTAAGGTGGATGATGGTGTCATTTTATTTGATTTACAATATGGTTAATTGCGCAGACTGCACATTTAACCATATCGTAGTTTACTAAGTAGAATTTCAGTTTATGTGATTTGCATGCAAGTTGCTGCAGCACAACAAATGTTTATTTTGTAAGGGAAAGAAACAAAAAGCTGTGTGGCCACTTGTGGAGACTTTGTTTTATTATTTAACAGTTTTACAACAGTAGGCGCCCAGCTTAATTCACTCTTAGTGTTTTGTGTTAATTTGGGGGAGGTGGCCTGGGATGGAATCAAATTCCCGGCCTGAACTATTGTCCCAGTCCGCCCCTGAGTGGACAGCTCTTCCCCTCTCTTCTCCTGAGTGCCTAGGACAAGGGGCCGCAAGTCCGATGACACAACTACGAAGTCGATCATTGAGCTGATCATCCAGCATTTTCTTTAATTTTTATTTAATTAAGTATTTCTAACTGCATTATGCATCATATTTCTGGCCCTGACAAGAGGGAAACGAAAGTTAAGAAAAGAAATAGCAAGGAGTGGAACAGAAAAGAGTGAAGAGAAGAAAGAGAGAAAAACATGGATACACTTACACACTCAACTGATGCTTAGAAACCCCCAAACAACATTCCATGGTCTTTGCTGAAAACCAAAAGCAATCCCCTACAGGAGGACCTGCAAGTGGCAACCTAGCAGAAGACAACTTAAATAAAAAAACCAGCTACTGAAGTATCATAAAATCATACATACACACACAGAACTACGCAGAAAAGAAGTAAAACCTAGACAGAAGTAGTTATTATTACACACCCAACAGGAAGCACAGTCGTGCTCCGAGACTCTAAACCACGGATTCATCCCAGCTGAGATGATGAGGTGATGAAGAGCATCCTAAACCCAGCTGAGATTATGATGAACACTTTTCCATGCTGTATCTTTCTAACTGATTCCTGCTTGTGTTTCTCAGATGTCAGTCGCCTTCTTTACTTGCTAACATTAGCGTTGGTCCCTGCTGTTACTCTCTCTGTTGCACAAGCTGAGGCCAGCTAGTGCATGAAAGCAGGCTAACATGGAAATTTACCCCTCCCGAACTGAAATCATTCTGATTTCAAATTTCAGGGCAGCTGTTTCCATGGGAGCTAATCTGTTCTGATCCGGTGTGTACATGTGTTAACATATAATCAGAACGTCGTGTTTGACACGCAGAAACATGTTAACATCACGTGATCTATCACAGATGGAGGTCTACAGACTGATCCTTGTATGTGGTTTCTGCAGGACTTTAATCCAGCTGCAGCTGATTGTCACGCGCTCCTACTTGAAACAACAAAGAAGAAAAGAGACGGAGTTTGAACTAAAAACAAACTTTTGTCTCCGTCCTCTGAATTTATGCCATCTTCCAAAATAAAACCAAAGTTATCAAACTGCAATGAGTCAAAATGATCACCTAGTTTTTTTTTTTTCAAAATGATTGAAACTGATGATGATAATGTACTACATCAGCTGTCTTCTTAGTAAGCAAAATGATAAATAAAAGCTTGACGTCTCTGAATAAGATATTTTGAGACAAACGTTTGCTTGTTAAAGTATTCTATCCAGTCTAATTCTGTCTTTTTATTTTGTTTCAAGCAAAATGATAAATTAAAAACCTAAAAACAAAATTAGATAAAATAAACAGAAAGTTAATGAAAAAATGAAATGACATGATAATGTAAATAAATGTCAATCATAAAAGCAAAAATACACTGACAGAACCCTCTATAGGCCACCGTCTCTACCAATATAAAAAGTAAACCATCAGTTTACTTGACTACCATCAATATGGTTGTAGACTGGACAGGGATGTAAATAACTCCTGGACACACACACACACACGCACACACACATGCAGAGTGTGAGTAAACCTTCGGTCTTCATGTATAAACACAGCGTCCACATACACACTTCACTGTGACATATGTAATAAAACTGTGCTGGAAGGTCTGAACTTGAGGACATTCTAGCGTACAGTACGTCCCCATAGTTGCAGTGATGTCAGCTTTACTGTCAGAGCTACAGGCAGAGAGTGTGTGTGCCGCAGCAGAAAAAGCAAATAAAGCAAATGGTGTTATCAGTAATTTAACAGCAGGCTGATATGGCCTATTGATCTGTCCACTGGAATCTTTTATCTCCACAACACAATGTATCTACTCTGCTGTTTATGACCCGCCACCACTGCCACACACTCACAGTAAAACCTGGCCGTGGCTCTATCAACATACCAAACACACACACATCAACATAAAGAAGAAGGAATGGAAAACTAATGTTTACGGTTTCCTGCTGGATGGTGGCGTGTTAAAGTTAGACACTCTGCCTTTCCTAACGACAGCCAAACAAATCAAAGCTCGAGTTGAAGACGTTCAGACAAACCTGAAAAAATAAGCTAATATGCATAAAATCTCAAAGGAACCCTTTTCTATCACCATGTTTTCAGGAGATCAGTGTGTCCTCTACTCACTGAACTGAATGCTGAAGCAAACCCAAACTTTTGCAGGAAGTAAATACTGTTGCAGTGTTTGTTTCCCTGTACCTCAGATAATAAATCTCCCTCCATTTAATCCAACTCTGTAAATGACTGCTCATTAACTGCTCAAACTGCAGGTGTTACTGAGCTGCTGGAGCCTCTCGCACAGATATGAGAGCAGATATGAGACATTGATAGGGAAATGTCCCTTCTCTGCATTCATTTCATGACTTGAAATGAAATTGAATTAAATTAAATTACCCTGAATTGGGAAAACAGTACAGAAACGAATAAATTAATTAATCATATCCATTTCAATTCAATTCAATTCAATTCAATTCAATTTTAATTCAGTTGAACACAATTCAGTTAAATTTAGTTCAGTTCAACTAAATTTTTAATTTAATTTAATTTAAGGCACATTTATAGACAGCTCAGTTCACTCTAGTTTTCTGTCGTCCATCAGCTTTCTTTCACTGCGAGTTGCAGCCAAAGCTGTAATTGTAAGTTGATTAGTGAAGCCTGAGGATCATTTATTTCTTTGGAAATTCTGTTAAATGAATTAAATAAAGGTCTAAATGAATCCTGTGTATATTAACTCTTTCTTTTCCAGGATTATCACTGTTTATCAGCAGATGCAACTGTGTAATGTCAGAAAATTATTGAAGTGTTTGCTTTAGTTTTAATTTATGGATATAATTTATGTCTGTTGTGACCATAAAACAAAAAGTACACCTGTTCTATACTTCTCCTTTTTAAAAAAACGTTTTGTTGTGTTTTTCATTAAAATTCAAATCAAGAAAATTGCAAATATTGTGCCTAAATGTACTCTGAAAAACCCAAAATGAAAAAAAAGTTGACTGATGTCCAATTGAGATGTTTGGACAGAAGCAGCCAGACAGTGTTCAGCTGTACATGTACATGCATGGTTTTTCCTCCTCCTCAGTCTCTGCTATCTGCTCCTCTCTGTAATTCTATTTATCATAGGATTAAATGGCAACCATTGTCATCCAATGTCCAATAAATCTATGTTCATTAAGCACAGTGCAGCAATTACATCCCTGTTACGGCGGCGCTGTTGGCGGCGGCAGGCAAAAAGCTTTTGTTAATTAAGATCATCCCATTAAGACACTAATTAACAATTAGCATAAACATAATTAGTGAATGTTGACATTTCATGTGATCTATTGTTAAAATAATTTCTAGAAATTGCCCTCTGAGAGGTTTCTGTCAGGGGGTGGGGCGATAATGATAGTCACAAACACACACATACACACCCACACGCACACACACACACTCCACAGAAAGCTTACCTTTCATCACAAATTTACACATTGCATTTTGAGGAACTAGTTTCTCACCAGCAGCAGAATGATACATTGCTTCCCGAGAGCAAACAAGGAGCTAACTGTTAGCCACTGGCCGGCAAGCCAGCATCCAGTCTGCCGCATGTCAATCAAAAGGACATGCCCCTAATTATGTGTAATTTTAAGATTAAATAAAATCTAAACGGATGAGTTTTAAAAATTTTTACTCACCTAACAGTTGACATGAAGGTAAACTTGACCTATTAAACCTAAGATGATGTTTAGAACCAGGCTGTAAACAAGTTTATTTCTGCTGTAAACATGTTTATTTCTGCTGTGAAGATGGCCTTTTTAACATGGGAGTCTATGGTGATTTGCTTTGATTTGGATCCAGCTCTTAGCAGATCAAGAAAAAACTACAACTATTAAACTAAACTTCCGGGCTTCACACTTTTCCAGTGGAGTTTGCCCCTTGGTCTCGACTGAATCCAGGGTCATTTTACTTGATGATTTCTGTCATGTAAGTTGAGGACATTTACTGGTAAATAAAGTCCAGATCAGAAAGCATTTTGCAGTATAGGTGCAGTCATCACAATCATCATCATCGTCATCATCATCACAGAACTTCACATTACTCCTGAAGTTCTGACTAAAGACACAACCAGCAGCTCTCTACCCAACAGATCCAGAGCATGGATCTAAAATGTTAGGGACAACTCAGGAGTTAATGGACATTGATAGGGAAATGTCCCTTCTCTGCACCAGTAGTATCCACCCTCCAGAGGCAAAGACCACTACACTGTTTCCATCATAGTACTTTCATTTCTTACAATGAATTGCAGAGGTGCGCAGGACCATTGTTACTACTGTTGACCAGGCTTCCACCTCTGCCTCAGTAACCTGTCTGCATCTGACAGAAAGCCCCGCCAGCGATCTAAACAGCGACCACCGCTGGCTGAAGCTCTCAGGCTGCATCGCCACTGAGTGATACTGACATCTCATCCTGCCAGCACACACACAGACACACACTGACCAGACTCAGTACCCCATCATCTCCTCTCCTCTCCAATGGGCAGCAGTCTTTAGAAAATTAACTTTGAGAAGTCTGGAAGAGACATACAATTCATCACATACAACTCTGTCAACCACAACACTATTAGAGAGAGTGTGTGACTGTGTGTGTGTTGCACTGATTGCCACCCCACAGATGCACTTACTGTAGGCATGGCTGAGGTGATGGGTGTGTATCCCACTGTATATGTGGATGCCATCTTCAGAGGCTTTGATGAATGTGACTATTTGGTGGTGTGTTTCAGGCACACTGACTGTGTGTGATGGATGGATGGAAGGCAGCTGCTAATATGTGGGATGGGACTGAACACGGTTACTTCGCCATCACCTACAGCCCTCCTACTATTACCACATCAGTCACACAGTGTAAGAAAATACCAAAGTGGTTTATATTTATATAATCTAAACTGATCCTCATTATAATAACTGAGTTTATGTAAACCAGTTCATAAAGAATAATTATCTAGCTAAGGAACCCAAATCTGGATCAAACCTCTTTCCTTCCATCCTCTAGCCTTAGCTGTATGCCTTAGCCATCAGAACCAGAACCAGGAAGGACAACCTCCATCAGAACCAGGAAGAAAAACTTCCATCAGACCCAGAACCAGGGAGGGCAGCCACCTGGCTGGACTGCAGAGGAGAATAAAGGGGTCAGCAAGCAAGAACTGGACAAAAATAACAAACAGTATCATTTTTAGCTCCATAGCTTTGTCGCATATGAGCAATAAACAATCTTAAAAGCTCAGAGGCGTAACAGTACCTCCATAATAATAACAACAGTAATAATAATATATTTAATTTGAAAAGCACCATATCAGAGCACCAAGGATGCTGTAGAAAGCAGGTAAAACATTCAAACCAGAAAGCTAAAACACTAAAAAGTCACAATATAACAGGTAGCAGAGAAAACATCGTTGTTTTGGTGCATCTGGAATCAGGAGGAATCAGACGAGTTCTGAGTCTGGATCTGATGAGAGGAGGGAGTCCACTGTAGGGAGATCAGGAGGGAGGAGCTCCAGAGACGGAGAGCAGCGTAATACGCAGCAATGAGGTTGGTGGTGTTTTGGTGGAAGATCTTTTTTGCCATTGATCTTATTTACTTAAAAGCAGTTGTAGAGGTTTCAGAGTCAGTTTGCAGTCCTGCAGCCTCTCTCTCGTAGACTGAGGTGCATGTTCAACACATCACTCCTGTAGCCACAAATGTAACTTCCTTTGGTTGTTAGTAAAACCACTAACAGCAACATGTCCCTGAACTGCGCGAGGACATTTTTCTTGGGCGAATGGTTTATAAATGTTGTGAGTATTCTTGTTGAACTGTTGGCTTTAACTGCCAGCAGAAGACTGTTTAACTGCTTTCTATTTAATTTGGAGATTGGATGGAGGTTTTCCCTCCTGGTTCTGATAGAGCTGACAGAATACAGCTGACGAAATCCTTCCTGGTTCTATATCTGATGGAGGTTTTGCTTCTTGTTTCTGGTTCTGATTTCTGATGGAGGTCTTCCTTCCTGGTTTTGGGTCTGATCCATGTGCAGTGTCGTGGCAGAAAAAGAAGACTATTATTCAGCCTGGCGAGTTTTTGAAATTTTAAAAGCTGCTTTATTATCAAAATATAAACTATATTACCAAAAGTATTCACTCACCTGCCTTGACTCGCATATGAACTTCAGTAACATCCCATTCCTAATCCCCCCACACCATAATTCCCCCTCCACCAAACTTTACACTTGGCACAATGCAGTCAGATAAGTACCATTGTCCTGGCAACCGCCAACCCCAGTCTCCTCCATCAGATTGCCAGGTGGAGAAGCGCGATTCTTCACTCCAGAGAACACCTCCACTGCTCTACAGTCCAGTGGCGGCTGCTTTACACCACTGCATCCCACACTGCATTGCACTTGGTGATGTATGCAGCTGATCGCCATGGAAACCCATTCCATGAAGCTCTCTGTGCACGGTACTTGAGCTGATCTGAAGGCCACATGAAGTTTGGAAGGTCTGTAGTGATTGACTCTGCAGAAAGTTGGCGACCTCTTCAACACTGTGTGCTTCAGCATCCGCTGACCTGCTCCATCAGTTTACGTGGCCGACCACTTCGTGGCTGAGTTGCTGTCGTTCCCAAACACTTCCATTTTACTATAATACAGCTGACAGTTGACCATGGAATATTTAGGAATGAGGAAATTTTACAACTGGATTTGTTGATCAGGTGGCATCCTATCACAGTTCCACGCTGAAATTCACTGAGCTCCTGAGAGCGACACATTCTTTCACAAATGTTTGTAGAAACAGTCTGCATGCTGAGCTACTTCGTTTTATACACCTGTGGCCATGGAAGAGATTAGAACACCTGATTCCCATAATTTGGATGGTGAGCAAATACTTATGGCAATATAGTGTATGTATCTATGTGGTACATGAAATCATGAATGAATTGAGGAGGAGATGAAAGAGTAAAGCAACAACTGGTGCAGTTTCTGTAGGAAACCCACTAAAATTGGAGAGTCCGGTCCAGACGGGGTATCAGTGTCAAGTTCCTAAGAGACAACGCGTGTTGGTCTTGTTCACAAAAACAATAAAGTTCATTGAAAAAATTACCAACAGCAATGAGCGACTGTTTTCAACTGTGTAGAAAACTCTAGCGTTTGCCTTGTAGATTCTCAGCCATCTCTACCTTTCTGCTCTTTCTTTGTTGATTTCCAGCGACACGCGGTGAGTCTTTATTTGCGCATGTACTGTGTCTTGTTCTAGGTTTGGAGTGTTACTTAATCATCATAACAACACCCACAGCATTGTATAATGTGCTACAGTGGTTTCATGGGGATCGTGAAACCTTTCCCCGGATTTCTGCTATCGGTTTCACACCTAAACCGGCTTCAGCTCCGTGTGGACTCGGCCTTAAAAGAAAACTTCTGTAGCAACACTGAGGGAGGCGACCACAACCTTGTCATTACCTGTAAGTTTATTTATTTTCTAAATGCTGTCTTGTCTGATAAACGTAGCTCACTGTCTAAAGTCCACATGTTGCTAACAGATAGCCTTTAGCAAACTCAGACTGCAGCTTGACCTACTTTCTCTAAATAAGGTTATAGCCAAATAAGGTGTAGCCAATCAAAATGAAGTCAACTAGGTCTCCGGGTAAAGGTGCATTTCATTAGTGCACCCAACTGTATTACTGATAAAGGGAGGTCTAGTGAGCCAAAACAATCCCCCACTGTAATAAGTCACGTTTTTTTTCTTTGGAGTATTTACATGTGCAGTTATATTAACCATAGGCACCGATTCCGTGGGTGCTTCGGGCCCGAACACTCACGGAAAAAAACCGAGCACCCACGTGGGATGATGGCAAAGTCGGTCTCGTCAAGCATCCACTGCAGTGTTTCCCTTCACTGACTCAGTCATGGTGGACTTCCTCAGCTATACTATTAACGTCATGCCTTCAAAATGTTCAGAATAAAATCTTTTCATATGGACAACGTCAAAAATTTCTTAATTGAAGCTGGATTACCGCTTCTAGCAGCCATCAGCAGTCTTCTGTCAGACATCGCATTTGCACGTGAATGCAACATGGAGACCGGTATGTCAGAATGAAAACAGCGCAGCCAGAACGTGGCGCGCACAGACCTTATGTCAATCAGCCAGAAGGCTTTATATCTTAAACTTGATAAATGAGGATAACGTGTTTTTTAGTGGCTTCGGTTCTTCATTGAATCAAACCACCAAGCAGCCTACAGTCTCAAAATCATCCTCGTTTAATGAGAAAATACGAACTTTTAATATGACATGGTCCTGGATGTAATCGCCAATGGGTTCATCAAGCTGCAGCTAAAAGCAGTCATACATTTCAAAGAATGAACAAGACTGGTGAGTGAAAAAAACTGTAGGCTACTGTTAGGTTGCTGATTAAATTGTTGTTAGTTAAGATTGTGTTGCACTGGCTACGAATTTTGCTTTCTGTTTCACTTGCAAGCACATTTATTGCTTGGTGTCACATTTGTGAAGGATTCCACTGTTGACTAATTTATAACCAATTTTAATTTCTTCAAATTATTTTTTAAATGAATGTTGTATTTGTTAAGTTTGTGGTGAGCTCATTAATTCATTTTACAAAATAATAAGCCACAAATTCCACTAATATTAATTTAGCTGAATATATTTTGCCATCTTGTATGGCCTTCACTCATAGCACCCACCGGTAGAAATGTAAATCGGCGCCCCTGATATCAACTACATGAAGTAGTTTTTACTGCTATGTCATCACTCCTTGCGTGCCACCGGACATAACTGATCAGCGCAGCAGGCTCATCATCCTGCTTCTAACAACTCGTAACAACATGGATGTGAGATTGTTGAGCTACAGAAGGACCACCAACTCTCAAGTTCTCTGTCTGGGAACACTTCGGTTTAGATGAAGAGGGAGCTAAATAAAAGTCGACAAAACTTAATCAGTGTGGGTCGGATGAATATGAGTAAGTGTTATAGCCGCTGTGTTGATAACCAAAAGAAACTACAGATCAGCTCTGCTGAATGATGTATTCATAAACTCTGTAACAGTAACCTTTCAGTTACAGCATGCCAGTGTTAATAATAACTAAATAATCATAAGCAGCTACACTCTTTAAGTCATGTCGCGTTTCCAAACTGATAAAAAAGAAAAAACACAGAAAAACATAAAGGATTGTACAAGCCCTGATAAAAACAGTTTCATGCTAAATATTCTTAAAGTTCAGATCTAAGATGATGTGCAGAAAAAACTTAAATGTGATTTTAACAGTGATATAAGCTGTTCGTGTTCCCGCGATGTGCTCGTTTTCAGCACATCAGCAGGTGAAGAGGAGCGTAAGTGTTTCCATCTTCGGCTTCTTGGTAAAGTTTAAAACTGATATCTGAAGTTTCAGCTAACTGACGTGTTTTCAGATGCACGTGCTGTCTGAGGCGCCATGCGTGCCCATCTTGTGGGCGTGCGCGTGTCTGTAGGTGGTTGCGTCACAGAAGCTCAGAGAGCAGCTGTGACATGCTGTCATGTAAATCTGATAACTAACATCAGTTTAGTTTTTAATCCAAGAGCTCAATATAAACCTGTTTTAGAGGAAATGAGACCTGAAACCAGTTTGTGAGCTGGTGCTGGATAGAAAACCAGATCACAAGAAATCAACCCGACTTTGTAGGCGGTGCAGGGTGTGGTAGGGCAGGCGCCCTGACTATATAATGGTAGGGAAAACACTGGCTCGGGTGTGTAGTATGTACTTGGCTGTGATGTTCAATTTTAGTGAACTTGTTGATAAAACACAAGACAGTTAATATGTTAATTTTTTTCTCCATTGCTGTACCGAGATAAACCGAACTGTGATCTGTGTGCCGAGGTACATGCCGAACCATGATTTTTGTGTACCGTTGCAGCCCGTCTCATGATGTACTGATGATGCTGTTTATCATAAGAGCAGATCAAGAAGGCAGAAGGACTCTGCAGGTCTACTATGTTGAGACTATTGAGTGTACTGTTAGCAACTCATTGTTAGCAACTCATTAGTGATATACGTCAGTGCTGTTGCCTGTTGTGTGTGCACAAAAGGACTGTGTGTTTATCTCTGAGCACATCTTTAGGTTAACAAGGTTTCTGTGACCTTCTACCCCTCAGACAGCCACCCCTGCCCGCTCCCATCCCCTTACTCTGCTAGGCTATCAGATGCTTTTACTGTCAACAATAAGCTTCATCAACTTTAACATTCAGGTTTTTGAACCACAGATAGCTGGTTTTATGTCTCAGTACTTGATGTAATAAACCATGTCTTTCCTTGGATTATTTTTTTTTTTAAAAGGGGCCCCGCTCTGTAACAGTGGGGAAATTTAAAGATTATTGTCTGTTGTTCACACTGCTTCATTGTAGCTGAACTGTCAGTGTCAATCTGAGGAGACTATTGATTTTAATTAGTGAATGCCCACAGGGAGCGGTCTGATGATGAGAGAAGAATAGGATGTCCTCAAAACTATGATAAAAATCACACACACACACAGACTTAAACACACACACAGACACAACTAATTATTAGGTTTAATCAGAGCTGGAATGGCTGTAGGTCCTGTCCAAGGTGCTTAAAGGTGGATGGAAACATACAGACATTGTGAGACACAGAGAGAAAAGAGACTAATTGTCAGATTAGGTGCTTGCTGCTCTTTTATAAAGTCATCAGAGACCCTGTTATTTAATGAAATGTTAATTCTCAATTAAAAGACCATAAATAGATTCCGTATTTGCAGTTGCAGAGTTTCTGTTGGTCAAAGTCACATCCAGGTGAAAACCAGAATTTAAGTTTTTCCACAAAACACTGCAACGCCTGACCCATTTGTAGTGATCTCAAGCCCAAAGGTCTCAGCAAAAGGATACACACATCTAACCAAATATACTTTGGGACACGTACTGATTGATAAAGGCCACATTTTGGATGTAAAGCAGACATCCCAAGGAGGAATTTTGCTCAGAGAAGGACCTTCTCTGAGTAATCACTAATTTATGGTCCTGAGTGCAACTCAGGAGAGGACCTGCATTTTGGTAAAACAAACAGTCCAATTGGTGAACTTTGAACCCATCCTCCAAGCTTGGAGATACTCCTTCACAGTATTTACGACCTGCTATAAATTGGTTCCTTATAGCCAATTTTGTAATGTGTTCTTGACATCCAAGAACTGTTTTATATTATCAGGAAAGTAAGCTCATGTTAATCTCATGATGAAGACTTTTCTTTTGATATGCAACATGACATACTTTGGTGATTAGAAACTAAATGTTTCTTCTCCAAATTCACATCACATGCATTCCAGGATTTGCAGGATTTGCTGCATAAAGGTGAAGAAAGAGACACTTTACCCAACTGCTGAAATCCACTTTTATGTTAGAAATGGACTTCCTCATATCAAATGATGTCTAGCACATGTATTTTCTTTACAGGAATCTTAAATCATCAAGATTAATCCTGTTTTATCTGTTTGTCTGATTTATTTATTCAATGTCTTCCTTTATTCATATAATTCAGATCTTTGCTTTATTTTATTTTATTGTGTTCATTTTATTTCATCATGTCTGAATAATTGATCCATTTTACACATGCCTCACTCAGAATTCACTGATGTTTATAACCATTAAGCTCAACTGATAATCAAATGATCATTCGAGACGTGTCTGACTATTGGATGAAACCTGACTCTGTCAGCTTCCCATTGGCTGACAAGCTGCAAGCCACATTCCACTGCCAGGCAGAGCGCGAAGCTCTGAACTGTGAGAATCACAATTGGAGAGATTGGAAAGAGAACGAGATCTGATCGGATCTGAGGAGAACTGATCTGGGAGAACTGGAAGGAGTAGAGACAGAAATGGAGAAACTTGGAACAATGGGGAAAGAATGAGATGAAACCTGCTCTGAACTCAGCAGAGTTCAGAACCACGGATCACTCAGGAAGGAGTGATGGAGAGAAGAAGACTTTAACCCAAACCATCTTTACTATCAACCATCCCGTGACATCAGTCCTGAAGCTGCACGTCTCTGGGGAGACGGATGAGAGAGAGAGGACGAACCAGAGCCACCACTGAGCTGACAGCCCGCAGAGAGCCGGACGAACTTCCAGGAGATCGGGAAGATTTTTGGGATCCATCCACCCGACAATCTTCCAAAGGATTTGAGGAACAGTCCAGCAGAACCAGGGCGTGAGTGAAGCACCTCAGTCAGACGGAACCTCTGAGGAGAATCCTGATCATTTGCTATGAAATATGATCTGATGTCACAAGAAGTTGGTGATAGTGAATTAATCCAGACCTACGGTTTACCAGACCCAATTTAACTTTGTTTAGTTGGATTAAGAAATCCTTCCTTCTTTTTCTTTGAACATTTATTAATTAACTGAGGCTTAATTAATTTATGTTTCATTTTCATACCATCTCACATTTCTTTCACAAGATAACTTTTGGTTGATCATCATGCTCACATATGTCTTGTATATATTTTGTACATACATTATCTCATGTAGTGTGTAGACTAGTTAATAAATACTCCGTATTATCTTAACTAGTCGTTGTTTGTGGTTTTTCTGATGTATCATGAAAGGTCACTTCCAGCGAGAACTCATGAAAGCGTCCTGAGACTGATCACTTAATCAAATCAATCTAAGCATTGATTTAAGACATTAATGGTTTTCCTTGCTTCCATTACATATCAAATAAGTAAGGTGGTGCTCCGAGGCTGTATTAGTATTGATATTAATAGAAATATTAATATTAATATTAATATCATACATAGTGACGCTATATATATTGTGGTTGCCCAAGCTAAATCACAACACATTTATCTGTTGGTGGATTTAGAGTCATGGCTGAGTGGAGCGTACAGTCACTGTAAGTAGAATCATCAGACAGGATTATCCACATGGGAGTAGGTAAAGGTCGACAGCATTTGGGATTAGATGCAACAATACTATAATTATCTATTTAGCTATCTAGATCAATCTCATGATTATTATCTGTTTGGTTTATAAAAACTTTGGACAGTTCATTCGTAAATAATACTGGTTTGAACTATTTAGCTTGAACAAGTAGGCTAACTCATATCCCAGACGGGAATATTTACATTTATCTACTTGCATCAGGCGCATTTTTACCCTTTTCTTTCTTCTTCCCGCTCTGACGACTTGAAGCAGTGACAGGCAGATGGACAGTAAGATGGTCTAGTCCGTGTCAGGGGTGTCTAGCATTTCACTACAAGCATCTTACTGGCATAAATATAGAGTCTATCATTTATTGTAGTGTTTATGATAGCGGATAATAAAGTTACATATTTCAACTGTCTCTGTTGAATGCTGATTGACATAAGGTCTGTGCGCGCCACGTTCTGGCTGCGCTGTTTTCATTCTGACATACCGGTCTCCATGTTGCATTCAGGTGCAAATGCGATGTCTGACAGAAGACTGCTGATGGCTGCTAGAAGCGGTAATCCAGCTTCAATTAAGAAACAGTCCTGTATCTTCTGAAACGGGATGTTTTACCCGCGATTTGCGGCTAAATATACCGTGGATTATATTTTTCTCTGGTGTTGGCGGGTAGCAGGTAAGAATAAAAACTTTTATTTACTTTTTGCGGACGTGACAAGTGATTATTGAGCCTGAAGCAGTGATGCTTCACCCGGCGCCCAGGCAGTGCAAGCTACGTGAATCACTCTGGTCCATCAAAGAGTTGGTTATGAGAGCCAGGAGCCGTGTTTAGGTGGTGTGAAGCTAAAGAAATGTTTTCTTCGAATTAGCGCTGGTAGTCTGGTTCAAATCAGCGCTGGAAGCAGCTCGGTAGATAGGGGACCTGAGTACCGTACAGCGGTTTCTGTTGTCGCAAGTTCTGCTCGGGTCAGCGCAGGCAAAGTTGCATAGAGCTGCTCGCAAGCCAGAGGCCCCGGCGGGAGGGGGGGACATTGAATCGCTCCATAAACACTTTGTTTAGCCCCACGGGGATTCCGAAAAGCATTTATTGAGGTAAAAAAGTTACTGAGTTTCCCCTTTAAACAGTGCAGTACAATTACCTCTCTGTTGTGTTTCTCTGGCACTTTATGAATCCAATCGATAAGCGTTGTCTCCAAGTTCTGGGTGATTTTTTTCTTCCTCCTCCGCTCGGCTTTTCTCAGCTCCAGACAGTTTATTCTGCTGCTTTTTCCAATACCTGATGTGTCTCGGGTCAACATCGAAGTGTTTTCCAGCTTTCGCTCTGGAATGTTCCCTAGCACACTCCAGAACGGTTTCTTTCAATTTCACACTAAACTTTCTTCTCTGTTTATTGGTGCCAGTAGTCGCCATGTTGCTGCTGTGTTTTGGTTTTGATTCCTCTCATGCTCTGCAGGAAGAGGAAGTACCGTGTTTGTGCCTTCGTGCACACTAGCTCTCTTGGGCGGGCATAGCAAACAGCAGTCTCTCATTGGAAAAAAAGGAGGCTTGTATTAGAGGAATGGAAATTATTTACTTTTCTCAACGCTAGGTTTGTAATAGAATAGAGGTCACTATTAGAGGATTTACAGTAAATAATCTGTTAAAAGTAGTTACTAAAACTTTTAATCAAATAACACCATTATTCTACTTAAACACTATTGTGACTCCATGGACTTCTCACTGGCTGATCTTATTTAAACCAATCCTAACCCTGAAAGTATCAGTGATTTTTCATTTATGCCATCTCTTCATTTGTGAGGGAGTAAAGGGGAGCTCGGCTCCCCTAAAAAGCAGAGACACTCCCCTAGACACATTCAGCTGACACTCTGTGGGGTATCCTTAGAAAGAGTCCACTTTCAGGACACATTTAATTCTTCTATAAATGTTCTCCTGCCAAAGCTAGCATCCATCAGTGAGCTTCACCTGGACGGTAAATCTGACACTTTTCTGATGTCAATGCTTGATGACAGCCTACATCAACCTTTCCCAAACTAGGGGCCCTGATATAATTTCAAGGGCTCAACAGATTATTGTAAAACCAATAAAATAAATAATATTAGGTGTGTCAAAATTATTTTCTAACCAAGGGAGATTTATCTGTGAAATTAGCACATTAATTTTTAATCAACTAAACTACTGTAGTATTACTCACGCCAGATCACTTAAAAAGCATTATCATCCTTCGATATGAAGTTTCTGATTTCTTCAGTCTTATGGCCGACTCACACCAGCCCACTGGTTACCTCTGGAGCATCAACCCACTCCGGAGCATGTCGGACATTTAATTAGGTTTAGTTGTGCTACGCTTCTCTGCATGTACAGAGCAGATATCTGACGAGTATGTTGTACCACTGCTGCACTGCAGCACAATAGTACAATAGAAATATGACTTGGTTCAAAAATTAAGAAATATGACATGGTGCAAACAATATAGCCGGTGGAGAGACTTTGCCATCAATCCCACGTGGATGCTCGGTATTGTCCGTGATTGCTTGACCCAACGCACCCAAGAAATCGGCGCCTCAGCACTGTGGCATGATGACCAGTCAGTAGAAAGGAGGCAGGACCAGCAGAATGATGAGGATGATGCTGCGCTCTGATTTTTTCAGCATCTCGGTGATTATAAGAGAACTGTGCAGACTGTGCATGCGAAAATGATCTGTAGTGTAGCTACTGCCACTCTGAATTAAATGAGCTATTCATTTAACAAAGGTGGTGAAGCTGAGCTCTGGGCTGACACAGCCCAACCCCGAGGTGACAGACATGTTGCTACGCAATGGTCAACATCACCCTGGAACTATTTTTTACAGAGGTGATGCTACGCGATGGTAAACATCACCCGGAGCCGGTTCGAACCTCCAAGGGGCCCTAGGCAAAATTCTGGTAAGGGGCCCTCCTAATGGAACAGCAAAAACTTGCAATAGTTGCACGACACCCAGTGCTTTAAACATAAAAAGAAAAGAAAAAGAAAATATTGCACATCTGTGGACGTGCCTGCATTGGATGATAAAGCTGGCACATCTGTGCCTGTCCTAAATGAACCTGGCTCTGTCTGTGCTGCTGCTTGTAGAAGAAAACTTAAGCACAGCACCTGTTATATGGATATGACTAATATTAACTCATCTCCATCAAATTGGCTGTCCTTGTTTTACTTTCATATACTTCAAATGTAGGCAATTATTTACATTATCATTTATCATACAAATTATTAATTTAGCACCATTGTCAGAATATTTTATCAGTTTCAATTGTTATATTCTTATAAAAAATCTGCATCTATTGTCCTCAAAATATTCATACCCTCCAATTAAAGAAGGAAAAAAAATCAGCTGTCAGTGAAATAAGTTGAAATTGACAAAAGTAATGATAAATAAAAATTCTATGAAAATTATGTTGATTTTTAATTGTGGTTTGACAGAAATATTAAAAACAAACACACAAGAAATAAAACAAGTAAACAAGTATGACGGGGCTCCGAAGCTAAAATGTTGAGCAACACTTTGAGCAATCACTGCAATCGGGTGTTTTCTGTAATGTTCAAAAAAACTTCTACACCTGTTGACAGGTATGTTGGTCCACTGTTCATGGGAAAGGTGCTCTAATGTGTCTGGAACAGTTTTGTTTGTTTTAAATGATATTTTCAACCATTATTCAAAATCAATATTTTACTTCACTTAAAGGCCTCCTTCCACTGAAAACCCATTTAACTTGCTCCTTCTGAAATACGGAGGGTTTCCCCTTGTTTACTTACACATGCTGACTTGCTAGCGTTGCGTTCCCCCCAGTCGGCTGTGCTTCCTCATCACAGAAACAATACGAAGAAAAGAGCGAATCGGGAACAGCCTCGCACTTCTGCGTCACATTGCAAATAGCGTATCCCACGTGGGGTTTCTATCTGTCCATTGGAAGGCAGGTAACCCTCCACTACACACTAGAAGTAAAGACGGCACGACTGTAGCTTCGGAGTTGAGAAGCTAATTAGCTAACTGTTTGTTAGCATGGCGGAACAAACTTGTTTGTCGGCTCTATTTCCTGTCTGTAACGAAATAAGAGCAGAGGGCGGAGCTTCCTTCATACACTGATGGGAGGCAGCCAATCAGACGGAAATTCATGAGAAGGACCCGGAAAAGCTGCCGTTGGACCACAAGCCTCTCTTCTAGTATACAAATACAGCTGGATACTAAGCAACCAGAAGGTTTTTTTAAACAGAAACGATGCAGAATGCATTCAATAATAATGGAGAACACAGAAATATTAATGAAATGACCACGGAAGTACAACTTTAATTATAATTTTATTATTTTTAAAAACTTCATCATTAGTTTCTTGTTTCTTGTTATTTGAATTACTATTGTGAATATAGCCTTTTCTTTAATTGGAGGGTATGAAGAATTTTGAGGACGACTGTTTGCCTGTTGGTTATCCAAGCTAACAAAATTAAATCTTAGTCAATATTTATCCATTTACTTTTTATTGTTTTGTAAGTACAGTTGTAACTAAACTGATAGCAGCCAGCAAGATGCACGAGAGGGACCCAACTGCAGTCACGGTACGCCGCCATATATCCAATCCATGCCAGAAGTCCCAGTCGGAAGTTTCTTTTTCATGTAACTTACTAAAATCTAACCCTACCCCTGACCCTTCTCCTAACCCTAACAATCCGACTAAACTAAACGCATCTGTTTGCAAGCTGCAAATAGTTACTCTTGTCGGTATTTAACTAACTTCCGCATGAGACTTCCTGTATGGATTGGATGGCGGCACCCTTGTCAGTCATTGTAACTGCAGTTAGGTACTCTTGAGATGCACAGGGAGACCGGAGCCCCCCCCCCCCCCCCCCCCACCCCCTCTGCTAATTTAGGTCAAACTTGTACGAGTCCCTCCCGTTCTCCCACTGAGAGCAGACAGTTACCCGACTGTTGTTCCTGCGGGTCATCCTCATGTTCTTTCCTTCTCCTTGTCTCATATCCTTTAACTCAGCTTCATCTCTCACTTCTCCTCTCTAGCCTGATGTGCTGGAAAAGCGGGACACATGCGCGACGGGCAGAAACGTCATCACGTTTTTTTTTCTTTTTAAAAATCCCTTCACGGGGCCTTTATGAGTTTGCGGGGCCCTACCCAACGTGCTTATGCTGCGTTCCATTTTCCTCGGAACTGGGAAGTGGGAACTGGGGGGGGTGACGTTACACCCGACCAACTTGCGTTCCATGTCACTGGTCAGAAAACCAGTTAGCAGCCTAGCAAAACAACGTGTTTGCTAAGGCTATTGTCATTAGCCGTTGTTGGCACAGCTGGCATGTAGTTCACATACACGACATGAAAAGTGTGAAATATACTACAGCAGCTTCCCCCTACATCGGTATAAACCAATACTACGTGTACGACTGAGTTATGCAACAAATAAATGTAAGAAGTGTAAATAAATGTAACATTACAGGAGCTCCTAAAACTGCTAACACAGGGCGCGGCCATCTTTAAATCTGAACTCGGAGCTGCGAGAGTTGTCCGACTTTCCGAGTGGGAAATCCGACTTCAGGGGGCCGTTCCAGTTGAAACTTCCTACTCGGAACTGGGAATGTCCGACTTCCGAGTTGAAATGGAATGCAGCATTAGTGTGCGTAGTGGGCGAACCGGTCACCCTGGAACTACTTTTTACAGACATGATGCTACACGATAGTAAACATTGCCCTGGAACTACTTTTTACAGACGTGTCACTGCCATCACATTGAAAATATTCTAAAATTTTCTATGAACTGGTGAGATGTTTCAGTTTCAGCATCTGCTATATTGTTGATGATCTACTGGGAATAAAATATGAGTTGATGAGATGTGGAAATGATTGTGTTCTGATTTAAGTTACATTATAATAAATGCTTCTTATCTATGTATTTAATTCATGTTGTTCAGAAAATTCAAATTTACCCCCTTTTCCACCTTCTGTCTCCATCCAAAGTAAAGCTGTGGGGATTTGTTTTGCTGTTATATTTGAGCCTTTAACCACCAGGAAGTGTGACCGGTCATAGCAGGTGTGTATGTGTGTGTGTGTAAAATATCCTCATCCAATCAGACCACAGAAAGGACTGAATCAGTGCTGCTACACAATTACCGTCAAATGTCAATTTCATGGAGACAATATTGAGGAGATTAATACTTACTCTCACTTTCTCGCTCACAAACACACACACACCCAGAGTAAAGATGGAGTGAATGTTAATGCATGGCCTGAGGAAGGGTGAAACTGAAGGTGACTGAATGCTATCCAGGCTAATGGAAAGCTAGCCAACCTTAACCCTATCACTGGGAATTACCTGCAGACCACAACATATCCGCTAAACAAACCCCATCATACACACCAGCAAGTACTGTAATTCACAGGGAGTGTGACCTGGTCCAGCATATGGCTATCAGTCTGTCCTGCAGCAGTTTCTGCTTTCTGTTGATTCATTTGCACTGGCACACCTTAACTCTTTAAAGTCTGACCTGAGGAATAATGGACAGAAAACATATTTTTGAAATCTGAAGTCTTTTTTTTATCCTTTAAAATAAATGTAGGGAAAAAGTTAGACAAGACGAATTTGCATATATGTTCTGTTTATTACTGTGCAACATATCTAATTTATTGCAGTGCAAAAGTTATCCACCAGAGGGCAGAAGACAGGAAATTCTAAATAACACGGTGAACTTCTAATGTTAAAGTGATGCAATAGGTCTCAGAGACTATGGGTGCACTCACACTCATGCTATTTTTTCTGCTTCAAACAAAAACATTTTAACTACATGACGTTGTCCGGGTGGTTTGGTTCAGTTGAGTCCAGTGCAGTGTGAAGGCAAACAAGACTGAAGGAGGGGCAGACTTCAGCCCAGACGAACCCTGGACCATCGTTCTGCGAACGCACTTTAAATGTATCAAATATGCTTCGCATGGCTCTAGCAATCATATTTAACTGCCACCAGTAATATCTGAGAAAACCGTGGCAAGATTAACCCTTAAAACCCCAACAGATCTCTGGGCTTAGTAATGAATCTGAATAACTGGCTCAGAAAGAGAGCCAGTGTCGGTACCAGATATGATCAGGTTACCTCTTGGGGGCTAAAAAATCATCCTCTACACACCATTCTGAGCAAAGCAGAGAACTCCAGTACTGTATCTGACCTATATACATTGTTAGTCTGTTCCTCTCATAAAGTTCTGCCGATTGAACAATTTTGGAAAAATGAGTTGAAGGATAATTCAGAATGGGACTGGGATCATATCTGGGAAAATATCTACATCTCTTCCAGAAATCTCAATCATCAAATGATCCATTACAAAATTATACATCAAGCTTATTTATGTCCTAGGAGACTACATCAAACAAAACTAAAAGATAACCAATATTGTGACCTTTGCCCCAGTAATACTATGGTACTTTTTTCCACATGGTGTGGCAATGCTCTGAGGTTTTTCAATTTTGGGAAAATATTGTTAAGATGCTCTCAAATATCACTGGAAGGGCCACTCCCCGTACTCTGAGGCTTCTTTTATTTGATGACACCTCAAATTTAAATTTCATGATAAACAACCATAGAATAATGTTAGCTGGTCTTACAGCTGCAAAAAAGCTTATTGTGTGCTGCTGGAAAACAGTGAAGCCACTAACTGTGAGGGAATGGTTTCTATCCGCTCTGTTGCTAAAGCCCCGTTTCCTCCCGCGGGTCTGGGCCGGGTCAGGTCGGGCCAGGCCGGATCGGGTGGGTTTTGGTACGGATGTGTTGATTTCACGCTGCGTCCCCACAGCAACCTGTACCCTTACTCTGGAGGCGCTGGACAGCGTTGCTACGTGATCGCGTGACATCATCGCCATGCAGCGCCGTTTAACCAAAACACCGGCACCACACATGACAGAAACAAAAAAGAAGTCACCCCGGCTTTGTTTTTACGCTTGGTCACGCGGGAAGTGGGATTTTTCAACAAATCAATGGATTGCTTTGTATTAGCTCCACCTCTTTGGTCCGGATCGGTTAGATCAGTACCCCTACCGAAAGGTGCCAAAAAAGTAGGCCGGGTCGGGTCGGATATGAGGGTACCCGTCCCAGTTTTTATCTGTGGAGACGCAAAAAAACGAGTACCGATCCGGCCCGACCCAACCAGACCCGCTGGTGGAAACGGGGCTTAGGATGCATGGAGCAAAAACTGAAAATATTTCATCTTGGTCTAACTTGCTAACTGCTGACATCTCATGAAATCTTGTAACTAAAGTAACGATTACATACTTGATTCTCTCTGTTATTTTTGTTTTGTTTTATTTTCTCTGTTATCCATAAAGAGTGTAATTGGGAAAGTTTTTACATAATAGTATGTATATGGCAACCTATCTGTATCATATTGTACATAACTTCTATGTATACAAAGCTATTTCTGCAGATGTCTTTGGACAGAGGAAATCAGCACTCTGTAGGGCACTTATGGTGTTGTTGTTTGTTATATAGTATTATGTGCTATCCTGGACCTTTATTTTATTTTTTACATATATATTTATATTATATGTTTACATTTATATTCTTTTTCTTATATATTTTCTACAATGCCCATCATTAGGGCATTTGAATGAAGGGGGGAGAGAAAAGGGAGAAAATGTGCTTGACTACTGCAACTAAAAAATGTAACTATGTCAAACACAGATATACATGAATAAAAAAGTTGATCACAGAAAAAAAAAAAGTTGCGCTTGGCAATGATGTCACACTACAGCAGCTATGCTACAGCTGCTGAACTCAGGTGGAGGGAGAGGGCGGGGAAATGAGGTGATGTGTATATTTTAGGACTCAGGATTTTCATAAATACACAAATCCATGTTAGTGACTTCAAACACTTTTATTTCTCCCTCCACCCTCATATCCCACTCTTCCTCACACACCCATAGTAATCTCTCAGTGGTGTGTGCGCCCTCGTCAGTCAAGGGTTGGTACTGCATGTGACATTTTCTTCTTCATTTTTTTCATGCAGTCGGACTGCAGAGATTCACCTTGTAAATGTCAGGTTTGCTATAGTTGTTATTCCGTGGATCCGATGTTGCAATCTGCTGTGGCTGTAGGGGGTGTTTACTGCCAACCTGGTAGAGCCACTCTCTGATGCAGTTAAACACTTGTTTGTGTGACTTAATAATAATAATAATAATGGATTAGATTTATATCGCACTTTTTTTCCCATCCAGGAACTCAAAGCGCTCCCAGTAGCGTCCATTATTCATTCACTCCTCATTCATACTTGGTGACGGTAAGTTATGTATGTAGCCACAGCTGCCCTGGGGCAGACTGACAGAAGCGTGGCTGCCATTTCGCGCCTACGGCCCCTCCGACCACCACCGGAACCATTCACACACATTCATACAAGGCAAGGGAGGTTAAGTGTCTTGCCCAAGGACACAACGACATATGGCTGGGGGATCGAGATTCGTACCGCCGACCCTCCGATCATTGGCCGACCTGCTCTACCACCTGAGCCACTGTGGTAGAGCACTGTACCATCATTTTACAGTATATATGGTTATATAATGTGTAAGACACTACTGCAATCTGCATTATAAAAGATCTGATCCTTCGAAGCTTACTGGACTCAGCACTGACAGAAACAGAGGTATTTGCCGCTAAAGTCTCCCTGTGTGCAGTGTAGACCAGCAGCTTCTGAACAAGTGCTGTAATGATCTACCCGATTGTCCTCATCTTCATTTGTGTGTTTTTTTTTCTGCCTTATTCTTCATTGGTTAATCTGTCAGTGCGCTCAGTTTGACATTAAAAACGGAAGGGAAAACATTAAACAAATATGCTGCAATGGGCAGATGTGAACTTTGTTGAATTTGGTCACATCTGGGCCTGGAAGAGTGAATGACTGTAGAGTGAAGACGAGAGGATTGCATAGTGAACGAGAGCAAAGTGATTGTAGAGTGAACAACTGCAGAGTGTACAAATGCAATCACTTTGCTGTCATTAACTATAGAGTGAATAACAGCATAATAGTGAAAAACAACAGACTGAACAACTGCAGACTGATTGCAGAGTGAACCACAGCAGAGTGATTGCAGAGTTAACAAGGGCAGAGTAAACGACTGCAGAGTGATTGCAGAGTTAGCAACTGCAGAGTGAATGACTGCAGAGTGATTGCACGGTGTACAACTACTGAGTGATTGCAGAGTGTACGACTGCAGAATGAACGACTGCAGAGTGATTGCAGAGTAAACAACTGCAGAGTGAACGACTGCAGAGTGATTGCAGAGTTAGCAACTGCAGAGTGAATGACTGCAGAGTGATTGCACGGTGTACAACTACTGAGTGATTGCAGAGTGTACGACTGCAGAATGAACGACTGCAGAGTGATTGCAGAGTAAACAACTGCAGAGTGAACAACTGCAGAGTGATTGCAGAGTTAGCAACTGCAGAGTGAATGACTGCAGAGTGATTGCACGGTGTACAACTACTGAGTGATTGCAGAGTGTACGACTGCAGAATGAACGACTGCATAGTGATTGCAGAGTGAACAACTGCAGAGTGAACGACTGGAGAATGATTGAACAGTGAACGACTGCAGAGTGAATGAATGCAGAGTGAAAAACAGCAGAGTGATTGCACGGTGTACAACTGCTGAGTGATTGCAGTGTTCAACTGCAATATTACCGGCTGCAGTGATTGCAGACTGCACGACTGCAGAGTGAACGACTCCAGAGTGATCGAAGACTGCATGACTGCAGGATGAACAACCGCAGAGTAATTGCAGTTTACAACTGCAAAGTGAACAACTGCAGAGGGAACAACTGCAGAGTGATTGCAGAGTGAACAACTGTAGAGTGATTGCACAGTGTACGACTGATGAGTGAACAACAGCAGACTGAACAACTGCAGACTGATTGCAGAGTGAACCACAGCAGAGTGATTGCAGAGTTAACAAGGGCAGAGTAAACGACTGCAGAGTGATTGCAGAGTTAGCAACTGCAGAGTGAATGACTGCAGAGTGATTGCACGGTGTACAACTACTGAGTGATTGCAGAGTGTACGACTGCAGAATGAACGACTGCAGAGTGATTGCAGAGTAAACAACTGCAGAGTGAACGACTGCAGAGTGATTGCAGAGTTAGCAACTGCAGAGTGAATGACTGCAGAGTGATTGCACGGTGTACAACTACTGAGTGATTGCAGAGTGTACGACTGCAGAATGAACGACTGCAGAGTGATTGCAGAGTAAACAACTGCAGAGTGAACAACTGCAGAGTGATTGCAGAGTTAGCAACTGCAGAGTGAATGACTGCAGAGTGATTGCACGGTGTACAACTACTGAGTGATTGCAGAGTGTACGACTGCAGAATGAACGACTGCATAGTGATTGCAGAGTGAACAACTGCAGAGTGAACGACTGGAGAATGATTGAACAGTGAACGACTGCAGAGTGAATGAATGCAGAGTGAAAAACAGCAGAGTGATTGCACGGTGTACAACTGCTGAGTGATTGCAGTGTTCAACTGCAATATTACCGGCTGCAGTGATTGCAGACTGCACGACTGCAGAGTGAACGACTCCAGAGTGATCGAAGACTGCATGACTGCAGGATGAACAACCGCAGAGTAATTGCAGTTTACAACTGCAAAGTGAACAACTGCAGAGGGAACAACTGCAGAGTGATTGCAGAGTGAACAACTGTAGAGTGATTGCACAGTGTACGACTGATGAGTGAACAACAGCAGAGTGAACAACTGCAGAGTGATTGCAGAGTGAATGACTGCAGAGTGATTGCAGAATGAAAGACTGCAGAGTGAACAACATCAGCATGAATGACTGCAGAGTGAATGACAGCAGAGTGATTGCAGAGTGGACGACTGGAGAGTGAATGACAGCAGAGTGATTATAGAGTGAATGACTGCAGAGTGATCACAAAGTGTACAACTGCATAGTGAACAACTGTGAATGACAGCAGAATGAGTGACAGCAGGGTGATTGCAGTGTGAATGACTGGAGAGTAAACGGCAGCAGAGTGATTACAGAATGAATGTCTGCTGAGTGTATGATTGCAGAGTGAATGACTATAGAGTGAATGACATCAATGATTGCAGAATGAACGACTGCAGAGTGATTGGAGAGTGAATGACTGCAGAGTGACTGCAGGGAGTCAGTGGCCAGCAGAGAGTATGACTGCAGACTGAATGACAGCAGAGTGATAGCAGAGTGAACGAATGCAGAGTGAACGACATCAGAGTGAATGACTGCAAAGTGAACAACTGCAGAGTGATTGCAGTGAACAACATCAGATTGAACGACTGTAGATTGATTGCAGAGTGAATGACAAGAGTGAATGACATCAGTGGGAACAACTGCAGAGTGATTGCAGAGTGAACAGCATCAGAGTAAATGACTGCAGAGTGATTGCAGAGTGAACAACATCAGAGTGAACCACTGCAGAGTGATTGCAGAGTGAACAACATCAGAGTGAACCACTGCAGAGTGAACGACTGCAGAGTGATTGCAGAGTGAACAACATCAGAGTGAATGACTGCAGAGTGATTGCAGAGTGAACAACATCAGAGTGAACGACTGCAGAGTGATTGCAGAGTGAACAACATCAGAGTGAACGACTGCAGAGTGATTGCAGAGTGAACAACATCAGAGTGAACCACTGCAGAGTGATTGCAGAGTGAACAACATCACCACTGCAGAGTGAACGACTGCAGAGTGATTGCAGGTAGTGAGTGGACAGCGGAGTCTGCAGGCTGCATCTAAATCGCTCTCATATCTGCTGTAGTCTCCAGTGTTAAATCTGGAACATTGTGTTGAGCAGGGCTTCCTAACCCTGGACAGCCACCTCTGTGGCACTGTTATCACTCACCGTGTGTGTGTGCTACCAGACCATATTCCAGATAACCTGATGTTATTGATGTTCAAGACCACAGTGTCACTGCTATCTACATGTGCTGCATAAACCACGCACATACACACACACACACACCCACACACACACACACACACACACACAGGATTTTCACTCTCTGTTTTTCCCTTTCACACTCTTCCTCATTTCTCCCCATATTCCCCTGTTCCTGCTTTTTCCTGGCCTTCTTCCCTCTCCTTTTCTCTGTGCTGTCCTCATGTTTACTCCTCTTCCTTTTGTAGTGTCCTCATTGTATACTTTTCCTTCCTTCTCTACCTCCTCTTTTCCATCCCTCCGGCTCTCCTTGTCTCTCTTCCTTTCCCCTCTCCCTTCCCTGCCCATTTATCTAAATCTGTGCTCTCCTTAACCACTTCTTATCAGAAGTGGCGGTCGCTCTCCATCCTAAATGCACCGCTCCAGATTTTAATTTTCTTTAGATTAATGTCTTCCTCTCCTCTCTTAATGCCTTCAGCCTTCAGCTCTCCAGCTCCCTGATGTCTATCAGCATTCACACACACGCACAGACACACTACTACACGTGTGCACATATACCCAGAATTTGAGCTGCTTAAGTACACACATTTGTCTGGCCTGCAAAAGCATCAGGAGCACGCACGAGGCCAAACACAGATACAACCAGCAGGCAAAGACAATGAAAACAAACCATTTTCTACAATTTTCACTAAATTAGAAGCTGTAGGCATTCTCTTTTTCTAATTTCTTGTCAAAATATCTCATCACACTGAAGACAAAATTACTTAAAGAGAAACATTTCAGTGAGATATAAGATCTTGTTTTAAGGCATATGGAATTATATTTGTGCCTTATTTTTGAGCAAACAAAGCTGTATTTTGAGCACAGAAAAGATGATTTTTGCAGGAACACGAGTTAAACTTTGAGCAGAAAATATTTTCACGCAAAGGATCATTTAAATTAAACAAACAAAAACAAATCCCATGCACACAAAATTGATTTCTGTATGCTCCTGTGCAGACCCACGGCGATAAAAAACAGAAAACTAGCTCTCAGTTTTATTAATCTGCTCCATCAATGTTTCCTCCTCTCCACGGCACACATGCTCGCATCATCTGCGCTCAGTTCTCTCAATGCGCTCGCTCAACTTAATGCAGTGTTACACTTGTGCCACAATTCCAACCAATCACAAGCCTTGGATAAAGTCACCTGATTGGCTGCTTCATAGGCTCCCGGTCTAACCGGCAACACTGTAAAAAATAAGATCCAGTGCCACTGGTAATATCAGGTAAAGAGGAGTACGCCGTCGAACTCCACGTTTTCGGTTAGTTTTATATTTTTATATTATTACATGAATTATACATTTATCTGTCTTTCGCATGAAGGACAGCTCATGTAAAATAAGAAAAAATTAGTTACAATTATATTTGTTCATAGTAGTAGTGATGCTTGTGAACTGTACTGATTTCTCTTGTTTCTTCTTTTCTTCATCTCTCATCTGTTTCTTTCTTTAGGTAATACCAGACACTGAACACTTCTACCACACATTCTCTGGACTTGGCGAACTTTGACCTGATCCCACTTTTTATATTATGGAGAAACAATAAATGTCGCAGTGCACAAAATCAAGTCTTCCAGTGCATCTATCCTTAAAAGCTTTTTTTTTTTTTTTTTTCATCAATTATAGCTATTGTGCTGAAGTAAATCATGTGGATACTACAGTTAAGATACTATGATGATCACTACTGTAAGGTTTACACACACTGCAAATAGTCAACGAGTTAAAAGCATAATTTTTTATTTTGTCCTTTCTTTCCTTTTGTTAGCTTTGTTCATATCCCTCCTGTTGGTATATTTTATGTAGCACTCTGTTATAACCAGCATTAGCTGCTGCAGACAGCTGTTGGTTTACCTGATATGTCACAGTGATATTAAATGCTTCAGCTGCAACGTCCCTCTCCAAACTGTCACGACTGACCCACTCCAGAGAAGTTCTTTGAAAACTCGATTTTCTGTTTTGTTACATGTATACAGCTTGCCTTTTTCAAAATTTATGCAAACTATGATAAACACCTGGCATAAATTATGTGATGTGAAAAAATAATTAACAGATGTTACCTCCTCATCACTTGCAGGATATATGATTTAAAAAAAAGAAAATTACAGATCAACTAACATACTATAGATGCTTATATAAACCTATTTGAATGTATTATAAATTATCACATAATAAACAAATTAAAAAATCTTTTAAATTGGAAAAAGAAATGTTATCATATCCTCATGAGGCCTCATGAGACACTAGACATTTTGACACAGCTGCCAAGAGATTGTCATGAAGACATTTGAGACAGTCAGTATGCGCTCCATCTGCTGGCTGTGGATGTGTACTGCAGCTGAGGGAAACGCTGTCTGGAGCTGTCTCGTCTCTGGCTCGGTGTATAATAAAAGATACGTTGTCAACCTTCTATTTAGTGTTTCCTTTGTGGTTAATATCTTGGAATTATCCTCTGTGATAAAATGAGTATTTTTATATAAATTCCCACGCGATTGGAACCCGAATAAAGCATTGACAGATTAATAGACCCAGTCTCTTCAAGATTCACCATCTATTGGCACTGGATCTTACTTTTTACAGTGTTGCCGGTTAGACCGGGGAGCCTATGAAGCAGCCAATCAGGTGACTTTATCCAAGGCTTGTGATTGGTTGGAATTGTGGCACAAGTGTAACACTGCATTAAGTTGAGCGAGCGCATTGAGAGAACTGAGCGCAGATGATGTGGAGCATGTGTGCCGTGGAGAGGAGGAAACATTGATGGAGCAGATTAATGAAACTGAGAGCCAGTTTTCTGTTTTTTATCGCCGTGGGTCTGCACAGGAGCATACAGAAATCAATTTTGTGTGCATGGGATTTGTTTTTGTTTTGTTCAATTTAAGTGATCCTTTGCGTGAAAATATTTTCTGCTCAAAGTTTAACTCGTGTTCCTGCAAAAATCATCTTTCTGCGCTCAAAATACAGCTTTGTTTGCTCAAAAATAAGGCACAAATATAATTCCATAAAGGCAGTGCATCTAATTTCAAGAAATCGTATCAAGAAAATTTTGCTTATGAGATTGGCAGAATTTCTTTTGCTTATTACAAGCAAAACATATATATTTTTTTACTTATTTGAAGAGTGGCCAAGATTGTTTTGCTTGTAATAAGCAAAACAATTCTGCCAATGGAACAAGTGAAATTTTCCACTCATTACTCTTTTGTCGTAGTTGTGTGATGGTAACAGACAGGAGGAATGAAAAACTGGTGGAAGCTGGCAAATTTCTGTGCAGACACCTCTGTTTGTGAGTGGAAAAAGTCTGTAATATGTGTGCAGGGCTATACAATTCATTTCTATCAATATATATATTATGTTTATGTATATACTGAATAGTGAATAAATGAATATTCCTGGAAATATTGATCTTCTGTGACAAAGTCACCTTTAGGCTATAGTATATCCTGATCCTGATGTACTGTAAATGCATCTTTTTACATCTGTGTTTCATGAGAAAAGGTTGGAAATTAAGAATTTAACCCCAGTGGTGGCTGAGGTCTTTTACTAAAAGAAACTGTTACACAGTAATCAAGTTAAGTTTAGTAGAGCAGCGTTCGACCAATCACACATGGAGAAACCTTGCAGCCTGCTTTACCATGAAGGAGCAGACATTTAGTCTCTAAAAAAATATAAAGAAGGCATCATCCAGGCCTCAAGTAATGCTGCTGCTGTAGCAACAGCCAGGAGGGAACGCTGGCAGAAAGTTGCCGGCTGGCAAGTTGGTGAGGTTGTGCAGGACAATGGACATGACTCTGATGACTCGGTCTGACTTTATTACAGCCTCGACGTTTGGGACAAAGCTTTCAGATGTTTCAGGTGGAGCTTCCAGATTTTCTGGGGTGAAGCTTGCAGGAGCTTGGGTTGGAGCTCCCAGGTGTTTGGGGTGGAGCTTCCAGACGTTTGGGACAGATTTCCCAGACGTTTGTAGCGGAGTTTCAGACATTTGGGGCTGAACTTCCAGACGCCTGGGGCGGAGCTTCCAGACTTTTGGGGTGGAGCGTCTAGACATTTGGGGTGGGTCTTCCAGACTTTTCGGGTAAAGCTTCCAGATGTTTGGGCCAGAGCCTCCCGAATTTTAGGGCAACGCTTCCAGACACTTGGGGCGGGGCTTCTAGACGTTTGGGGTGGAGCTTGCAGACTTTTAGGGCAGAGCTTCCAGACATTTGGAGCAGAGCTTCCAGACTTTTGGGACGGAGCAACCAGACATTTGGAGCAGAGCTTCCAGACTTTTGGGGCGGAGCTTCCAGACTTTTGGGGCGGAGCAACCAGACATTTGGGGCGGAGCTTCCAGACTTTTGGGGCGGAGCAACCAGACATTTGGAGCAGAGCTTCCAGACTTTTGGGCTGGTGCTTCCAGACGTTTGGGGCGGAGCAACCAGACATTTGGAGCAGAGCTTCCAGACTTTTGGGGCAGAGCTTCCAGACTTTTGGGGCGGAGCTTCCAGACTTTTGGGCTGGTGCTTCCAGACGTTTGGGGAAGAGATTTCAGATGTTTGGGGCAGATCTTCCAGCTTCCTCATTCTCCTTCCTTTCCATTTCCATTCAGCACATTTCAGGCTCAGCTCCCGTGTGAGCGCGTTTTGTGAGGGAATAATAATTCCTCACTGTGATGGCACTTTTAGTTTTGTTTTGTCTCTATCAACATTTGAGAAAAAGCAGTGACATACGTGGATTGAATTATCAAAAAATGTGTGTGTAATAATTGAATGAAGTCAGAGTGAGTTTCCATTGCTGCCAATAGACTAATTGGACGAGCATTTTGTGTGTTGCGCCTTCTTGTGGCGCCGCCATTGCTTGAGGGACTAGTCCCAATTACCTCCTATCTGCAGACATAGAAAGCAGCGTGAATATCTGAATTTAAAATGTTGGACAGTCGTCTAGTTTAATGATACCCTACAGGTATGTTCTATTTATGTCATCTGAAGATCTCATGATTTATTCATTACTTATTTTGACATATTAATTTTACATCGGAGCATTAATTTAAGCTATTATTCGTCTCCATGACCTGGCTTTAATGACAAGACACACTGGAATACCACGCACATCTCGTGATTACTGATCAAAGTTTTAAAAAATTAAATTCTTTCAAAGGTAGTTACTTTTCTATTTTGTCATATATTTGGCTGTTAGTATTGTTTAAGGACTGTAGCTACAGATCACAAAGCCGTCACATGTCCTGCAGATGAAGCTAAAGCTGCAGGACACCGTCTACGTGATCCGTTTGTGTTTGCGACTGAATTATTTTGAGTTTCCGGTCCCAACATTGCCCTGATCAGAGCAAATAACGTTATATTTCACAATATCTCCCAGATTGGTCTGGGAGATAGATTTAACTCTCAGCAACACCACAGCTGTCTCTGTTAGCGTTAGCTAGCATAATAACATGACGCAACATAATAATTATATGTTGCGTCAGTTTTGGAAGCATAGACACGTGAAATAAAGTAGCAGATTAATGAGTGTTCACCATAATTTACTGTCTTTTTGTATTGGGGATTAAATCCAGTGTTTTCTCTGCCATTGCAGCAAGTTATTCCTCCTCTGCTCTGTCTGTCCGATATTCCTCCCCGATACGAACAAACTGACATCAGTGGACTGAGCAGCAGCACCGTCCACTTTTGTCACAGACAGCAGAAATCTTCATGAAATAAATGTCGGTGATCTTCTTATTCACTTATTACCACATTAAAGTTTTCCTCTGATGTTCCAACAACCAGGAATGCAACAGTCCTTCCAGATTTCCTCCTTATTGTTAAGAAAATTGTCCGATTTATATCTGTTCTAATTACACATGTACAGAAACGCTCCGCTAGCAATGGCGGATGGTCTACTTGCGGTGTTTGGCCGGATTAGTCTATAGAAGAAAATGAAGAACAAAGCTGGAATTGAGAGCAGCTTAGATTTTTATCAGATAAGGTATGAGATATGTGGTGATCATAGCTGAGTATTCTGAGGCAAGGTTATTATAGTTTTGACATTTTCATTAGTTTTTATTTTTATTTTGGTTTTTCAGTTTTCTTTTTTTTAAATTTCAGTTTAGTTTTAGTTAGTTCAACATAGAGATGTAACGATATGTAAATTTCATAATAAGGTTATTATGACCAAAATGATCACGGTTATCATTTTTATCGCGGTATTATAGAAATAAACCCCAGCATCTTTAAAAAACATCCAAAATAGTTCTAAATGTCTACTTTGTCCTCTTTAAAGGGGGAAAAATCTCCAGAGAACCGTCCATGTGGGTGCTTTTGTTGCCTTCCGACATGTTTTCATAAAATAAACATTGCAAACTCTGACTGCTGTTGCTTTTCCAGCCAATGAGCAGCATCACTGGGAGTTTTTCAAAGTGCAGTAATCAGTCACGGTTTTAATGATAATTAAAATTTGAAACGGTATTACTAATCATTGAGAATTTTATCACGGTGAACCATTTTACCCGTAATCGTTACATTCCTAGTTCAACAAATGATTTCGTAGTTTTAGTTTAGTTTTTATTTTGAGGAATTGAATAGTTTCAGCTTAGTTTTTATTTAGTTTTAGTCTTCGTTTCCTCGGTTTTCAGGTACTAAGAGAGAGCCTTGAAATGTAGATTTTGAAAAGGATGGAAGAATGTGTGACTCAAAATATGGATTATCAAATCCTTTCATTTTGATTCCTGAACCACAATTATTCACATTATTTCTGAATCTAAATCCAACTTTTATTTAAACTTTTTACAGGCCCTTATCCAAACAGGCAACTCTAAAATCAGCCCACATACAGCTCTCACCACATATCTTCAGTGTAACCGTGAACTTTTCATGAGTGTCTCTGTGAGAACTTCGCAAATGAACTTTCAAATTTGTTGGATTTTTCGATTTTAGTTGCTTTCCAGAGATGTTTCCATCAGTCTTCATCACAATACACTTACTCTTATCAACTAGTGGGTCGTACTTGAAATACTCCCATATTGAGCTGTGGCATTTTCGACCTGCTGCAACTTTAGCCGTTCCTGTCTGCTACGCACTTTCTTCTAGTTTAGTGCCGTAGATTACAGCCACTATACTGCCACCCTCTGGAGGAAAAGTGGAAGAACAGCAGTTGTCACTGGACGGGCATTTCACATCTAATCAAGGGAGAAAACGAAACGATGATGAAGACTAAGCTGAATTTATAAACTATTCAGTTTAGTTTTAGTTAGTTTTGCATTGTTCTTTGTAGTTTCTATTTCCTTAGTTTTTTTTCTTAATTTTCGTTTTTATTTTTATTTCAGTTAACTAAATTATTTTTTCACTGCTAGTTTTAGTTTTAGTTAACTATAATAACTCTGTTCTGAAGGTTAGTAAAGATGTGTGATGCTGGATCAGTTAGCATTGTTTGGATGAACATGGGTATGACGAGGCAGAACGAGGAGGCTTATGGTCTCTGAAACACGGAGCAGAGGAGAGGTGGGAAAACACAGACGATGTTCTTCTGTCTTGTCAATGAGCTCATGTATTCTCTCCAGATAACAATAACCATCACAGCCTCTAATTCCCCCTGTGGAGTTCATTAAAGCAACTTTAAAGTGATTACAGGGTAATTTCATTCTCTGATTTGCTTCACTTTAATTTATTAAGATAACAATATTTCATTAACAGGAAGTCCTTACAATTACAACCTCAGCCTGACTGGTTTGTTGGTGTGTAATTAGTTGTGAAACGCATCTGGAGCAGAAAAAGAACACTTTACCAAAACCATGAAAACATCTTTTCCAAAAGATGCACAAAACAAGGAGCTGGAAACTAATTTAATCTAAGAGGAAAAAAAGTCCTTGTTAATGTGATTCATCACTCTTCTTCATGCCTGTTACTTAAATGTCTCCCTCTGTATGCACACGTGCATACAGTATGTGTATTTTTAGGATCTCTCACTGAGTTTTTCCAGTAAAACATCTTTAAATGATGCCATTTTGGTGTTGATTGTTTTTATAAACAATCATTCCAAATTTGACGATAAACTGTCTCTGGCCTATTTCTGATTTTCAAAATACTAAACATTTTGCTTTGTTTATTGTTTGTTTAATGATTTGTGAGGTCACACAAGCAGGCACAGTAAGGTGCTCTTAGTTTAAGCTGAAAAAGTTGACAGTTGAGTGAAAGTGTGTGCTGTGATTGGAGGCTCAACACAGACGCTGTTTACCAGAGGAGGATGAGCAGACTACGTCCTGAGGAAGCATCGGTCCTTTACTTCATGCAGTAAACTGCTGGAGATGTTCCTCCGGCCAGTGGTGGACGGACCTCATTGGTCTGGGGAGCAGCGTCAGCTCCAGGGATGCCAGCAGGGTTAATAACTGATCGGTGAGGCTGGTAAGGTCACCGGACACAGCCTGGAGATACTGGAGACAGGCAGAGACAGGTCTCCGAGCAAACTGCCCTCCATCATGGACAACTTCTCATCCATACTGGAGGGACAGCAGCTAGGTGCAGAAAACCACTCCTCCCATTCACAATAACTCTATCATCATCTCTGCACTGCAGATCACAAATTCACAATCATAATTGTAGAACTCTGTGTACATTACTATTAATTTGAGCTTATTTCTATTCAATCTATTTTGTTTTTTGCGCTTCTCTTCTTGTGTTTAGCGACTTTCTTTCATTTGACTACACTTTTCTTTTATATGTTATATTCTTTGACTGGACCACACTGAGACCTCTGCCTCCAGCCTGTCTGTCACCCGCAGGCAGGTGAGGAAGCTGCCTGGAGAGACTGAACCAGAACAAGGCTGAAGGTCCAGACGGTGCCAGACTTTAACTGGACCACGTCAATGCTTGGATTTTCTTTTTCTGGCTTGTTGTAGATCCGCTGCTGTGTTTGGGATCATGGTCCTGTTCATGAGACAGTTTCAGCCAAGCTTAGCTGTCGGACTGATGGACGGATCTGATGCTAGAATACTTTGGTATCCAGAGGGGTTGATGGTCCACTCAATGATAGCCAGGTGTCCAGGTCCTGTAGCTGTAGAACAAGAAGGTAGCAGGTTACTTTATTAGTAACTGAAGGTAAATTTGTTTTGCAGTAATTACAGAGGGTAGGGCATCCTTAGTACGAAGCAGGACAAAGTAAACAATAAAAACACAATATGAACAACAGACAGCAAAAACAGTGGGTACTCATCTAAGGCTTGCACAAAGAGTAAAACAGCAAATGAATGTAAAAAGGCTGAATACAATCAATTAACCACACATATGTTGACTTTGAATAATAATAAGATAAAGTCAAACTACAGTAAATAAACCATGTTTATTTCACAAATAAAGCCAAGATTACAAAGTGCCTACAGTTTTGTTCCACAATGACACAACTACAGGAACAAAGCTGCTTCTGGAGCATGTACTCTTTCATTTAAAAGAGAGCTGGCTATTCGCTGCACCTGCCAGGTATACAGCAACTCCTGACTCAGCTGAGACTCCCCTGTAAGACCACCAGACCATTTTGTAATCTGAGTAAATGAGTTTCAAACCCAGATCACCATCCCTCCACCACCGTGCTGATAGTTGGAATGAGCTGTTTATGCCGATATGATTATAAATGTGTTCTGCCAAATCTTGCGACTCATTTTAGAATAACAACATTTTTTTGTAATTCATCAAAAGTTATTTAAAAATCTAACAAAAACCATCACAACAGAAAACATCACAGACGCTGATTTTCTTCAAATTTGTCAGCTCATAAATCTTCTTATGGGTTCTTCTGAGTGTTTGTAGGATTTGTTCTTACCCAAGAACAAATTCAAGATACAAAGATTTTGGTGAATGCCACGTTTTTTGTTAAAAGTTTGTAAGTGGGATTTAAAGGCAGGGTAGGGGGTCCTGGAAAATGGTTCGAGCAAGCTACATTTTAAGAAACACACCTGCCCAAAACCACACCTCCAGCACACAGAAATGGGTGTGCCGATGTTTTACAAGCTAAGATAACCGATATCTTCCGCATATGGCAGAGTAAACTGAGTAGCAGTCCTGATGGATGCAATAGTGCAATATGTAGTAGTGCTATTTAGACCAGTGTTCTGCGGTGTTGAACTGGTGCCATGGTGATGATAAAATGAGGTGTGCAGTCCTGATGTAGGTGAGTTTGTGAGCGGGCAGAGTCAGTGGGGGTCGGGGGGCAGAGCAGGGAGGGAGTGGAGCGTTCTCACTGCCTGGTGGAAAAAGCTGTCTTTGAGCCTGCTGGTGTTCTGGCCCGGGGACTCTGCAGCCTCCTCCCTGACAGCAGCAGGGTGAAGACACTGTGGGTGGGGTCGCCTGCGATCCTGGTGGCTCTGCAGGAGAGGCGGCAGTGGTAAATATCCAACAGAGAGGGGAGGGGGATTAACTGACGATCTTCCCAGCTGCTTTCATGGTGCGCTGCAAGGTCTTGCGACAGTATGCAGCGCAGGCTCCATACCACACAGTGATGCTGCTGATCAGGATGCTCTCCATGGTGCCCCTGTAGAAGGAGTGCATGATGGGGGATGGGGCTCTTGTTCTTCTCAGTTTCCCCAGGAGGTAAAGTTGCTGTTGGGCTTTCTTGGCCAGGGCTGTGGTGTTGGTGTTCCAGGACAGATCTTGGGAGATGTGGACACCCAGGAACTTGGTCCTTCTCACCCGCTCCACCTCAGCACTGTTGATGATCAGTGGAGCATGCTGGACAGGCTGTCTCCTGAAGTCTACCACCATGTCCTTCGTCTTCTCCACGTTCAGATGGAGATGGTTGTCCTTGCACCACATGGCCAGGTGGCTCACCTCACTCCTGTAGTTTGTCTCATTGTTCTTGATGAGACCCACCACGGTCGTGTCGTCTGCGAACTTATTGAAGAGGTTGGAGCTGAATGTTGGAGTGCAGTCATGGGTCAGCAGAGTGAAGAGGAGGGGGCTCAGCAACCAGGAATCTCATCGGGACAGGGAACTTTCCTGGTGTTGATCCTCCTGGTGTCTGAGTATTCTCCTCACGCTGTCCGGAGATAGTGACAACACCTGGTCACCGGAGGGCAGAAGGATCCTCTGTGCTGACATGCTGTTGTCTACCTCAAAGTGAGCAAAGAAGTTTCATTGCTCCAAAGTCCAATCTTTATGCTCCCTAGCAAATTGAAGCCTTTTTTTCCTGGTTAGCTTCACTGATTAGTGGTTTTCTTAAGGCTACACAGCTGTTCAGCCCCAATCCCTTGAGTTCCTTTTGCATTGTGTTTGTAGAAATGCTTTTACTTTCAGTATTGAACATAGCCCTGAGTTCTACTGTTGTTTTCCTTCCATTTGATGTCACAAAACGTTTAAGTGATCGCTGATATCAATATTTTTTTCTGGCCACATTTTTTCCTGGAAGACGATGAGTCCCCACTATCCTTCCAGTTTTTAATCATGGGTTGGGCAGTTCTGAACCCAATTTTAGTTGTTTCTGCTTCTCCTTATATGTTTTTTCTGCTTGATGCTGACGATGATTTGACCCTTCTCAGACAGACTAACATCTTTTCCACCACCATCTTTCCACATGGTTGTTTAGGAAATGAGAAGCAACTCATTGCACCAGTTGGGGTTAAATAACATGCAGCAATTATCCAATAGAAGGCTCGTACCTATTTGCTTAGTTAAATCCAGGTGGTGACTTTTCTTTTAGCCAGGCAGTGCAGCTATTGTTATGTTTTAAATCATCAAAGGGGTAGTTAAATATCTTGGTAATGTACTAGTACTTCTTTGTACAAAGGGAAAGACTGGTAGTCCTTGTGATTTATAGATTATTCTACTATTATCTTACTTGTCTGTCCCACAATAAAATCACTCTGTATGTTGCCTCTGAACTTTGAGTTTGACCCCTCTGCCTTAGATCATTGCTGATATCTGATACATGTTGCCAGCCACATTTATAGCTGTCAGATTAGATGCATTCATATGAAATTGCTAACTTTCAGAAGTGTGTTTTCAACAGAAATGTATGTTTTTCTATCAGATTTATTACATTTGAAGGACTCCATAGATGGACGATCACTTTTAAAATAGTATAAGTGCATAATTACATGTAGGAATAATTATTTCTTAAGAGGCGTAGCAGGAACGAATGTCGCAGCAATACATTCTAATTAAGCCAGCGGCTGAAGAAACGCAGCTATAAGATTAGCTGGCAATCACTATTAGTAGAGTCAATTACTACACATTAGTAAGTCAAGGACACACACACAAATGCACACCATTGTATTTAGATATACCTTGGCACACTGCACAGCCACCCACCCACACATTCTGCTACACCAGGCTTCTATAATTATTTTAATAGGATTTTCTCTCCATTCAGCCTGAGCTTGTTGCTTTAATAACACCATTACAACCTGAATATAACCTCAATATATTACCGGCTGATATCGCTTTGCAGCCCTCCGCTGCGCTCTGTGTGTGTTGGGGTTAATAAGCTGCTGTGTGTTTTAGAAGAGGCACTTGGCCCCGCTGCTCTCCGTCTTTGTCTCCGGCTTTGTGCAGCCAGTGAGGGAGGGCGCTGACAGCGGCAGAATAACCTCCAGAGAATAAAACAGCGCTCATTGTTTTCTATTAGCTAACTCTGCTCTGTGCATTCCCTAACCTCATCTCCTTATTCTACATTGAAATGAAATTGGTTAGGGAAAATGTGAATAAATATATGTCCATCACAGAGAAACACACTCCGGCTTTTATCTGGCCTACATATTAAAGCGGCTCTCTTTTCTCCACAGTAATGTTTAATTCCCTTAAACATGAGAATTAATTAGTGCAGATCTGCATCTCAATGGGAGCGGCTTCTTGCTGCGGCCCTTCAGGGCCCCATCACAAACGCCAGCAGCTGTTGGACTGAATCAGCACATAAGAGAGGGCGGCAGGATCCAACTTCCACAGGACAGGTGTATAATAGTGGAAGCTATTATAGATACAACCTCTAACTCTGTGGAAATAACTTCACCTCACGCATGGTCCATATCAGCTGGGGGCCACAGGGAGCTCAGCTGTGGTGGGAAGTAACATTATGACCACCTGCCTGAAGTTAACAGGTCCTGATCAGGCAGCTCGGTGTTGTCAATGTTGGGATAAATGACACCATGGGTCCATGACTGTGGGGTTAGCAGCGGATCCTTCGGACCCTGTAGACTGTGGATTTCCTTCGTGATTCACGATGAACTTTGCATTTTAACTTGAACTCTAGTTCCTAGTAAAAGCTTCACTCAGCTTTTAGGGCCCTCGCACCTCGGCGATGCTCCAGTCTGTGCTGCAATCTCAGGCCTTGCAGTGGAGCTCTAACCCAAAGCTGCACCTGCATTCATCCAGGGGTTCACATAGTTGTGCTCAGAAGTATAGATACCCTGGCAGAATTTTTTCTTTGGGCATTTTTTCAAAGGGTATAAATGCTATATATATATATATATATATATATATATATATATATATATATATATATATATATTATACATATATATATATTTGATAATGTACTGTAGGTCCTTCCCATTAGAACATAAACAACATATCAGCTGATGAAACTGAGCCATTTTACCATTCCAATTAAAATTTTATACGTGTAATTATATGAAATCTGATGGCAGAAACACGTGTGTAGGATCATTGGAACAGGGGAAACAAAAGACTGGAAAAGTGATGCGGTACAAATAAAAAACAATTGTAGGTGTATTTTACAACTAATCAGGATAACTGGGAACAGGTCAGAAACATGACTGGTTTAACTGGTAACAGGTCAGTGACATGATTGGGTATAAAAGGAGCATTTCAGAGATGCAGAGTCTCTCAGATGGAAAGATGGACAGAGGTTCACCAACATGAGACAAACTGGCTCTGAAAGTTGTGGAACAAGTTCAGAAAAATGTTCCATGAGGAAAATATGAAACTTTGAAGACTTTGAAAATTCCACCATTTACAATGTATAATATCAAAAGATGAGGAGAATGAGGAGGAATCTCTGTGTGCACGGGACAAGGCTGGATGCTGGTGATCTTCTGCATCAAAAGCAGACATGATTCTTTACTGGAAACCACTGATGGACTCAGGAAGACTTCCAGAAATCTCTGTCTGTGAACAGAGTTCACCCTGAAATCCACTAATGCAGGTTAAAGCTCTGTCATGCAGAGAAGAAGCCATGTGTGAACAGGATCCAGAAACACCAGCATCCGTCTTCTCTGGACCAAAGCTCGTTTAAATGCTCTGAGGCAAAGTGGAAACTGTTCTGAGGTCAGATGATGAAGATGTGAGGATGTTTCTGGAAAGCATGGAGGCCGTGTCCTGCAGACTAAAGAAGTTCGTGAGCATCCAGCTTGTTATCAGTTGACAGTTGAAAAGCTGCATCTCTGATGGGATGGGGTTGCTATGGCGACAGCAGCTTCAACATCTGTGAAGCTCCATCAATGCTGGACAGTACACGGATGTTTTGGAGCAACATCTGCTCCCATCCAAACAACAGGGAAGGCCTTGCAGGTTTCACAAGACCTGGACCACATACTGGATCCATCACAACAGCACGGCTGGAAACAGAAGAGTCCAGCTGCTGAACTGGTCTGCAGTCCAGAGTCCGGATGCTGAACTGGTCCGCCTCCAGGCCAGAGTCATATTAAAAGGGCCTCTGTGACATATCAAACAAGTTACATAGATAAATATTTCGATCAGACCACTGTATGTCCCGGTCCTAACACAGTATTTCTATAAAACACCAGTATGATCCAGGTGACGGTCCTGCTGCTCTAATGGAACAGCCTGGGTGTCATCCTGCATCAGAATTCTGTTAAATGGCTGCCTGCTTCAATAAAAGTTAGATTAAAGAAGACAAATTAGAGGAAAATGTTTAATCAAAATAGAAAATAATAAAGTTATTCATTGGTGAGTTGTCATTGTTGATCACCTCCTTTAACTGCTCTTTCATTGTCCTGATTCATTATCATGGCGATAATCCTGCTGTCCCGGTCTAGTCAGAATACATTATCTACCTGCAATGACATTATCACTGTCTACTTCAATGATATTAGCATGTCACTTTGTCTGAGAGGCGTGCAGCCAATCCAACGCATGGCTGCATCCCGAGCAGCCCCAGACAGCCAATCAGCTGTCAGATCCGCAGACGTCTCCTCCTCTTAGGCTGATGATCAGCTGGTCAGTCGGGGCTCGGCAGAGACGTCTCATCTGCAGATGCAGATTTCAGTCCCATAGACCTGTAAAAATGTTGGAATTTGGTTTTTGACATTTTCCAGGTCTGAACACAACATCTAGAAGATTATATGCTTGGTCTGATCATTCCTCCTGTTCAGACAGGAAACAGAGGAGATGAATTCAATCCAGCTTTATTTATACACCAGTTTACAACAACGTCGTCTCAGGGCACTTTCCAGACATAATCAGTTCATTGTGATCCAGTTAAAACAGATCCACATCAGTCCAGTTGTTAAGTTATGATGACTGTGTTCATGTAACATGATGACCCAACTAAGGAAAGCAACAGACTGGATTCAGTCTTCTCTTTGACTCAATACTTGTGCAGCTCAGGTTGGAAGATTGAATAAGAGGTGTGGTCCAATCCGCTGGTTTCCTTTGCTAGGTTATTACATTTACCATCTGGTTGATATTAACTGCAGATCAGGAAGGTGGAGTTTTAAAGTTTGAAAGTCATATAAAAACTTTAAAGATGCTTCAAGAGAACTTAACTATCCCCGTTACTTAGCGCTGACCAAGCTAGAACTACATGATCCAGTTTTAGTTAAACAGGAGGCTAGCAGGGCTGCTAGTTGGTTTTAAAGTAGCATGGAGCATGAATAAGTGGAGAAATATAACCGGTTGCTAGTTAAGAATAAAGTACAGGGTTCTGACTGGGAGGCAGGGTGAACATATTGAGGTTTATTTCTTAAACATCAGCTTTTGCAACCTTTCGTTCTTGTTCAATGTGGGTACTTTAAGGGCATATCAACTGTAATGATTCACTCTTTCCCATAAAACCTGTTTTTTTTATTGAGGTTCTGTTTTACTGCTGAATCTCCTAAAGCATGATATGGATTTAACATTAACAGATGAGAAAAAAATGACATTATAAGATGAAATAAAAAGTATTAAAATGTAGCTTAGAGACCACATGTGCTACAGGGGAGGAAAAGAGACCCATAAATACTTAATTTGATTTATGGTTTCACTAAAATGAGAAAAAATGGTGAAAATACCCAGAATCTTATTATAAAAAAGATAAAAAGCATGTCCTGCCTGGTGAAAATGTCCCATTAGCTGCCCGCTGGCTTCCATCTCAGCATACTGATGTCTAACTAATGTCAAACACAGCAGGAGGTGAAATCTGGAAAAAATTAACAAATTGTTTTGAAGGTAATTCATTCTTGGCGTATAACATCATGTCAGCCTGGTAGAGAGCTTCTGAGCTGCACGTCTATCAGCCAGTTAAAGATTTTACATGTTTACTGAATGTTTTATTCTATTGGGAAGGTGTATCAACACGTTCAGCTGAAAAAGAAAAGAAACGAAAAAAGATACAAAAATGAAAAAAAATGTTTGAATAATTAAATAATAATATTTAATAAAAGCACAACACAGGCAGTGAAAATTATAAATGTAAAACAAAGTGTTTGTTAATTGTTGAAAAATCATGAACCCCTAATGGCAGCTCTATTTTCCAGTGGGCGGGGCGATCCACGTTCCAGAGCGACTGTCTCACACGATGACGAAGCCATACTTTTAAAGCGGGGAAACATCGGGCTGATTTATGGCTGTAGGGCGTCATTGTGAAGTCTTTAGAGGAATTGATGGTGAACTCTGACGAATCAAATTTGAATGAGTCAGTCACCCATGACTTGGGTCTTTGAGTCATGGGTGACTGTCACCGAGTCGGTTTCCCAGAAAGTGTACAAAAATCTACATGTTCATACAGTAATGTTAGTTTTAAAATAATAGAATAAAATACAACAAGCAGTCTTGTACATTTCTATATAAACCTGAGAACTAGTGCTGCCACACATGGTTATTTTGATAATCGATGAGTCACCAGTTACTTTGGCAATCAGTCGACTAGTTGGATTAAGTTGTAGCATATTTAAACATATACATACATACATATACAGTGCCAGTCAAAGTTTGCACAGTTTCCCATTGAATCTAATGGAAAAGCATGTCCATAAATCTGACTGGTAGTGTTTGTGTGCATATATGTACTTACACAGTTTTAGAGAAGACCCTGATAGCTACTACACATGTGCATCAAGGACTAAAGGCAGACAGCGCAGTGGAAGGTACAGCAGCAGTTTTGAGAAGAAAACAAAGCTTAAAATGATAAACTATTAATCGATTACATTAGTTGGCGCCTATTTTCATGGTCAATGTTATCATGCCTTATTGACGAATTGTGGCAGCCCTGCTGAGAACAATAATAAGTGGTCGCAATACTCCATATTCACAGCTCAGTTAGCAGTGTTAGAAATAAGAAAAGGCACATTCCAATATACAGCACTTTCATGGTAAGCAATATCATTTACCCCTCATAAGTACCTAAAGATAATGATAATAAAAACAAGTAAAAAAGTACAAAGTCATACATATGCATATATATATATATATATATATATATATATATATATATATATATATATATATGCATGTATCATGCAGTCATTGAGGTCTTTCCTGTCTTTAAAACATGTTTGTAATGTAAAACTGTGATAACATCAGCAGTGACACTGAAAGGTAAAAGAATGAGTTTTATCAAGTTTAAGCCTTAACAAAAGATGGATGCAGCCTGCAGGACATCACACAGCAGCTGCGAAGCTTTGACTTCTCATTTGTCTACCTTGCTGTTGTGGAGCGAGAACACTGAGGGGAGGGGATGGGGGGGCTTACTTTGATAATCCCCCTCCCTTCCTCATTCAGTTTCTACTTCAAACCTGTTACATGTCTTTTGTATACGAACTATTCTCATCAACATTCATTTCATTCAGAACTACATGTTATATACTCTTTCATTTTCCCCTTTTCCTTTTATTCTTCAGCATCTACTGTCAAAGAAATGAAAAAACACACAACACGACAATGGAAAATAAAGTTTACGAGGTTTCAGAGTGATATGTAAACTTAACATCAATGCAGGACAAAAAATAGCATTTCATTTGTTTCAGTTTGATAGCTGACAGAAAACTGGACTTTAACATGGAAGATTGTGGTCAATTATCAGATCAATAATCTTTTGCAGAATCTTTGGTCCAAAACCCAGCTAAGTATCTACAATGGGCATCGGCCGATACTTGACCTGTGGGATTGGTATCTGTATTAGAAGTGAAAAAGTGGGATCAGGACAGCCTTACTGATTAAGACTGATCACTGTGCACATTAAAATGCGTAAGGACCAGGGCTGAGCACTATGTACTTTTTTACTTGTTTTTATTATCATTATTTTTAGGTACTTATGAGGGGTAAATGATATTGCTTACCATGAAAGTACCGTATATTTTTTATATATACATCAGCTGAGAATATACATTATATATACGTTCAACTGAGAAGAGCAGCTCGCTGCCCAGACAACAAAAACACAATTTGCAAAACTCTGAACTCATGGGACAACAGTACTCATTCTACTTAAAGCATTAATGAAATGAAGTTGTTTTACTGCAGATAATGTCTTTTGTAGTCGCTGCCCCGTCTCCGCCATTTTTACTGGATGTACACTGAAGGGCGAATCAAGTTATATCCTCCAAAGGACTCAAAGTGATGCAGAAACTTTACCGGTGGGTAAATGTATGTATAAACTCCCTAGAAATAAGGTCCAGGTTGAAAAAAAAAGAAACTTATCCTTTAAGTCTGCGACGGTGAAAGTTTTTTGGTGTAAGCCCGGCATAAGACAGTTCTGAAGTCAGTCTGTTGTCATTCATGAACATCTGGAGGATTAAAGGTTCTCAGCAGGATTTCTGCATTTATCTTGAGTATACTACTGGAACCATGTCCTTACAGGTCTCCCTAAAGTCCATCAGACAGCTGCAGTTAGTCCAGAAAGCTGCTGACCTGGTCCTCACTGAGACCAGGAACCTGGATCACAGAACTCCCGTCCTCAGATCTTTACACTGGCTTCCTGTTTGACAAAGAACTGGCTTCAGAATGCAGCTGTTAGTTTATCAGCACTGAAGGTTTAGGACTAAGTTTCTGTTCCCAGAACTGAACCTGGAGAGGCAGCATTCAGTTTTTATTTCCTCACATGTGGAACAAAGTCCCAGAAAACTGCAGGTCTGATGAAACTCTGCAGTTTTACATCAAGGTTAAAAACTTTATTTGCCACTGCTTTTTATTAGAAAAATGCTGTGTTATTTTTTCTTGCATTTTTTCTTATTTTGTTCTAGATTTTTCTGAATGTCTTTTATTTCTTTTTAAAGTCTGTTTTCTTATGCACCCACTGTAATGCTTTTAATGTTTCATATAAAGCACTTTAAATTGTCCTGTGCATGAAATGTTCTCTACAAATAAACGTGCCTTGCCTTACAAAGACGGAACAAACAGTTTTTAGCAGCAGCATTATGATAAAATGAAACATATATGGCAAAGAGGACAGAAAACTCTTCTTTATGACTTACTAATTAAAAAGTAAAAAGCCAGCAGGATGAATTACAAACTGAGTAAAGCGGTTTCTTAAGACAAAGGAAACTACATCTGTCATCAGGTGAACAGATGAACCCCAAAACAAAACAAAACAAGAAACTACAACAGGACACCATAAGCCTGAACTGGACCCTGAGCCCAGTTCACCTGACACAGTCGCCAGTATAGATCCAGCACTAGACCAGTCTCTGTTTGGCAATCGACCTTTCACGCTAGTGTTTATCTGGTATATTTGTTTAGCCTCAAATCCTCATCAGAGCAGCACAGCTAGCTTACTTGTTAAAACATTAGTAACTGTTAAGTAATACTCTTCTGCTGTCTTAGCTAACAACTGTGTGCTAATATGTGCTAGTGTGTAATATCTGTTATCTTTGCTGGATTCAGCTGCCATCAAGGTCTTCCACATGTTCACCATCTCTCCAGTTGTGTTTACAACATCGTGAAAATCCTGTCCACGCACCGCTCCGGTATTTTCTCAGAACGCGAAAGCTTGCCAGGCCACCAAACTCTTCTCTCTTAGTTCCAGTTGCTAACATGTGATTGGTCGAGAGCAAGGCTTAGCAAAGGCTGAACTGAATCATAGTAAGGCCATGAACAGCGAACAATAAATGTCCTGGATGGTCTTGTGAAACAGGTGAAAGCATGTCTTGGATGTACTGAGCATGTTTTAATGATGCAGCTAACCGGACAGTTTTCCAAACAAGCTCTCTGAGAATATACAATAATGATCACAGGAAGCCTCCAAACCAGCGCAGTTCAGCCTAGAAGCTAGTACTGTGGCAAGGCTTCAGGTCAAGGCCAGCGTGGGTTCACTAGGACACCAACTCACTCAACCGTGCAAATCAATAAAGAGAACAGATAATAATGGAGCAAATGAAAGGAAGTGGCCATGGCTGCATCGGGATAGGGAATATCTGGAAGGAAGTGTGATACTGGTGCTTTAGGTAATAGACTTAGCCCTGATATGCTATTCCAGTTAATCGTCTAATCCAGTCTCTGCCTGCTCTTGCCAGGTTATAGCCCCATCCCTGCCACAGTCTATTCAGAGAGATAATAAACGAGCATGGTGATGGGCTGTATATCCCTCCTTACCCGATAAGACGCCGGTAGGGAAATGAAATTCTGCTTTAGCTGAAACATTATGATTTATGGATTGGGAGCACAGTATCGGTGGCCTGAGAGAGAGAGAGGGAGAGAGTGAGTGAGAGAGAGAGAGAGAAGAGAGAGAGAGAAATGTATTAGATTACTGTAGGCACATACATAACAATGCAATGTCCATTGTTTGTGTGTGGGTGTGTGTCAGTGTTAGCAGTTAGTTAATTTAATCCAGTGTCTGTCTGACTTCTCTTAAATCATAAGTAATAAATCCATTTTTATTTTTTTACAATGCAAAGTGGAAATGACTCACATCCACCCAGCACACCTACAGCCAATTTAATTAAAATGATAATTGATATGATAATAATGAACTATGATTTATAATATATAATTAATTAATTATAAAAAAAGCACAACAACAAGAACAAAGACAACAATTATAACAATAATGTGGAAGAAAAGGAAGAAGAAATAATAATAATATATAGGGCAGTAAAATGTGAACTTGAGCAATAAACCTTTTTCATAATTTTTTGGTTCTGAATAATAAAAACAATATCTTCAACAATTAAGACAATTACACTTATTTGTGGTTGATTTTCTGCAGTGAAATACCAGATATTAATAATTCATTTCTATCAGAGCCTCGATCAGAATTCTAGTGATTTTAGAAAACAAGGAGATTAAACAAATGCTGTGATAAATCCTGTGCTCGAGGTTTTTCAGTGCAACGATGTCTGAACCCGTGAAGTTGGTTCCAAAACACCTGCCATGAATTAGCTATCAGGAGTACAAACATGAGGGGGCAGTGCCCACTCGTAGCCCCACCTAAAGCCAGCCTTCCGAAACCTTTACTGGTTAAAGGTTGAATATGGAATACGGACAGAACAGCGACATCACGTGTGTCTAGGTTGTAGTTGCAACGGCAGAAAAACAACTCCAGCCGCTGGGATGCCAGGCTCACTGCTGATACGCAAGTGACCAACAGTCTGCAGCATGTCCAACAAGTAACGCAGAGGAGTTTATAACTGACGGCTAACGTTAGCCATGTTAGCAAACAAGCTAGCATACCGATCCAGCAGGAAAGTCGCCATTTCAGTGCTTTTCTCCGTGGAAAACGTTTATGTGGGTCCATTTAGTGAAGTCTTCACCTAAATTTACTCCAGGTTTTGCTCTTCTCAGGTCACTCCTCCTCAGAAACAGATAACAATATCTCCAGGGCTCTGAAGCAGCTGCTTCACTCGTCGTCTCTACGGTTTTCCCCTGTACAAGCCTGACTATGACCGAAATATTGTTGCCACACAGAGATCATATTTGGCAACCAGCAATGGCGGCGTGTATTGGCTTATAGACGAAATAAAATGCCATTATCGAACCCGTAAAAAATTATTTTATAATGATTTTTAGGCTAAATATAATTTTTCTGGAAATGTTGTACTTTCATTCTGTACACCCCCAAACGACCTTGGAGGTATTATTTTTGAAAAATATAGCTTTTAATAAAAATGTTCCATATTCAACCTTTAAGTAAGGTGTGAGCGCGTTCATGGCAAACTTATAAAAGGCATAACCCCAAATCCACAATGAAAATAGCCAAACATGGAGCTCCATGCCATATTTTAGGGTGAGTTACACGTCCTTCTTGAGACCTTGAGGAAAATATGATGATTACAAAAAGCAAAAACAAACTGCATCCACCACCGCCCGCTGCGACGCTTATGGAAGGATTGCCAGAAAAGTCAATGCTAACTTTCTTTAGAATGGCAAGAATTTGTCATCTTCACATTTTACTAAACTCCTCCCGTGGCCCGTCCTTTTTCATAGGTATCGTCATCGGCTCACTGCAGAAAGGTTCATCGATTTCCCAGCCAATCAGAAGACGGCAGAGGTTTGAGACGATTGCAAAAAGCCGTCCTGCAATACACCACTTCATTTGTAAAGTAGGAGGTCCCAGAATGCAAAGAGGGGTCAAGATGAAAGGCTACCCCCCCCCCCCCCCCCCCCCCCTTATTATTGACATAACTGATGAAGCTTATTGAAAAAAATTGAAATGGCACAATCTTATTGGTGCATTTTCAAGTTTCATCTGGTTTTTGTGTGTTCTTCATACCTGTTTGGAAAAAGAGTTTCTCAGGTTAATGCTGCAATAATGAGGAAGGAGTTATTGTGGCGATAAAGAAGGAGCCAGCAGTGAGAGAGGAGCCGACTGCAGCGGCTTCATCACATTTCCAGCTCTTCATTTCCCATTACGCTGATGTCTGAGTGTGTGTGTTGGAGGACTGAGGCCAGCACCACTCAATTGACCTCAGGTCAGACCACTTGACCTCTGACCTCGCCTTGTCTCAGAGAGCAGGAGATGGTTTGAGCTGTTCCTTCATCCTTTCATCCCTTCTGTCCTGTGAAACAGAGAAATGTGACGTAAGAACAGTGGAGAGCGTCACGTGTAGCTCCGTCCCATCAGAGAACAGGGCTGTAAAACCGTCCTGGAAACCTGAAAGGGTTTTTCTCTTCTGTTTATCATTTATAAATGGATGCTCTTCAGCTGGAAAGATGAAGAAACATCACTCCACATTGCATGCTGGGATGCTGGGATGAGAGTGCCAATCGGGAATTCTCTTCTTTTAACTTTATTAACCACTGTTTCCAGTCAGATGGATTTTTTTCTGTTATTCATTTATTTATTTAGCAACATTCATTATATTTTATATTATCTTTAGGGGGAGGCACTACAGGTAAAAACTCCGGTTTTCATCACCTGATCAATTTTGAGATTTTTTTTCCCCCTCCCTTAACATGTTTTCTTTAGTGTAAGAAAACGTCAAACATAAACATTTTAGGAGTTTATTTCATGATACTTTGTCTAATGCACCCAAACCCCCTTAAAAATGCAGCTAAAGTTGGTGTTTTTAAACGGAGCGCAGCACCGTGGTGCTCATCTGAACCCCGTCATGTCTGGTATCATTGGAAACATCTCTTTTTCCTGAATGATGTCATCTCAACCAAACTTGATATTTCCAGCTCATGAATCTGATTGGATCTGATGTCTGTAAATACTGTCATAGAACAAAAATGTGGAGAATTTTACAATCCAAAACTTTAAAGGCTTTTTTTCTCAAAATGATTTTTTCCTCTTATTCCGGGTAAAAAATCTCCACTTCAGCAGCACTTACAGAAACCAAATGTTCAAGTTTTACTCCTGACTGTATTCTTAAAGGTTTAACAAAAGGATTTTTTAAAAATATCTCATTCACAGCCTGATTTATAGAACATTTCATCACAAAAATGTGCCAAAAAATGAGTTCTTTCCTGGTTGTTGACAGTATATTCTAAATTGTGGAATGATCTATAGAGATATCCAAAATCCCCTCTGTAAAAACTTTTGGATTTAATATGAGAACAAAATTCAAAAGAAACTTTGAACCTGGCTTAATCCAGTGTTTAGATTTTTTTTCTGAGAAATGTATGCAAATTAGCACATTTTTGGCTATATAACACCTAATTTGCATATTCAAACATAAAATTTCAGAAAACTTGCAATACAAAAAAATGATAGGCCTAATGTGAGGAATAAACCAGGAAAATTTCATAGTGATACCAGTTAATAAATTTTTTTTACCCTATTTTCCTGTAGTGTCTCGCCTTAAAAAATGTGCAATTATAAAATATTATTTATTTACCATTATTATTTGTTTAATTTTTATTGTATTTTATTGTATTTGTCGTTTTCTTTTGTTATTTTTTCTTACAAAACTCAAACTCTATATTTGTGTAATTTGTAGTCAAAATCTCACATTACACTTAATATAAAGAGACATTTCAGTGAGATATAGGAACTTGTTTTTAGGCAATGCATCTTAAATATCTTGTTAAGTGAAACAGTCTTGAAAAATTTGTTTTGAGTCATATTTCAGATTAAACTTATGATGAGACACAAAATGTAAAAATACTAGTTAAATATAGCTAAGAATGAGTTTTCCAGCTAATTTGAAGATTTTGTACTGCTGAAATGTTCTGGCTTGTTATAAGCAAAAAACAAAACAAAACAAACAAACAAACAAAAAAAGACAATTCAACTCTCCTTTTACTTATTTTAAGAGTGGCCTTTTTTCGGTGTATTCTTGTATTGATCTTGTTTTTACATAATTATAAAAAGGTTTGCCATCATTCATTTTTTTCATTCATTGTTAATAAATTATTTGATATTTGTGTTTTATTTAATTTCAATGTTTTTCCTTTGATATTGTGAATAAATTAACAATAATATCAACATTCATTCATTCCTCATTTTTATTTCTGTTTTGGCATTATCTTCTATTTAATTATATTTTTATTCCAGCTTTTTTTAATTTTGCAATTTCTCCCCATCACTTAAGCTGGTTTAAGGGGTTAAATCTGACATTTGCTATAAATCAGAGCCCATTTTTCCTTTTTTTTTTTGGGAATACTTTCAGTGGACTTCATTTGACGGAGTGATACCGTGGATTTTCTCCATGTCTGTGTTGATAATATTGGGGGTTGTGAGGATTAGAAACAGACTAAGATGTGATGTCAGAGGCTGACCAACAGTTCCTCTCCAGTCACCTAATGTTGGAGTCCAGTAATTCCTCTAAACCAGCACCTCCATGTGAGCTATTGAACCTCCATGTGAGCTGTTGAACCTCCATGTGAGCTGCTGAACCTCCAGGTGAGAAGCTGAACCTCCAGGTGGGCGGCTGAACCTCCAGGTGGGCGGCTGAACCTCCAGGTGAGCTGCTGAACCTCCAGGTGAGAAGCTGAACCTCCAGGTGAGCTGTTGAATCTCCATGTGAGCTACTGAACCTCCAGGTGAGCTACTGAACCTCCAGGTGAGCTGTTGAACCTCCATGTGAGCTACTGAACCTCCATGTGAGCGGCTGAACCTCCATGTGAGCTACAGAACCTCCAGGTGAGCTACTGAACCTCCAGGTGAGCTGCTGAACCTCCATGTGAGCGGCTGAACCTCCATGTGAGCGGCTGAACCTCCATGTGAGCTACAGAACCTCCATGTGAGCTGCTGAACCTCCATGTGAGCTGCTGAACCTCCATGTGAGCTGCTGAACCTCCATGTGAGCTGCTGAACCTCCAGGTGGGCGGCTGAACCTCCAGGTGAGCTGCTGAATCTCCAGGTGAGCTGCTGAACCTCCATGTGAGCTGTTGAACCTCCATGTGAGCTGTTGAACCTCCAGGTAAGCTGCTGAACCTCCAGGTGAGCTGCTGAACCTCCAGGTGAGCTGCTGAACCTCCAGGTGAGCTGCTGAACCTCCAGGTGAGCTGTTGAACCTCCAGGTGGGCAGCTGAACCTCCATGTGAGCTGTTGAACCTCCATGTGAGCTGCTGAACCTCCATGTGAGCTGCTGAACCTCCATGTGAGCTGTTGAACCTCCATGTGAGCTGTTGAACCTCCATGTGAGCTGTTGAACCTCCATGTGAGCTGTTGAACCTCCAGGTGGGCTGCTGAACCTCCAGGTGAGCGGCTGAACCTCCAGGTGAGCTGTTGAACCTCCATGTGAGCTGCTGAACCTCCAGGTGAGCTGTTGAACCTCCATGTGAGCTGTTGAACCTCCAGGTGAGCTGCTGAACCTCCAGGTGAGCGGCTGAACCTCCAGGTGAGCTGTTGAACCTCCAGGTGAGCTGCTGAACCTCCAGGTGAGCTGCTGAACCTCCAGGTGAGCTGCTGAACCTCCAGGTGAGCTGCTGAACCTCCAGGTGAGCTGCTGAACCTCCAGGTGATCTACTGAACCGCTTCACTTCCTGCATTGCGTCCCGTCCTCCGCCTCCTTCCTCCTGCACTTCCACCCTCTCGGCTCTTTTTTCTTTCCACTTCCTGATCTCTGCATTGGTCTTGGCTCCCTTCCTACTCGTTCCCCCGCATCCTTCCTTCCCTGCCTCCCTCCCTCCCTCACTCCTCATCTCTGTCGCTGTTGGCAGCCTATTTAAATGCTCCATTGGAGAAGGATTAAGGTTTATGCAAGGTCAGTGTGGGATGTGATAATTATAATCACAGCTTTTTGCCTGGCCAATGACGGCCATTTGTTATTCTCAGCTCAGTGGCTTCAGAAGCCCCTGGGGGGGAGCTGGTGGGAGGTGTTGACAAGAGGCCGGCTGATTTACTGGGCCTCCCCCTCCTCCTCCCCCTCCCCTCCCAGCTCAGAGCTGGCTTTAGGCTTTGCAGGCCCTGCTCTCTTCCTCCCATCCTTCTCTCCTCATCCCTCCCTTATCTCCCACCCTTTCTCCAGATATTCACCCCATGTCTTCTTTTCTCCTGTATGCAACTTTATTCTTAGCCCCCCTACTTCCTCACCTTTACTTCACTCTCTTCAGGTGGGGACTTTAATAATAATATCATTATTATTATTATTATTGTTATTATTATTGTATAATGAAATGAAAACAGAAAATAATGAAGTAGAATTAAATAAAATAGGGAAAGCTGTTATAAAAACATCCAAACTGCTAAAAGATTTCAGATTATAATATGCTGTTATGAGTTTATATCAGAAAGTAAAGATGATGAAAGCGAGCTGGAGTCGGAGGGGCCCCCTGTGAACTTTCATCTAAGGCCCCCAGGGACCAGCTGGACCAGTGGGCCCAGAGAGACCGGGACCCCACAGCCTTCGACCCTGCAGACACATTCTGACTAGTCCTACACTTATTTAGTGATTAAATATGTTGAACATATCTTCATCAGTCCCACTTTCCTCTTCCTCTATGCTTCATTTGTTGCCTCCATCATTATGTTTGAAGCTTTGCAGTAGGGATCGACCCATACAGCTTTTTTGGGGCCGATACCGATATTTTCTCATCAGCTTCAGCCAATAGCCGATACAACCTGCTGATATTATGGGCCGATATTGCGTAACCAGTATCGGCCCTCTACAGTATACCAGCAGCAGGATTTTCATATAATTTTTCATATCAAAGTGTTTTGACTTTGTGAGCAGCAGATGATTAAAATAAAAGTCCAAGACGTTCCTGACTTTACCTGCAGTTCAAATCTGTCTTTATGAAGATTTCTACAACTGTAAAATACAGTAAACAGGTTACCGTACCACTCTTCATATTTTTATATATTTTTGTAAAAAAAAAATAAAATAAAATTATATTGTTTTCATGTGTATATTAAAGTGTGATCAAGCTGGAAGAAAAATCTAAACGAATATCAGGTTTTCTATTTGATTTAAATTTGATCTCATTCTCAGTTTTACTTGAGATGGAAGAACTTCTCATACATCAACATCAGGGCTGATTACTCTCCAGCGCTGAGAGGCAAGGGTCTTGCTGCCTTTTGGCATTTCATTTACACAGTAACAGAGTTTTGGGGGGTAAAAAAGCAAATATCTGACAACCTGCAGAGTGAGATTTTCTGACGGTGGAAGTTGAGTCTGGACATCTTTCATGTCATCCTGCAACTGCGCTCTGACGCTGGTGGGTCTAGTTATGTAGAACGTGGGAAAGATGCATATATGTGCCATAATCAGCTCCTCCGTACGAGCGGACACGCGCGCTTCTGTTGTTTTTCTGCTTTTTTCAGGATGTTTCACATCTGGATGTGTGGTTGACAGTTTATAACCTGCTGCTGTGTAAAGGGGATCTCTCTCTCTCTCTCTCTCTCTCTCTCTTTTTTTTCCCCAAAAATGCAAAGAAGAGAGTTTTGCGTTTTCCGAGGGTGAAGAAGCAGCAGCAGGAACTTTCCTTCTGTTTCTATTCTGTGGCCTATTTATGTGAATCTGATGGAGATCCGCCTAAATACAGATTCTCATTTTCGCGCTCGTCTTCACCGCAGCGCGAAGTCGACGCTTATGATCCATACGCTGATGGATAAAAGAAGACAGCTTGGAACACTTTTGAGCTTTTACCCTCCTAAAATTATTATTTTTTGATTGTGCAGTAAAGTCAGGCGGCGCTTTTCACGGCCGTCGATCAGCTGGTTGCAGCTGAATATGACGAAGGACACGATGAAAACTAATTTTAGGACTTTTAATATAAAAAGCTTTGGAAGGTCAGAGCTGCAGGCTTCCAGTACTGCCGGTGAAGGAGAGGAGAGGAGAGGAGGAGGGGGTAGATGTGTAGATGCCTGTCTGTAAATTATGCCACGGACAGGGGCGTATCGGCCAACGACTGATGCCAATACTAAAGAAAAACGCAAATATCGGCCTAAAATATCGGCCGGCCGATCCTTAGCAGCACAGCTAGGGTCCCACTGGGGCCCACGGTTTGGGTCTGATCCGGCTGGACTGGAAGCACTGGTGTTGTCCAGACCCAAGTCTGCAACCTGGAGTCAAACTTCTGCCTTTTTTCTTTAACGTGATGAAACAGCTGCCGTCAGACTCTCACTGATGCCGGCCTGCCCGGCTGGTCGGAGGTCAGTTATGGAGTCAAACTTGAGGAATCGTCTTTAGTTGTGATATTATGTAGCATTACTGTTAGCTGACGGTTGTGGCCACCGTATCTCTTTAATCTTTAATGTCAACTTAACCTTTGTAAACACAGCAACTGCAGCGTCCTGGAAGACTGACCAGCGGAGTCCTAATCTAAGCTGGCCCACTGGGAGCTGCCCCTTTCAGCTCCAGTCTGCGGCGCTGGTCTGCAGAGAGCTGCCAGCTCTCAACAGGAAAAAAAAAATCACTCTCCACTTCATTCCACTGGGAAAACAACAGTTCAGCCTTCTTTGCTTTGCATGTTGTTTTCTGGTGGAGAACCGGGCTGGAGGCGCTGCAGTATCCCACCTGCTGGTGGTAACTAATGCACGGGGATGGTGGAACCACTGCCCAAAGTGTGCACTCTTAATGTTCAGAACATGATGCTGAGCTGGCCAAGCCTCCATCCATCATCCCTCCAGTCAGCCAGCACTGCCAGCCATGTCTGACTGCTCAGGACTGCTGCTGGGGACAGATTGGTAGATCGCTCTCTCTCATGGCTCTCTCTCATGATCAGAGGGTTTTCCAGCTGACTGATGTTAGGACCTGAACTAAGCACAGGCAAGATGGAAGATGGAGAGAAGGACCCGGGTCAGACAGGGATTTGGGTGAATGATTCCTTTAAAGCCTGAACGCTGCAGCTGAGCTGTCAGCCTGTGTGTTGTTCAGCCAATGGGAGGCAGCAGCTTCGAGGACACGTCAGAGGTTTGAACCCCCGAAACAACCACACATCAGCTAGAGGAGGAGGATGGCTTATTAACTGAGAAAATGTATGAATATCATAACTTTGAGATGAAAGCATTTAATGAGGATTATCATTGGCTGTTTTGTGGAATCATGAATAAATTTAATGATGATAAACACCGATGTTTGCTCAGTGTTCACTTAAATAGTCTGAAACTTCTTTACAAAAAATGGAAATAAGTTCAGCAAATCAAGTTAATTACACTACAGGAACCCCCCCCCCCCCCCCCCCCCCCCCCCCACACACACACACACACACACACACACACACACATATATATATATATATATATATATATATATATATACACAGTACTGTATATATGTCTCTAACAGAGAACATTCAGGGACCAGCATGTCTGCAGCACTGATGTTTATTTACTGTTTACTGACAGTAATCTGATTGCTGCTGTGTTCTGCAGTCAGATATGACAATGTGGAGTTCACGTGGTATTCTCCGTGAGTCACGTGACCGCTTTTACATTGAAGTCAGCGCATGTCGCGACTCTGTATTTTTTTTACCACGAGTGTGCTGGCAGCTGGCACATCTGGCAACCCAGCTAGCATTGCGGAGCGCTAACAACTGCTAACAGTGATGAAACAAAGTTTTCTGTTCCTTGACAGACAGCTGAACCGTTTTCAGAGTGAGTCTTACAGAATAATAAAGCTGCTGCCTCCCTGCTGCGACGTAAGACGCATCTCACCAGCTGGACGCATTACGCGCACAGAGCAGTTTTATGGACTTGGTTTGGAGGTTTCTGAACTGACTATTTGTGCAACTCATCAAATGGAAAGTGGACGGAGGACATCAGTTTCCATCCATAATGCAAGTGTTGGACTTGACAAAGACGTTTTCCCAACATGGACTGTTTACTGCGTATTCAGGTAACACTGCCTGTTCCAAGTTGCGCTCTGAACACCTGTTTCCAGGTGTAAACAGGATTAAATCCACCAGCAGAGCTACGAAACTCACAGTGAGACTTAACAGCATCTCCTGCTCATCTTTAAAAAAGAGCTCGTGGAGAAACTGGACTGATGAAACAATAAATGCGTCAAGCCGCCGTCTTCCATATGAAAGCTGCAGTGCGCACAGGTAAACAGAGATGTTGTGTCTTTTACTGCTGCTAACAGCTGTGTTCAGATGGTTAAACAGCTGTTGATCTTGTATAATGCATGATGGACAAGTTATGGCTCCATGCACATGAGTGTGTTATATTTCACGATGTTGGTCTTATTGGGCAGCAATGACTGTTAGTTTTTTTTATTTTTTTTTAGATCGCGAAGTGTGCTCTTTCTATTCGGCTACTTTATTGATTTATTTGAGGGCATGCAACATGTGTGACCTCCTGTAAGCCACTGCTGACTATTGCTGATAGAACGCACACATCACGTGAAGACTTTTTGTGTTAATAATATTGTATTAGAGAGAGATACATTCTTTTGAACCTTATTTCCTGCATGTTTTTATCTTGCATAGGCAAAACTCAGAAATGACAGAAGGCATCAGAGCAGAAGCAATTTTTCCAGATGAGCGGAGTTTGTCTGATGTAAAACCAACTGCAAACAGGAAGTGTGCAGAAACAAGCGTGGAGTTTTCTCTCCTGCTGCCACCTCTCTAATTGTCTGCTGTGTTCGACAGAGCCTTTTTGAAGGACAGGGTCTCTCATTAGGCATTCACACCCAGGGCTCGCTCCAATTGGGCTGCCTAAAGAATCTGAAGGCAATGCAATTGTGTAATTTGCACACAAAGTGGTCTGGATTGATCCAAAATAAACCTCTCAACTTTAAATGTGGGGGTGAGGAGAGGGAGGGCGTATAATTGCATCATTTAGTGAATTGATTGGCTGAGAGTCGATGGAAGGGAATCAGGAAGCAGCAGATAAACGGTGACAGCAGCGCCTTTTAGAGAGGGGATCCATTGATGCAAAGGCACACATAACTGCACACACACACAGGTTTAAGGCATCAAAGCAAACACACACACACGGTGAAACAAATAAACACACCTACAGACACAAACACAGATAAACCGAGGCACAAACATCTAGAAACAGACGTGAGAAAGATCCCCCCACACACAGAAAGTCAGATTAGGCTGCACAAAGAGGGCCAGGTCCCCATCACACAGCCAGCGCTGCAGGGCGGGACAATGGAAGACAGAATTAGAGGTTACAATAGATTTCATTAAGCCAAACTAGACTTAACGAGACAATCGATATGTCATAATTAAAGCGAGGAGGCTGACAGCGACTTAGACTCTAAATGATGACTGCTCTTATTAAGATGGAGCAGATAGAGAAAGGCCTTGTGACAATGGAGCTCTATAACTACCTACCACAGCCGGCTTTGTGCTCCAACGGCCTTTCACCAAGACAGACGGCCGCGGCGGAGACCAGCTGCAGGAATGTGGACGTCCATGTCTTTCAGTTGGCTGCAGCTGTTGAAAAGAAGAAGTGATCTGGGATGATATGATTGATGACACACACAAAGGCTTTGTTTTACTTTCTTTAATATATTTCAGGAGATATTACTTCAGTGTTTAAGTTTTCTGTGTGGTCTACATCTAGGGCTGGGTGTTGTTAAGAATCCCACCATTCAATTTTGATTCTTTGGGTTGCGATTCGATTAGATATCGATTCAATTCAATACTGATTTAAATGCTTCGATGTTGATTCAGTAAGAGGAACTGTTGTAGATTTTTGAATATTTATTTTTATGCCCATGTGAACATCGCCCCTTTCAGACCTGTGCTGGAAAGTGGAAATATTGCGAACTTTGTCCGTCATAACGTTTGCATTCAGACATGGATACCGGTCTTTTACCTCAGAGATATAGCGGGCATGTACCTGCTGAACCCTAGTCACAAGAGTGGAAATGTTGCGGCACATCATTTTGGCTGAACAAGAAAATGTTCCGGACAGAGATGAATGGAGGGTGCGGCTGTGCTGACTTATCCACAACATTTCCTGATGTCTGAAAGCGCGTGGGACGCAATAAGCCTGCAAGGAAGCGGCATGTTTGAAAAGCTCTGTTTAAAGAGCAGATGGACTTTATTATTTCTAAAACATCAGAATTTTCTTTTTTTTTGCCAGTTTGGTGTTGTATGATCTAATGTGGCTTTTGTCCATACAATGTAAATAACACGCACAGCTCCCCCCATTGGTCAGGAGGTGAATCGATTCAGAGGATTTGCGATTCGATATTGAATTGCACAGGGAAGTATTGCGATGCATCCATTTATTAATATTTTTACCCACCCCTACTTACATCCATCATTACTATCAGCAAGGAGCTGGATGAGCCAAACCTGCCCTGCAGCAGGAGAACAAACCCAAAATCCAGACATAAAAGTAACGATGGCGGGGGCTGGCTGAGATACTGTTCCTTTCGTAGTTCCATTTCGTACTTTCTCACCACCTCGATCAGCTGATTATTAAAACTATACATTCAACCTGCATCTGTGGAAATGTGAGGGTGCTTCAAGCGTCTCCATGTTAATCCCGAAATGGAACGAGTCTGATGTCTGATCTCTGTGAAGCCAGACCCCCATGGCCTCTCCGACCAATCACACAAGAAGCCTCACAGCAAGAAGGTTGCAGGTTCTAGGGTTGCCACCTTACAGAAAAAAAAAAAGGGACACCCACCAAAGCTCATTGGGGCCATGACCACCAGAGGCCGATTACCGTACGGTGGGCCCCCAACAGCAGTGGTATGCTTTATTTAGCACCAGTGTTTTTAGGAAAGGAGTGATCACGAAAACAATTGGTGACACTTAAAGCTTGAAATCCTGCAATGAACACATTGTTTATGCAACGTTGCATAAAAAGTGCTGTTATTTAGGCTACATATGCTGTAATTACATCCATCCCTATTTGAAATAAAATGAGGAAAAAATTACATAAAGTGTCATAAGCACAAAACTTAGTTATTGCATTATTAATAAAACCTAGTTAATGAGATGCTGTCATGCACATATCACATGGCAGCACCAGCAGCCAAAGGAGATCTGTTTGAGTGGAGTGTGCAACAATTAACTTAAAATATAAGCCTAGTAAATACATGAAGAACTGAATGTAACTGTTAAAGTGATCTGTTGTAGACAGCTCTGATGTGTCCGAATCTGTGGTTCACCTGTGTCACCTCAACTGTAACCTAGAGTGGGATGACAGATTAATTAAACTTATTTCTTTTGCTGCCTCTTTTGACTTGAAAGAAAGTCTGGTCATCCAGACAGATAAACCACACCAAGAAAAGAATTTGTGTTGTGATAACTGAACACTGTATTCCTCAAAATAAACATTTTGACACAGAATACACAGAAAGCTCTACAAGTTTTATAGCTTGTGTGTATATTGTGTGTATTGTGTGCAGGCGCGCAGGCAGCCAGGCTGAGACACAGGACTGGAGGATCCTGCGTAGATCCCGCTGGTTTTTGCTGGCTTTAAAATTTCGTGTTTTGTTTAGCTTATTATTACTAAGTTTAATATTTATATATGTGCGACAGACATGAGTGTTTGAAATTTAAGTAAATATGAAACAAATGCAACGTTTTATTGTCAATTAAAGGACGATTCCATATTTTACCGGACAGGTGGCAACCCTAGCAGGTTCGAGCCTCGGCTGGGGAAGGAATGTTTAAACAGTGACCTTTTTGTGTTAGCATCCTCTCCCCGTGTATGCGTGGGTTTTCTCCAGTTACTCTCGCTTCCTCCCACATCTGAAGACATGCATGATAGGTAAACAGTAGGGCTGGGACGATTCATCGACGTAACCGATTACGTCGACGCAAAAAATACGTCGACGCGAAATATGCGTACCGATGCGTCGTCAGACCAAAACAAAGATGGCGGCGCCATGCGAATTCAGACGAAAACAAAGATGGCGGCGCGATTTCCGCGAGTGGCTCTTCCAAGTTTCCAAAGTGTGAGGCAGTGAAGGCCCACACTCGTTTATCGAAGGTATAACTATATATTAGGGATGGCGAATCCGAAGCCTAATGAGACATGAGACAACTTCCGTGAGATGGACGCCATGTCGCAGACACGTCAGGCCTGTTTGAGACGGTCAGCATGAAGCACGAGCTCCATCTGCTGGCCGTGGGTGGAACTACAGCTAATGCCAGGAGCTGTCTCGTCTCTGACTGAATATAATTAAAGTCACATTCTCAACCTCATGTTCGTGTTTCATCTGTTGGTAATAGTATTGTGTCGTCACTTCTGGGATAAATAAAGAATTTTTAATTTCATTTCCAAGTCATTGGCACCCGTATTAAGCATAAACAGAGTAAAGATGAAGATGCACTTTTTCTGGAAGCTAGACCCATGTTCAATATAGATGTTCAACTCTGAATGTTTACTTATCTTCATTATCTTTTGTTGGAAAATAATATCTGTCTTAGCTTAAATCCTCCAAGTTTACATGATCATATTATTTCAATAACGACTTTTTTTATTATTATTTTCATGTAAATGAAAGAATTAAAAGCCTGTTTTTCAGTCCGCTGTGTTTTCAACATAAATTTTACATTCTGTTGGTTCATGAAAAAGTCTATGACAGGCTGCTGCTCCCACTGCCTTTTTATTCATGCCCTTTTTTACATTTTAGATATCTTTATCAGCACATATAAATTGCTGTCTGTCAATTTATGAGGAGATAATCGACAATCGAATCGAATCGAGTCGAATCGAGCTAAAAAAGTGAATCGTTAGATTAATTGATGCATCGAAAAAATAATCGATAGATTGATCGTTTAAAAAATAATCGTTAAACACAGCCCTAGTAAACAGGTCTCCCTTGAAAGAGTCTGCATGTCTTAATGGGTTTTACCTGTATAAATATAGGTAAAAAAAATCAGAGGTCCATGAGAAGAAAGTTCTCGCTTCTCACGGAGACGGACAAACCAACGGCACATGATTCCTCTTCCCAGGCCAGAGCCTTCTTTTGGAGATCCCGAAAGGCCTAAAGCAAGGATCCCCAATTCCGGTCCTCGAGGGCCGGTGTCCTGCAGGTATTAGGAGCTCTCTTGCTGCAACATACCTGACTCCAATCAGTGGGTAATTAGCAAACATGTCACAAGGTGTGTTGCAGCTGGGCAGCTCATAATACCTGCAGGACACCGGCCCTCGAGGAACGGAATTGGGGATTCATGGCCTACAGTGTCAGGTTATACAATGCTGGGTGGCCAGTGACGGCAGTCAACAGCGTTTCTGTTGTCATTTTGACTCGGAACCAAAATACGGCACCAGAGTTCAGAATTCGTTTCCAGGGACTCCCGGAAGTGAACAATGTCTACATTCCAATTGGTTGTTTTACAGCCGAAACGTGTCATAGCCAATTTGCATAAAGTTAAACTATTTTTATCTTTGTTAAGTCGCTCTAATTGCTCAACTTTTGTAGCTCGTCGCTTCTGTCGCTTTATTCGCTCTTGTCATTGAAAGTGAATGACTTCCAGCGTTTTTACAGCTTTAGTCGCTCTTGGTCTGAACGCACAGTAACAGAAAAGTTTAATCCTCCACAGTCTTGTTCTGTTTTGCTTCCACTGTCCTTCCTGAATCTGCTACGTCATGCAACCCCCCCGTGGTCCAAGCTTGCGCAGAGACAAAATTCTACAGAAACGATCAGAATGAGTGTTCAGGTGTTCATTTTTTTTCCTGCTGATCTGATTGGGAAGAGGTTTAAACAATCAGAAATTCTTTCCAATCCAGACTGATCGGATCAGCTGACATGTTTTCATGATGCATTTTTATTCTAATTGGCATTTGATCTACACAATTTCGGAAAACATTTAGAAGTGGGTGGGGAAATATAAGGTGAATATGCATTCTACTGTATATACCTTCTTTGTCTTTTTGGGGATGTTTGGGTGATAACTTAAAGGAATAATGCACCCACAGACTGATGCGCGTTCATTTTCTACTCCCCCTTATGCTGAGCAAGACATTGGAGCACTTTTTTGATACAGTATCTTAAATGCAGCCGGAGATCAGACAGGTTTTCATTATCCACCGACTTTCATATAATGGAGTTCACCGGCGACTGAGCCAAAAGGTCCTTAAAAGTCCACAAAAACTTGTCAATATTCCTCCATACTGCTCATCCAACGTAATCCAAGTGTCCTGAGTGGGTAGCGTCCATAATTTACTCAAAACAGCATCATTTAGTATATTTTTATAGCTTAAACAGTACTACATATAGCTGCCACGAAGTGCGCCCTTGCAAGTTCACCACACTAGGGAAACCGCGACAGACGAGATCGCGCGTTCTCTTTTTCTTTCTTTCTTCGTTTTAAATCAACAGCCAACCCCTCTTGTGTTTGTCCTCAGCTCGTTCGCTCTTGGCACAATGTAGCCCAAACAGAAAATTTCTTCTTCTATCCTTGCATTATCGGCAGAGTAGGCGCTGAATGCAGCAGCTTCCATAGTTTCGTGAACACGCACGAACGCGCAAATAGAAACAGGAATGTTCTACTGTTTAGGCTAAAAATGTACTAAATGATTTAGTTTCCAGTAAATTATGGACGCTACTCACTCAGGACACTTGGATTACATTGGATAAGCAGTATGGAGGAATATTGCCAAGTTTTGGTGAACTTATATGGACCTTTTTGGTTCAGCCGCTGGTAAACTCCATTATATGAAAGTTGGGGGAGAACAAAACCCCCCTGGATCTTCGGCTGCATTTGAGATATTAAAAAAGTGCACCAGAGTCTTGCTCAGGATGAGGGTAAATAGAAGATGAACGCACATCTTTTTTGAGTGTACTATTCCTTCATGACAGACTGGCAGCAAGATTCAGAATCTTTTTTCCTGCCTCCCCCTTGTGTCAGGATACTCTGCCAAGTTTCACAATTGTATGACTGCTTATACTATTGTAGCACCTAATTATGTGGATTTACATAATTTTGCCATTAAAATGTTTAAAATGTTCCCAAAGGGGGCTTTTGTCCCCCTGTAACTGTCCAGCAGCTACTGGACCTTGAGATCATTTCTGCTGTTAAACCTTTTACAACGTCCATGTCTGTTTACCCAATAAACTGGGTGGGGGTAATTTTGGCCCAGTCATCTTCCCATCATTACAGTCTGGACTTTGTCTCTGATGATGATGATGCAATATTGACAAAAGGAGGAGGAAGAGGTGCACCAGGGTGGGTGGGGGTAATTGGGTCAAGCACAGGTCAAAGAGCTGAAGCCTCGGGCCAAATCCTTCATCAGTGAACACACACTGGTGAGTCACATTCAGAGGCTGATTGTCATCAGTTTAATTAGCTCTTATCATTAATAGACTGCTTAATGTTTCTATTGACTCCAACAATGCTAACAGGACAGAGATGTAAAACTGGTCCTCTAGGGCCACCGTCCTGCAGGTTTTAGATGATTCTCTGCTTATTCACATGTAATGGATCCAACAGCTTGTTGTCAACTTCTGCACAGTGACCCATTCACCTCAGTCTGTTGCTGCAGGAAACATCTAAAACTTGCAGGACTGTGGTGCTCAAGTACCAGTTTGAAATCCAAGTGTGACAGTGTGGGGTCCTCCAATGCCTCCAATTGATCATGCGCCCTGGCTACTTTGGGGTATCCCTTTGGCTGACTGGTAATCACATGTGATTCTCATCGGAGAGTCTGTAGGATTGAATCCTGCCCAGGCCCTCTGTTGTGTACCTTGCCACACAGGCATTACAGATGCGGGCATGAAAAAGTTCCTCCTTTTTCTGCCAGAAGTGGTGCAGTAACAGTGCACCATTACTGCACTATCACTGGCTGAACGATTTGTCCCGCAAATACGTCATCACGTACAGTGTCCAAACGTGGTGTGTGGAAACGTCCTTGTTCCGAGCATTCATTTATGCTCTGAAATCATTTCCCCTGGGCACACAGGCGTTTCTCTGTGCGATTGAATTAGCAGACAAGTCGCTTGAAAGTGGCTGGAAAGTGGCTGGCAAGTGGCTGGTGGTCGGCTGGAAGGGGAATTTTTCATGCCCAGATTTGTATTTAACGTTAATGTACTGTAATGTATGATCATGTGAACACCTATATCATCTTCTGTGTAAGAAAAGATGATTCCAACCAACAAATGACAAAACTGTGTTTAATATCTGTTCATTTAACGATTAAGTTATTCATTTCTTTGCTGTGAAATGATGATAATCACTAGTGTTGCTCTGCACCTATAGGAATGTGAAATGACGGTGAGGCTTTCTCATCAGGTCTAACGTCCTCTGCCCTGCAGGTTAAATCCATCTTGACAAAATGAAAACATCCTGTTCAGCTCTGCATGGAACGAATGTAAAAGCCAATGCCGCATCCTCTGTACAGATGCTGCAGCCAGTTTGGGGGGTGAGCCCCGGTCTCCCTGCACAAGTTCAGTTTCACCAATCCACACCCACCCGTAAGGATGACTTCTGAACCAATCCCGACCCGTTGATGTGTAACTTGCAACCCGACCCGTTAACGCATCAAGTAACATCGGCTGCATCGTCCATCCCTTCGTTGGAGTGGCACGCAGAGAAGACGCAGTTTGTGTCTGATTAATCAGCTGCATCTGTGAGTCCAGCTTCCAGCTTTTCTGGGATAAAGCAGAAAAAAAGTGAAAATTATCCTGCCAGCATGGCGGCGTAAACGTGTCCGGAGCTCAGGTGCTGTCATAAACGAGTACGAGTACAGCATAACAGACCAGTATTGGAGTGAGTACCGATGCTGGCATCTGGATCGGGACATCCCTGATTTGTTTTATTTAAAATATTTTATTTCATTATGGGAAAAGGGGGACTTAATGATGTGTATTTGAATAGGAAATGTAATGATTTAAAAGCCAAAAAAATGCAATTTGGAAATCCCACAAGTTCCCGCCCCCTCGTCATGTCGACAGTCTGCTTTTGTTGTTGAGGTCGTTTTGTATCGATTGTTGGTCGTTTTGTTGACA
>JALJCO010004094.1:0-247500 GCA_023101725.1 Atherinomorus stipes | reverse complement strand
AAGGATTGATGAAAGGAGGGGAGGAAAACTGAGAGCTGCTCCAGGAAGTGAAAACCTCCCCCCACAAACATACAGTATTTAAGCTAATGAAAATCTGTGTTTAATTAGCAGCAATTATGTCCGTACACATGGCACACAGCATGTACTGTCAGGAGTTTAATGTGGATTTATTGTGTCTTATTCACTGATGTTAAAAAATCAATTCTCAACAAAGATGCTTGGGTTTTATGCCTGCACTCTTACTGGTCCATCTGGGAGTTTTCCAACCAGGATCAAAGAGGAGTTCAGCTGAAAGGTGCAGTAGATGATTGTTAGATGCATAGATGAAAACACACCAGAGATGTTTATGTTACAGTGGCCATAGACACCAGTGTTAATCCTGGATAATTCCACTAATACACCGGAGAAAAAAGTATTGAACATGTCAACATTTTTTTCAGAAAATATATTTCTAGTAGAGCTATTGACATGAAATGTTCACCAGATGTCAACAACAACCCAAGTAATGCACACATACAAAGAAATCCTAAGATTTTGTTAATAAATTAAGTTATGAAATGAATTAAATGAAATATATATATATATATGTTTTTTTTATATATATATATATATATATATATATATATATACACACACACACATATATATATATATATATATATATATATATATATATATATATATATATATATATATTTATATGAAATAATAATACAATAATAAGTAAGTCAGTCAGTTTTGTTCTTCAAGGTTATGGCTGTTAGTATGAATTTCTGTCCCTCTCTGTCCTACGGCGAACCTGACGCAGCCTCCCACTGAACACACTCTGTTGATTCTTCACCGTGTTGTGCAGAGGATGGGAAGAATCCTTATGTGTAATATAGTGAAATGACACAAGGAATGAGTATTGAAAACATGAAGAAATAGAAGGACAAAAAGATGTGGAAAGACAAGAAAACAGCTGGAGTCTGTCAGTATTTAGAAAGTAATCCTGTCCTCTATCAGTGCAAAATAATATCAGCTGGTTTAGCTGATTGATGCCTTTAAAAAGGTTTCTCATCACTGAGGTGTCAGACAAGAAGCATTGCATGATGGGTAAAAGCAAAGAGCTGTCTAAAGACCTACACAACCTTGTTGTTGCAAACACACTGAAAGTATTGGTTCCAGGTGTATTTCTAAACTTCTGAAAGTGCCAGTGAGCACCATTGGTGCCATCCTCCGGAAGTGGAAAAAACACAGCATCGTCATAAACCGGCCACGGTCAGGTGCTCTTCACTAAATTCCAGACAGAGGAGTCAGAACAATAATCAGAAAGGTTCTCCAACAGCCCAGTACCACTCGTGGAGAGCTTCAGAAAGACCTGGAATCAGGAGGTACAGTTGTTTCAAAGAAAACAAGAAATAATGCACTCGACCACCATGGCCTTCATGCACGCACACCATGCAAGACTCCATTTCTGAAAAAAAAAAGCATGTTGATGCTCGTTTGAAGTTTGCAACACAACATCTGGACAAACCCATGACATTCTGTAAAACATAGTCTGGTCTGATGAGACCAGAACTGAACTCTTTGGATGTCATAAGACACAACATGTCTTAAGTATATACAGTATATACACTGCCCAGCCCCCCAAAAAAGTCGTCAACAAAAAAAAGGTCAAACATTTAACAATTCGTTGGACCGCCTTTAGCTTTGATTGCGGCAGCATTCGCTGTGTTTCCAAAAGCTTCTGCAATGTCACCAGATTTATTTGCATCCTGTTGCATCAATTTTTCCCCAAGATCTTGATGATGATTGTAGAGTCTGACCACAGCACATCCCAAAGATTCTCAATGGGGTTCAGGTCTGGACTCTGTGGGGGCCAATCCATGTGTGAAAATGATGTCTGATGATCTCTGAACCATCTTTCACAATCTGAGCCCGATAAATTCTGGCACGGTCATCTTGGAATATGGCCGTGCCATCAGGAAAGAAACATCCATTGATGGAATAACCTGCTCATTCAGTATATTCAGGTATCAGCTGACCTCATTATCTGAGCTCATACTGTTGCTGAACCTGGACCTGAGCAACTGCAGCAACCCCAGATCATCACACTGCCCCCACAGGCTCATACAGTAGCACTAGGCATGATGCTGCATCACTTCATCTGCCTTTCTGGCCACATTTCTTCCTGGAAGACGATGGTCCACTATCCTTCCAGTTTTTCATAATGTGTTTGACTGTTCTGAACCCAGTTTTAGTCGTTTCTGCATCTCCTTAGATGTTTTCACCTCTTGATGCCAATGATTTGACCCTTCTCAGACAGACTAACATCTTTTCCAAGACCACAGATGTGTCTTTCCACATGGTTGTTTAGGAAATGAGAAGCAAGTCATTGCACCAGTTGGGGTTAAATAACTTGTTGCCAGCTGAAAGATAATCGCCCATGCAGTAATTATCCAATAGGAGGCTCCTACCTATTTGCTTAGTTAAATCCAGGTGGCAACTTTTTTTTTTGGCCAGGCAGTGTATATTACACAACATGGAGAAATGGCACCGCACTTGACCCCAAAAACATAACAACAGTGAAGTTTGGAGGTGGGAACATCATGGTGGGGGCTGTTTTTCAGCATGTGGTACTGGCAGACTTCGTATCATTGAAGGAAGAATGAATGGAGAATCTGCTGCCATCGGCAGCTGCTGAAGATAAAAAGAGGCTGGATCTTTCAGCGAGACAACCATCCCAAGCACACAGCCAAGGAAACACTCAACTGGTGTAAGAAGAGGGAAAAAAGCTGCTACAATGGCTCAGTCAATTGAATTCAATTGCAGATCTTTGGAAAGAACTAAAGATCCGAGTTGACAGAAGAGACCCCCAGAGCCTTGAAGATTTGAAGGCAGTTTGTGTGGAAGAATGGGCCAAAATCACACCTGAACGGTGTATTCCACTGGTTTCTCCATACAGGAGGCGTCTGAAGGCTGAAATCACCAACAAAGGTTTTTCCACTAGGTTCTAAATAAATTTCAGTAAGGCTATTCAATACTTACTCCCTGTGTCATTTCACTTTATTACACATAATTTATGGACACAAATGTTTGGATTTCTTTGTATGTGTGCATTACAGTACTTGGGTTGTTGCCGACATCTGGTGAAATTTTCATGTCAATAGCTCTACTAAAAATATATTTCCTGAGAAATATGTTGATGTACAATACTTTTTCCCCCCGCTGTATGTCCCTGTAACAAAATCTTCTGGATAAGCCCCCATTAAGTTACAACCTCCCAAGCGTCCACGGGTAATAGGAAAGTTGTTAACACATTAGTCAGAGATACGTCGGGTCAAATCAAATATCTTTATTTACAGTGAGACCTTGCTTCCTGATGCCAGACTGGGAGCTGGTTCCACAGAGAGGGGTCTGATAAATGAAGGTTCTGCCTCCCATTTACTTCAGAACCTCCAGGACCAGCAGTAGACCTGCAGTCTGGAGTGAAGCTCTGATGGGAAAACCTGGAACTGTTGTTGAACTGTATTTACTGAGTTTTATTTGATGTTATTTCCCGCATGAAAGAAAGAAATCTTGAACACACACATGCAGCTTTGTGGAGGTGATTAAAGATGGAGGCAAGACGGCTAAAATCTTGCCTATAGAGCACCAAATGGTTCAGAACCAGCATTGATTGGTTGGAACAACAGACAGGAGTTTTACTTTCTGGACCAGGAATGTCTATCTCTAGAATGGACAGATCGTGGTCCAGACTAGCTCAGCATAGGAAACTAAGTACCATCCAGAGGACTTGCTAGACCAAGTCCTCCTGAGTCCTCCTGAGTCCTCCTCAGTACCAAAGACAACAGCCTCAGTCTGAATGGAAAAGGAGGAACTCTTCAAACCGTTTTTCTTGCCCAGATGGGCTCATGGTTGCATTCTAAGCAGGGACAAGAGACCAGGACAAGATTTCAGCTGCATGAGGACAAGCGATGTTTCAGTGATCATGGTTGCTGATGATGAGGATGCTGGTGACTGCTGAAGAGCAGGAAACATCAGGCTGGCAGCTGTCCCTCCTCCCTGGTCTTCGTCCTTCTTCCTGGATTTTCCCGCTCCATAAGTCCTTCCAGCCACAAGGTCACAGTGTGTTTTTAATTGTGGTGCCCCTCCATCCCCCAACACCCCCACCCCACCCCCCATGGAACAAATGATGAACGACTGCACCTTGTGAAAAGGGCCTTCTCCAATAAACAAGCTTATCTCTGGGCTCTCTCTCTGGCTGCTGCGTGTGAATAATGAGCTCTGGGTATCACTGTTAATCACTATAATTGTTAATGTTAAGAGGGGGCCGCTTGCTAGTTGCCCAACGCCCAACGCTTTTATTGATTTCATTTTTTTACATTAAAACAGTGCGTGCCTTTGTCAGAACGGCAGGTCACACCACCACCCCTCACCACCTCCAACCCCAGGAGAAGCTAATTAGTTATTTAGTGGCCTCTGTGATGGTGTGTATGTGGGACGGCAGAGCAGAGCTAAAGCCTGTTATCAGTAGCCTGATAAAGGGAATTGGTTGTCCCACAGTAGCTGTGAGAAGCTATGGCTGATAGCAGCATGGCTATTATAGAGAGGAGAGGCACACACACACACACAGACACACACATGCCGGAGGAAACCTAGACATGTAGATATGCCTCTACTCAGAAACATTTCAGGAGGATTCCCTTAAAACACTTTACACAAGCAGCGAAATGTTAAAAATACTACAAACATGGAAACACGTGGGTGGAGTGGGAACCCACCAGAGACTAAAACTGATCAATCCAAAAATCCCAGGTAGTTAAAGGAATAGTTCACCCTCAGAATGATTTAACTTTATTTTCCACTTACCCTGATGGTGAGCAAGACTCTGGACCACTTTTTTAATATGTCAAATGGAGCTGGCATTTAGGACGAGAAGTCGTCCTAAACGCCCTTTAATATCTGACAGTGAGGAGGATCCGCTAGGCCAGCTTTGACATCCAGTCCATTTCATGGCACAAAGGTGGACTGATGCTGGAAGCTGGACTAATCCTGGGAACTGGGACTGATGCTGGAAACTGGACTGATGTCGGGGGCTGGACTGATGCCAGGAGCTGGACTGATGCTGGGAACTGGACTGATGCTGGGAGCTGGACTGATGCTGGGAGCTGGGACTGATGCAGGGAGCTGGGACTGATGCTGGGTGCTGGACTAATCCTGGGAGCTGGGACTGATGCTGGAAACTGGACTGATGCCGGGAGCTGGGCTGATGCTGGGAACTGGACTGATGCCGGGGGCTGGACTGATGCTTGGAGCTGGGACTGATGCTGTGAGCTGGGACTGATGCAGGGAGCTGGACTGATGCTGGGAGCTGGGACTGATGCTGTGAGCTGGGACTGATGCAGGGAGCTGGACTGATGCTGGGAGCTGGGACTGATGCTGGCAGCTGGGACGGATGCTGGAAACTGGACTGATGCCGGGGGCTGGACTGATGCTGGGAAAAGGGACTGATGTCGGGAGCTGGACTGATGCTGGGAGCTGATACTGATGCTGGGAGCTGGGACTGATGCCGGGAGCTGGACTGATGCTAGGAGCTGGGACTGATGCTGGGAACTGGACTGATGCTGGAAGCTGGGACTGATGCTGGGAGCTGGGACTGATGCTGGGAGGTGGACTGATGCTGGGAGCTGGGACTCATGCTGGGAGCTGGACTGATGCTGGGAGCTGGGACTGATACTGGGAGCTGGACTGATGCTGGAAGCTGGGACTGATGCTGGGAACTAGACTGATGCTGGAAGCTGGGACTAATGCTGGGAGCTGGGACTGATGCTGGGAGCTGGGATTGATGCTGGGAGCTGGACTGATGCTGGGAGCTGGGACTGATGCTGGGAGCTGGAACTGATGCTGGAAACTGGACTGATGCCGGGAGCTGGGACTGATGCTGGGAGCTGTAACTGGTGCTGGGAACTCGTCTGATGCTGGGAGCTGGGACTGATGCTGGAAGCTGGGACTGATGCTGGAAACTGGACTGATGCTTGGAGCTGGGACTGATGCTGGGAGCTGGGACTGATGCTGGAAGCTGGGACTGATGCTGGAAACTGGACTGATGCTTGGAGCTGGACTGATGCTGGGATGTGGGACTGATGCTGGGAGCTGGGACTGATGCTGGGAGCTGAGACTGATGCTGGGAAATGGACTGATGCTGGAAGCTGGGACTGATGCTGGGAACTGGACTGATGCTGGGAGCTGGTACTGATGCTGGGAGCTGGACTGATGCTGGGAGCTGGGACTGATGCTGGGAGCTGGGACTGATCCTGGGAGCTGGACTGATGCTGGGAGCTGGGACTGATGCTGGGAACTGGACTGATGCTGGAAGCTGGGACTGATGCTGGGAACTGGACTGATGCTGGAAGCTGGGACTGATGCTGGGAGCTGGGACTGATGCTGGGAGCTGGACTGATGCTGGGAGCTGGGACTGATGCTGGGAGCTGGACTGATGCTGGGACCTGGACTGATGCTGGGAGCTGGGACTGATGCTGGGAACTGGACTGATGCTGGGAGCTGGACTGATGCTGACCCCAAGGCCCAGCTTATTGTTCTGGGATGGGGGAGGGTTCTGCAGCAGCACCTGCTTATAGAGGAATAAATTATATACGTTATTTTAAAAAGTTCAACAACACCAGGAATGTTGCTGGATTTGTTTTTAATAAAATCAAGTTTGTTGAAGGGTCTGAAAATTTGTCAAATACAGCAACAAAGTTGTCAAGCACTGATGTCTGCATCAGTGTAGTCAGGAAAAGCGTGCAGTGAAATACGTTTGGAATGCATAACGTATAAAATAACTCTGTTTTAATACATACACCATTATCCATGTGGCCCACAGAGAACATTTTTCAACTAAAACTGTAGTCTCCAGTGATTTTTAATGTAGAGGATGGAGAAAATGCTTCACACTAGTACATCAGAAATATCTCAATGATCATGTTTTCTAAATAACTGTGAGACTAACATTGAACATCTGAAAGTAAAGTTTTTGAAGAATTCAACAACAAACAAAACCGCAATATTTTGATTTATTTTGATCCAAAATGTCCTAAATACTAACTAAACAGCAACAGGATTCAGAGTCCTGTATTTTTAACCTTTCTTTTATTGATCTTTAATTCATCCCTTTATGAAGACTTTTACTCCAAAAGTGATCGTGACAGGTGGGACGGACAGGTGTGCTCACCTGGTCCGATGTATCTGTGTCAGGATGACGTTATGCCAGAGTTACATCAGAGGAAATGAACCACATCCAGCAGATCAGACAGAGAGGACATCAGGTAGGAAACACAGCAAATTAAAAATTGTTCGTTAGGGTCGAGTTGCGAGTCTGACTATAGTCTGAAGTCATTGACCGCAGTTTGCAGACATGACAATAAGAACCTCTTATTGGCTGAAGTGAAGTTTTAGTCAGAGTATTCCCATTTAACCATTTTTTAAAGAAAACATACACTTCATATTGTAGCAGTGAAGATGAGGATCAGTAATCTGGGAAAACATGATGATGGCATTTTCCCTTTACTTGTGCTGCGCAGATATTCAACAGTTCGTGAAGTGACTGCTGCTGTTCTCATCATTTACACTGTTTGTGTAGAAGTTGTTAATTAAAGCTGAAATGCTCCCTAAAGGAAGGCATCGTATTTCAGAGGAAGCATTAACCTTTCTGATGACAGAGATCATGCAGCCATGAGCTCCATGACAGAATGATGAGGAGAAGGACACTGTGTGTTATTAGTGTGTGTGTAGTTTGTTAATTAGTGGCAGTAATCAGATGCTGCTCATTACATCTTCTCAACGCATGACCTGAGACGGGAGATTCATGTATGTCCACATTTGTGTGTGAATGTGTGTGTGTTTGATGTTGGGATCACATAATTTCTGATATAACTCATCCATCCACACACACCTCAATACAAGGAGCACGGGCGAGGATCCCTTATCATTAATTATCTTTTCTCAATCACAAGATCGCCGTAATTAGACAGACTCCTTTTACCTGCCAGGAATTAGTCTCCTCCACATCCTCTACACATGCAAACAGGAATGAGTTGGTACCTATTGTCCCTAGTTAGTTAGTTAGTTAGATAGATAGATAGATAGATAGATAGATAGATAGATAGATAGATAGATAGATAGATAGATAGATAGATAGATAGATAGATAGATAGATACGGTTAAATGCCGTTTTTTTTATTATTATTATTATTATTATTATTATTATTATTATTTCTATCTATCTATCTATCTATCTATCTATCTATCTATCTATCTATCTATCTATCTATCTATCTATCTATCCATTGTGCAAAATCTAAATATTGCAGTAAAAAAAAACTAGTAATGGAAGCACCTACATTTTAAATACTAGAGATGTTCCGATACCATTTTTACCTCCTGATACCGATTCTGATGCTGATGCTGTGGGTATCAGCTGCTACAATGTTAAACCTTTCGTAAAACATAAATGAATACAGCAAATTGAAGAAATCTATTTAGAAATGCAGTCTTGCTGGTGTAAGAATCCAGAGTGAAAAACTACCGACATGATTACTAGTATCTCCTTGTCTAACAGCTGATCAGTTCTTCCTCTCCCCTCTAAAACCAGCAGACTGCAGACAGCAGTGAAGAAAAAAACTGTGTCAGAACTGTGAGTTACTGTAACAGAGCTAATCAGATTCCAATTCAATAAATGATGTGGTAGCGGATCAGTGCCTGGACACCAGTACTCATGATACCAATACCAGGAATTTTTGGCAGTATCAGAGACATTTCCGATGCATATTTTGTATCTGTCAATACAGAAGTATATCACAAAAGTAAATTGAAAACACTTTTTTTTTCCCATTTGCAACAAGTGGTGTGCAATACTGCAAAATTTGGTATCGATCTGATTCCAAATAAATAAAGGGCTGGTATTGTCAATACCAATACTTTTTAATATGGCTGTCACATTAACAGATTCATACAGAGAGATTATTCTGTGGAATCTTGGCTCATTAATGCCTAAACAGTAAAATTGTCAATATGTGAATTTATCATTATCTGGACGAGAGAAGCTGATATTTGGCATGTAGATACCTTGTCACCAAGGTGAACCTGGTCCACCAAAAACCACATAGCCTCCCTATTTATGAAATTTTCATACAGTATATGTAAGTTTTCAAGACTTACACTGAAGTGTTGACATAATCCTTCTAGTATCAATCAATATTAATACAAATGTTGGTATTGATATTATCAATATCTGCATCAATCCGTTCACCACTGATTTGCACGTTACTGGACGTGACGTGGGGGGTAACGTGACCAGTTCATTTTAGGTAAGCTGGCGTGGTATGGACGGAGGAGGAGATGGAAATCTTTTTAATTAAAGAGAAAAATATAACTGCCATCCTTGACAGCAGACAGTGAAACGTAAAGTTTTGCATGACGTTAGAGCGGGAGATGAGGGAGAAGGAAGGATAATGTAAAATGTTTGAATCTCCATCCTCAAAGTGGAGCCTCACAGGACAAGATTTTATAAGAATGACATCTTATGCCCTGAACACAACTCAATAGAAATAATACTTTGTTTAAATGTTAGAAATATAACTTTTCTTTCGGGGAAAACTGTAATGGAAACAAAGCTGCTGTCTGTGGCTTTTTGTTAACTCTTTCCAGGGGGAGGGTTGTTGCTGTGCTTCACACATGTTCATCTGCCTCCCAGAGGTGCAGAGGGTCATCTCTCAGTGACTTCACAGAGCTCCTGTTCTTTGCTCTCTGGGCACCAGAAACATTCCCAGAATATTTAGCATCTGACACTACGTCTGCCAGTCATGTCTCTGTTTAACAAGAACTTTTCAACATCGGTTAGTTTCTGAGACACTTTAACAAACCACTAATTCCTCTTCTTTTAAAGAAACACAAAGCAGCTTTTAGACCTTAAAATCTGCATTTCTGACTCGTTTTGATGGCACACCAACATTCCTTATGCACATTTTCGAGCCGTCACTGCCCAGAGGCGTCCTGAGGCTCAGACACAGCAGTGTGTAAGGGCGCATTCACAAGGCTTTTTTGATTCGAATCAGAGTCCGTTTGCTCGGAAAGTCTGCTTCATTTGGGGAGTTGTGAATGCGCAAACGAACTCTGATCCGGAACAAACAACCGGACTCGGTCCGCCTGCAAATGCAGGTCTCGGTCCAATTCAAGTGAACCAAAGACAGGAAGTGGACTTCAAATTGCATTGGTATTGTGGGTCAAACATTGGACAATGTGGGTAAACGCTACGTCAACAAACACACGTGTGGGACTGCAGTACTGATAAAGACGGCTCGTGGTCAGACGTGGAGTTACGAGGAAGTAAAAGCTTGAGTCGATATTTGATCTGATGAAATCATATCCCAGCTCCTCGTACAAAAATAATGTTGCTTTGAGGAGGGAACAGAAGTTGTGAGAACCTTCTTGTACGTGCGTCTTGTCCTCACCTACGGTGAATCCGAGAGCAGCCCAACCTGAGATTCTCATTCTTGTCTCGTTTGGCAACAGTGCAATGTGAACGCGATCTCGGTCCGGAAGACCACCGCCACCCCCAACTGAACCGAGTCCCCAAACGGACCAAGACTCATGGACTATGCTTTCTGAATGTGCCCTAAGTTTCCCATCCGGGACATGACTGTGACATTGCAGCTGACTATTGGTTGCGCACCGCGTCACTTACTAGCAAACGGATATGAACCAGACATGAACACTGTGGGTTTTTTAATGTGCATCATGTCGGATTCTGTAAAGAAACGCAAGGAAACATTACCGGAGGAAGAGAAGGAAAGAAAGAGAGGAAGGGACAGAACAAGAGTCAAGATAAGTCTGTCTTTTACTGGCTGGAGTTAATCACAGTACAGATACGATGCAAGATGGATGCTAGTTTAGCTGCCAATAGGGGGGTCACTCAGAAAACTGAAAAAAATTCAGTTGTGTGTCTTTAATTGTTGTAGGGAGAAGTCTGTGGTAGAGAGTTCAGTCTTTTTTTTAAGGATTTTTTTGGGCTCTAGTGGCCTTTATACAACAGTGTATAGTGACAGGAAAGGGGCAGAGAGAGTGGGGAGTGACATGCAGCAAAGGGACCTTGACTGGGAATTGAACTGGGGCAGACTGCGCTGAGGAACTGTGGCCTCTGTTCATGGGGCGGCTGCTCAACCAACTGAGCTAATCACCACCCCAGAGAGTTCAGTCTTTGCAGCATCTGTTGGGGCTCCAGAACCGGAAGCAGAGACTTAAAGCAACTGAACAAACTGATCCAGAAGTTCTGGCGCTGCTGGTTGTCCAGAGGAATGCTGCACAAGCTGCTGAACATGATGGACAATTCTTCACATCCTCTACAGGGGTTCTCACCCCTTTTTACTGTATGCTGGCGCCCAATTTTTTCCATACAACCTGGTCTGGGGCCTGTTCACACTGTGGGTTTATAATTAATCTCACACTTTGTTTAATTTGAATTCAGTATAACTAAACCAAACCCACTTGTGCTTAACAATATATGTACATATATACGTATATACATATATATACATCTGCTCATATATGCAGATACAGTATATGTACATCTACTTTATCTGGTGTGAGGAAACTGAAACTGAAACCTCAAAAAAGGAATAAAAGGCAGAAATCGAGAGGGCAAAGTGACCAATCAAAATGTGTTCTCGGTTAACGTGGTTTCAATATGGCAGCCCATGGCATGTTTGATCAAACGTGTTTGATTTTCACCACTAGGCCTCGTGGGCAGAAAACTTGCTGAAAATGAGGCACACATGGTGACTATCTGCTAGCTGACTGTCTTCTTCTTGCTTAGTGGAGTTTACTGAGCAGCTAATTGACACATTACTGTGCGATCAGACCAAAAGCAATATGCAAGTCAAAAACGCGCCTGACGCCCAAAGTTGGATGCTAGTCCACATAAAATCAAACACTAAAATCAGCGCTGTGCGTCAAGAGTGTCTGGAGTGTGGTTCTGGACCCAGTTGTTTTCCTTTGCTTGTGTGATAGAGGATGAAACTGAGCAGCTGCTTGGCTTTATTTTTTCTTCCACAAGGAAAGAGAATGTCGGGCGTCTCTGAGCTGTGTCTCACCAGATTGTTCAGAGGTGGTCTGAGTTTGGTGAGTTTCACCATTTACACCAGGAGCTGCTGATGGACGCTTTCAGAGCTACTCCGTCTCATCCAAATTAAAAAAGAGAAGAAAAACAGAAAAATAAAAAACACTGATCTGGGACCAGTTTAACAACCTGCTGTCCCAATGCATCCCTCAAGGTCGTTAAAACATCAGGTCCAAAACCGTTCTTTTTTTTTTTTTTTTTTTTTGGGCCCTGGCCCACCACCATCACTCCTCTTTCGAGGGAAACTTTATTTTCATTTGATACATTTTATCAACTTGTATTGAAAATAAAAAGTATCGTAGCATGACAAAAAAAAAAAAAAAAATAAAAAAAAAAAAAAATTAAAGATGGGGGTTCACCTAAATTATACACAAAAATAGAACTAACAATACTAAACAAAGTGATCTGCAGTGCATACAGTAATAATAATAATAATAATAATTTAGGAAGAGAGGTTATAAATGAATTATTAATTTTAAAAAAAAGAAAGGGGATGACAAGAAGAAATGACAAAATCCTAGGAGTCTATTAAGTTCAAATGTGATAAGAATGGAAGCCATGCTGTTTTGAATGCAGACATACACTGCCTGGCCAAAAAAATGTCGCCACCTGGATTTAACTAAGCAAATAGGTACGAGCTTCCTATTGGATAAATACTGCATGGGCGATTATCTTTCAGCTGGCAACAAGTTATTTAACCCCAACTGGTGCAATGACTTGCTTCTCATTTCCTAAACAACCATGTGGAAAGACACATTCGTGGTCTTGGAAAAGATGTTAGTCTGTCTGAGAAGGGTCAAATTATTGGCATCAAGAGGTGAAAACATCTAAGGAGATGCAGAAACTACTAAAACTGGGTTCAGAACAGTCCAACGCATTATGAAAAACTGGATGGATAGTGGACCATCGTCTTCCAGGAAGAAATGTGGCCGGAAAAGCAGATGAAGTGATGCAGCATCATGCCTAGTGCTACTGTATGAGCCTGTGGGGGCAGTGTGATGATCTGGGGTTGCTGCAGTTGCTCAGGTCCAGGTTCAGCAACAGTATGAGCTCAGATAATGAGGTCAGCTGATACCTGAATATACTGAATGAGCAGGTTATTCCATCAATGGATGTTTCTTTCCTGAAGGCACGGCCATATTCCAAGATGACCGTGCCAGAATTTATCGGGCTCAGATTGTGAAAGATGGTTCAGGGATCATCAGACATCATTTTCACACATGGATTTGCCACCACAGAGTCCAGACCTGAACCCCATTGAGAATCTTTGGGATGTGCTGTGGTCAGACTCTACAATCATCATCAAGATCTTGGTGAAAAAATGATGCAACAGGATGCAAATAAATCTGGTGACGTTGCAGAAGCTTCTGGAAACACAGCGAATGCTGCCTCAATCAAAGCTAAAGGCGGTCCAACAAAATGTTAAATGTTTGACCTTTTTTTTTGTTGGCGACTTTTTTTTTTGGCCGGGCAGTGTATTTCCCCTGTTGATGTGTGCAATTTTTCCCAAAGTCATGTACTCTTAAAAAGGTTTAACCAATGTCTTATACTCATTAACGCTTTAGTTTTCCAGTTCATAAAATTATTTTCCTGGTGATGGCTAGAGAAGTCAGCAGTGGATTTCTGTTCTTACTGTAGTGGGGAAATGTTCTAATTCTGTAGCGCAACCAAGTAAGCAAAGTGCAGAAGACATTGGGATTCTCCCGCTGGTTTTTCTGTTACTTTTATCCAGAAGGAGTGACCTGGTTGACAGGTCCATGTGGTGCTCGAACAAAGTGCATTGCATGCATGTGTCTATGTTGGCTAATCCCATTGTAAAGATTTTACTCTGAGTGAAGTGAACTCTGTGGATAGTTTTAAACTGTATCAGTTGTAATTTTGTGTTATTGGTCATTGAAAAAACATGGTTACATATATCCGGCCATAGTTCGAGGTTGGGGGACAGTGTCAAGTCATTTTGCCATTTAGCTATCGGTACTGCTATAGCATTGGAGTCTGAAATTAATTTATATAGCTTAGAGATGAGTTTATTGAGATTTGTGATCTTCATTATTTCCTGAGCTAGTTTAGATGGTTGTAGTTAGTTATTAGTGATGCTTATTTTTGATTTAATTGAAGATTTGACCTGTTGATGATGAAGAAACTGTTCTACCTCAATACCGAATTTCTGGACCAGAAACCGAAAAGATTTAGTTATTATTATAAAATAGGTGTTCTAGATGAGTCAGTCCTTTGTGTTGCCAAGAGGGAAAATAAATCATTCTATTGCTAATTTTAAAGTCTGGGTTATTCCAAATCGGAGTGTATTTACATGGTGTTAGTGAGGATTTTGTGATTTTGATGACTTTCCACGAGTCTGTCAGAGTTGATGCAATGGTAATGCTTTTATAAAGGTTTTCTTTTGTGATTGTCTGTGGTAAAAAAGGGGAGGTCTGCTACTGATACATGTTTACACTAGTGATGGGAAGACCGATTCTTTTTCCTGACTTGGATCTTTTACTCTCGAACAGTAAAATGAACGAATCTTGAACGAGTCATTTCATTCATTTTTACAGCAGGTGGCGCTGTAGCCCTGAGAGGTCCAAGTCATAGCTCGTAACTCACAGCATGACTGAATCACTCAGTTCACTCTGTCGCTCGGCCTCACTCACAGCAGCACACAAAATAAATAACTCGGTGCAGTGGTAGCTCACACAATATGTGTAGAACCACTCACCTCCTCTGGCCCAGTTGCACATAGTACCACACAGTGACAGTGTTAGCTCACGAATCACCTCCTCCCCCCCGGCTCACAGCTGTAGTCGTGCGGACTCGACTTGCAGTACACGAATCCCCCCCCCCTTCCTCCTCCTCGGCCCTCTGCGCGCTCAGCTGCAGCCGCTGCTGGTATGATGTTCCTTTTCTGAAATGCCGTGTTACTTTTACGCCAGATGTAATGGGACATATACCTTCCAAATAGTACAGAGTATTTTCCCAAAAGTCTTGGGGATCATCAAGATGCTTTCTGGCTGAACTGAGATGAGCCTTTATGTTCTTTTTGCTCAGCAGTGGTTTTGGTCTTGGAACTCTGCCATGCAGCCATTTTTGCCCCCCAGTCTCTTTCTGATGGTGGAGTCATGAACACTGACCTTAACTGAGGCAAGTGAGGCCTGCAGTTCTTGGATGTTGTTCTGGGGTCTTTTGTGACCTCTTGGATGAGTCATCGCTGGGCTCTTGGGGTAATTTTGGTCGGCCGGCCCCTCTTGGGAAGGTTCACCACTGTTCCATGTTTTCACCATTTGTGGATAATGGTTCTCACTGTGGTTCTCTGGAGTCCCAAAGCTTTAGAAATGGCTTTGGAACCTTTTCCAGACTGATAGATCTCACTTACTTTGTTTCTCATTTTTTACTGAATTTCTTTGGATCGCAGCATGATGTCTAGCTTTTGAGGATCTTTTGGTCTACTTAAATTTGTCAGGCAGGTCCTATTTAAGTGATTTCTTGATTGAGAACAGGTGTGGCAGTAATCCGGCCTGGGTGTGGCTAGCGAAATTAAACTCTGCTGTCCAAAGATGTGATAATCCACAGTTAATTTATGTTTTAATGGGGGGTGGGGGGGGGGGTCACTTTTTCACACCTTTTTCACACAGGGCCATGGAGGTTTGGACCCCCCCCCCCCCCTCCCTTACTAATAACAATCTTCATTTAAAAACTGCATTTTCTGTTTACTTGTGTTATCTTTGTCTCACATTTAAATTTGTTTGATGATCTGAAACATTTAAGTGTGACAAACATGCAAAAAAGTAAGAAATCAGGAAGGCAGCAAACACTTTTTCACACAACTGTATGTCAGGTGTCATGGATAATGGACAAATGAATGAACATAAAATATCAGACATCATTTCTTATTAGTCTCTTCGTCCACCAGCCCCGTAACTGTAGTGCAGCTCTCAAGTGACAAGTGAATGAAAGATCCCTACCGATCTGTATGAAAGAGTGCTTGCTGCTCGCCATACAGCCTGAGCGGCCTGGCTTGTGATGTTATGCCGTTTGTAGTTATAGTATTGTGGCCCTCAGTATGGTGTACAATGTCTCAATCCAGTGAATGAAGGACTTCCCAAAAACAAATCTCTGTAGTACTGATATGAAAAAAAGTCCAATTTACTTTATCAAAGGCCTTTTCTGCATCTAGAGATACTAAATATGCTTTGTGAGGGATTCTGTTGGGTGACAGTAATTAGATTGAATAGTCTACGGATGTTATCTGAAGCACTTCTGTTTTTCATAAATCCTGTTTTGGCTGGATGTACTAATATGGGGGTTAAGCTCTAATAGCCAGAGCTTTAGTAATGATTTTTAAATTAGTATTCATTAACAAGAGGGGGCAGGAGCTACATAGGTGAGTTGGATCTTTACCTGGTTTTAAAATAACTGTCATAGCTGCTGTATTCATGTCAGCTGGGACGTTGGAGGTAGATTTGATTCCTGCTATTACTTTAAAGTTGTACTTCCGTGGTCATTTCATTAATATTTCTGTGTTCTCCATTATTATTGAATGCATTCTGCATCGTTTGTGTTAAAAAAAAAACCTTCTGGTATCTTAGTATCCAGCTGTATTTGTATACTAGAAGAGAGGCTCGTAGTCCAACGGCAGCTTTTCCGGGTCCTTCTCATGAATTTCCGTCTGATTGGCTGCCTCCCATCAGTGTATGAAGGAAGCTCCGCCCTCCGCTCTTATTTTGTTACAGACAGGAAATAGAGCCGACAAACAAGTGTGTTCCGCCATGCTAACAAACAGTTAGCTAATTAGCTTCTCAACTCCGAAGCTACAGTCGTGCCGTCTTTACTTCTAGTGTGTAGTGGAGGGTTACCTGCCTTCCAATGGACAGATATAAACCCCACGTGGGATACGCTATTTGAAATGTGACGTAGAACTGCGAGGCTGTTCCCGATTCGCTCTTTTCTTCGTATTGTTTCTCTGATGAGGAAGCACAGCCGACTGGGGGGAACGCAACGCTAGCAAGTCAGCATGTGTAAGTAAACAAGGGGAAACCCTCCGTATTTCAGAAGGAGCACGTTAAACGGGTTTTCAGTGGAAGGAGGCCTTTAAGTACTAGTGGAGATAGGATTGACCAAAAGTGTTTATATAATTCAACTGTGAAGCCATCTGGTCCTGGTGTTTTATTATTTGGTGGTTCAAAATTGTTCTGGACCGGACGCAGAACAGTTTATCCTCCATTGTCTTCATAAAGTGAAGACATTCCTGAGTTCATCTTGGTATTTCCCGTCCTGTCTGTCTGTCTGATTGGTTGATGCCCTACTGGGTAGCGTAGTGGCAATGTTGCGGACTTTGGCACGGAAGACCTGGGTTTGAGTCCCCGACACGGCCCTCATGTGAACCACTGTGGACCCTTGAGCAAGGTCCTTAACCCCCCCACCAACGGCTCCCCGGGTGCTTTAAATAGCAGCCCACTGCTCTCAGGTGCAACCTGAGATGGGTGAAAAATGCAGAGAATGAATTTCCTAATTGGCTCTCTAATTGGGATTGTCAAAAAAAAAGTTCAGACTTTCCAACTTTGGCGTTCGATGTGCATAACACGTCAAATGCCCAAAACGTGCCGCTAGAAGGCTCAACGCCCCATGACACACGTTCACATACACTTTTAATTAGAGATAATATGCTTGAGCCAGTCTGCTCGATTCTGCCTAAATCTTATGAACGCTGCTAGCGCTGTGTTGGTGGAAGTCTCAGCATGCTGAAAGCCACGTGACCACACCAACCGAGGCCTTGGTTGTTATTCCTTTTGGAAAACATCTCACCCCATCATCTCGATCTATTGTGGTATGACACCATTACTCTTAATTTATCCTCATCTTCATATATTGAGAAAAAAAGAGCTGTATTTTTTTTTTGGAGATAATTTGAATGATTTATTTGGAAGATTGATTGTATTCCACTACCCCGTTCCTGCTTGGTTATTATTTAGGGTTTAGGGTTCACTTTTTTTTATATTTAGAAACCTAAAAGATTCACAAGGCTTCATCGGCCCTTCTCTACTTGGTTGTCGAGCAGAAATCTCGAAGGGTTCTAATTACTTGGGAATGTAATGAAAAATAATTTATTCATCACAAAGTATAATTAAGATCCAAGATATTACTGACAGAGGAAACGCTAACAGAAGGTTGAGACCGTATCTTTCATTATATACTGAGCCAGAAACAGCTTACTGCTGGAAGTTACCAGCAGCGCTTTCTTCCTCACATCTCAAATATCTCAGAACATGTGCTATGTCCCCAAACACCTACTTCCATACTCAATGCTCAAAATCCCAAATTGAGTACACTAACCATACATCTGTATGTACTCAATGGCTCAGCACGTGATTTTACAGTTCGCAGTGCTGTCCCAAATCGCATACTCCCGTGCACAATGCTCACCGGAAATGAAAGCGCGATGTTGACTTTTTCTTCTACCGAAATTTTTGACCGGCTTACAGCCACAGGGCACTGCCGCCATCTTCTGCCGGCGCTTTTCACCTTTGAGTGTTATTTCTCATCACGAAAACATGAACATCCTTCGAGAAGCCTTACGCTGAAATCGGCGCCGGCAAATGATGTCCTGCTATTGGCTGTAGCTGCGCATCTGAGGCTGTGCAAGCTGCCATTTTTCCACTGGTGATGAGTGCGGCGACTGTTTTCTTCTTCTTCTTCTTCTCTTGAATTTAATGGCAGTTTGTTACCCATTTCAGGGAGCATTACTACTACTGAACAGAATTTTCGGGACGAGAGAGTTCGGTGAGTGTCCACAGTCACCAACTTGAAATCTTGATGGGTTTGACTACATCATTTGGGTACTTTTGCATAATCAATTTTCACATACTATGCATACTATTTTTCATTTTGATGCAGTATGCTCAAAATTTTGAGTATTGAATATGGAAGTAGGCGATTTGGGACACAGCATTGATGTCGATGTCTTGAGCACCGAGTGTTTCATTAGGCATTGTGTCACAGTGTTTTATCCTCATGAGGCTTCGGTTTCACCATCCCTACTGTACTTTGCATGTAAACCTGACGCCCTTGACGCCAAAATCGCATTTGGTCTGAATGCACCGTTGGCTGCTGCCACCTGGTGGTGGTAAGAAGCATTACAACTGGATAAGCTGTGGCTCACAGCTACAAAAAGAGAGTTTTGTATTGTTTATGTAATTCTTGTTATTGAATTACATAAACCCTCTTGGTTTCGCAAGCGGCCCAACTTTGTACACTAAAGTTGAAGTGTTTGTAAAGTCATTTCAGTGAAGTCATCATCCTGTTTCTGTCCCAACCAGCTCTGAAAGAGACCCCGTCCAGTCCAACACCCCATAGCAGGCAGGGCTCAGCCCAATCCAGGAGAGTCCAGAGAAGGAAGTGATTTTAATTAAAGATAAGTTGCTCAATATTGGCCCGTACTGAGCCTGTTAATCTGAATCCAATAGGCTGAATGTAGCAGCGAGGAGGCCCTTGTAAAGCACAGGCTCTATTGAAGCCCACTGCATTTCATTTGGCCGGGAATCAATGCAGATTGACACCACTTAACATGCAAATGGTGCTCAGGTCAAGCAGCGGCTTCCTGCCTGCTGGCGGTGGTCCAACATCTCCAGCCCTCCTTTTCCCCTCACCTCTTCTTACCTCCTGAAAGCTTCTTCGTTTTCCTCCTCGCCCGCCTTACTTCTCCACCACCTTCTTCTTCATTTCCTCCCCCCAGCCCCACTGCTCCCCTCCCTCCCCTCTTTTCCATCACATTCCTCCCTGCTGTTGTAAAAATCATATTCAGGATATTCGTCCATTTAAAGATACGAGAAAATGAAAGACTATTGATTGCTTGATAAATTGTGACTGGTGGCAACAGTATGGGAGGAAAGTCAGTAGAAACCTCGCTGAGGCCACATGTGAGCGTTAGCTGGAGGCGCTATGAGGGAGATGCTGCCGATCAATAAAGTGTATTTGTGTGTGTCGGTCCTTAGCTATCCCTCCAATTACACATTTCCAGCAGCGCAGCCGAGCACAGCTCTTTGTTAACGCCTTAATGGATCAGCTCAGTGAAGTGTCCACACACACAAATACACACAAATAGATACAGCTTTACAAGGTAAGCATTCTCAAATTGATTTGTTAAACAGCGTTTTGAGCCCCGGCGCTTGCTGCAACTGTGTAATTACTGTGAGAGCTGACGCTGTATCTGTGTGTGTGTCTGCATTAGAGTGTGTCTGTAGATAATTTCATGAAGAGCCGGCTGTTTGTGTTGCTAACAGTTTCCAGATGAAGGAAGCTCCATGTGTCTGATTATTGAAGGAGAGAGTGTTTCATTAGGAATTTACTCCACACATTTCGGCTGCCAGCATCTCCTCTCCACTCATCTCAGCTTCCACTTCACTCCTCCGATATGAAAGCAAGATAAAGAGCTTTCTGATGAGACGCAAAAGAATTATACTTTGCACTTGGAAAAGTGTGTAAAATATGTAGAATTGCTCAGGAGAGCTTTTATACAAAGTTTGTAGTTATTCCTGGGCTGTAATGGTTTGGTCCATATGCTGTGTAAGCCAGAGTATCTCACAGCAGTTTTAACCTTTGTGTGGGAGTGTCTATCAGCTCAGGGAAACTGAACAGCTGATATGCAATGCCCAGTCTCTCTGTTTATTTGTTTATTTATTATTATTATTATTATTTGTTTATTTAAAAGGATCGCCATTAGCCTACGCCAATGCATCAGCTAGTCTTCCTGGGGTCCAGCAGAAATATCAACAATCAAACACCATAGTCCAAAATATTGACAAAATAAAACATACATAGAAAATTACACAAAGAAAGTCTTTAAAGTCCTGTGATCTGGTGAACTCTGTCAAGGTAACTGTACGTAAGCTCTTACACTTGATCAAGTTTTTTTTTAGCTTCCGCGTCCAAGTCATTTGATATTGAGTAAAGATAGAATAGTAGACCAATACATCGGCCGGCTAATATTTTAGGCCGATATTTGCTGTTTTTGCTGGTGTTGAAATTGTCTGATACATCGGGTGTATTGGCCGATATCTCCCCTTGGCATAATTTACAGATAGGCATGTATAAATGCAGCAGTTTATCCATATATATACATCCATCTATCTATCTATCTATCTATCTATCTATCTATCTATCTATCTATCTATCTATCTATCTATCTATCTATCTATCTATCTATCTATCTATCTATCTATCTATAAATAAATATATATATTTATATACAGTATATACTGTATATACATACATATATATATATATATATATATATATATATATATATATATATATATATATATATATATATATATATATATATATATATATTACATACATATATATATATATATATATATATATATGTACCGTAAATCCTTAAATAGTGACCAGGGCTTTTACTGTATTTGTTTCAGGGGACCAAGAACCAGGCTTTTATTGGGAGGAGGCCTTTTATTAATATTTCTATATCTATTTTTCAAACGGATCTCAATGACTAAATCAACATTTTGTGTCAGTTTGAACCCAGTAAAATATACTGGACTCATTTATTGAAAGCTGCTGCATGAAAAACTTAATTACCTTACAATTATTTCTCTGTTGTGTTTCTCTCGCATGTCATGAATCCAATCAATAAGCGCTGTCTCCTAGTCCTGGCTTACTTTTTTTCCTTCCCCCTCCGCCAAGAGACACTCGGGCTTTCTCAGCTCTGGACTGTTTATTCTTTTCCAATACCTGATTTGTCTTGGGTCAACATCAAAGTGTTTTGCAGCTTTTCCTCCGTAATGTTTGCGTGCATACTCCAGAATGGTTTCTTTAATTTCACAATAAACCTACTTCTCTGTTTATCGGTGCAGGTAGTCACCATTTTGCTGCTATGTTTCGGTTTCGAATCCTCGCAGGCTCTGCAGGAAGAGGAAGTACCGTGTTTGTGCCCACTAGCACTCTGGGGTGGGCATAGCAAACAGCACCCTCTCATTGGGAATTCACTATTAGAGAATTTACAGTATGTATATACTATATTGCAGAAAGTATTGACTTACCTGCCTTGACTCACATATGAGCTTAAGTCACATCCCATTCCTAATTCATAGGGTTCAGTATGACATTGGTCCACCTTTGCAGCTAGAACAGCTTCAACTCTTCTGGGAAGGCTGTCCACAAGGTCTAGGAGTGTGTTTATGGGAATCTTTGACCATTCTTCCGTAAGCGCATTTGTGAGATCACACATGTTGGACGAGTAGGCCTGGTTCTCCGTCTCTGCTCTAATTCATCCCAAAGTGTTCTGTGAGGTTGAGGTCAGGACTCTGTGCAGGCCAGTCCAGTTCCTTCACACCAGACTCTGCTGTCCATGTCCTTTTGGACCTGCTTTGTGCACTTGTGCACAGTAATGTTGGATGAGGAAGGGGCCAGCTCCAAACGGTTCCCATAGTGCTCTGATGTGTCTGGGACAGTTTTGTTTGTTGGCACAAAGCTCAAGTTGGCACAAATTTCCCATTAGCACTGATCATGTTTTTTAAATATTATTTTCAACCACTGTTCAAAAACAATTATTTTTTTCACGAAATGATAATTTTATAAATTTTTTATTATTATTAGTTTCTTTAGTCTCTTGTTATTGAATTATTATTGTCAATTTAGCCTCTTCTTTAATTGGAGGGTATGGATAATTTTGAGGATGAATATGTATATACACTCACACAAACCTTTGGGGTCCCTCTTGTGGTCTTTGGGGTGTCCCTTTGAGATCCTGAAACCCCAGGTTGGGAACCACTGCTGTAGCTGCGGTGCATTTTCAAAGTTCACGATTTTATGTTGGGGAACATTTTTCTGAACTTGTTCCACAACTTTCAGACCCAGTTTGGTGAACCTCTGTCCATCTTTCCATCTGAGAGACTCCAAAATGCTCCTTTTATACCCAGTAATGTTACTGACCTGTTCTCGGTTAAACCAGTCATGTTACTGACCTTTTCCCAGTTAGACCAGTCATGTTCCTGACCTGTTCCCAGTTCAACCAGCCATGTTACTGACCTGGTCCCAGTTAAACCAGTCATGTTACTGTCCTGTTCCTAGTTAAACCAGTCATGATACTGTCTTGTTACCAGTTAACCTGATGAGATGTTAAAGTCTCCTCCTATTATTTTCCAGCCTTTTGTTGCTGCTGTTTCAGCCTTTCCAGACGTGTTGCTGCATCAGATTCACCATCAGCTCATATTTTCTATGAAAAGGTGAAATGTCTCAGTTTTATCACCTGATATCATGTTTATGTTCCATTTGGGGATGTAATACAAGTAGATGAGATTTACTGTTTTTATTTACATGTCCTCACTGCTGCACTCATTCACTCTTTACATGAAAGAAAGCAGTTGATGGAGTTTCACAACAAATACGCTGAAAATACAAGAGACACTGATGTTGACAAACAAAAGATGTTTAGAAATGTGAAAACACTGAATTAGAAATGCCTACCAACACAGAATTCAGTAATAAATGCAGATTTAGGTAAAAACAAAAGCTCAGAGATACTAAATGAGGAAGCATTTGCGAGCCAACTCTTCTAAGGTCCTGAAATCTTATCAGCTAAGTACTTCCAGCTTTAACTTAACAGCCATCTCCATCTAACAGCTTCTTTAACTTCAGGCCCTAATTGTGTCCACATGCAGCGGCTAATCGGGAGGCTGTAATAAGAACCTATGCATGTTCAAATTGGCTCTCCATCTAGAGCCGGACCTCTGTTCCCGTGATGAATAAAAGAAATCACAAAATTTCCCATTAGCACTGATCAGTGACGTGTCATCCATCCATTGGCTGCGTGGTGTCATAGACCAGCAGCTGAATGGTTGAATGAGGGGGTGTGTAGAAGAAAAAGCAAATATGTGGTGGTTGGATGGTGGAAATAATCAGGCTGGTTAATAACTGGTTAGTGACTGGTTTACTTTGTTCCTGCTGGAAAAGAGAACGTTGAGAAAATGTTCCACATTTTCATGAAAAACCATCAACAAAAACTAGAAAATTTCTGAAGAAATTCTGATTGCTGCCAATGCAGCTACTGCCCACACCTGAGAGAGCAGCAGCCATGTTACAGAAATGTAACACCTGTGCTGACAGATAAGGTCCTAAAGACACACATTTACGTCAATGTACATATGGTGTGTCTGTGTGTGAGGGGGATGAGAAGAGAGGAGGTGTGCTAAACTGAGATAGCTAGCTAGCTAGATAGATAGATAGAGTTGTGTGAAAGAAGATAGATAGATAGATAGATAGATAGATAGATAGATAGATAGAGTTGTGTGAAAAAGTGTTCTTGATTTCTCATTTTTTTGCATGTTTGTCACACTTTTATGTTTCAGATCATCACACAAGTTTAAAAATGAGACAAAGATAACACAAGAAAACAAAAATGCAGTTTTTAAAGAAAGATTTTTATTTTAAAGGGGAAAAAAATGAAACCCACATGGCCCTGTGTGAAAAAGTGATTGCCCCCTGAACCTAATAACTGGTTGTTCCACCTTAGCAGCAACAACTGCATCAAGCGTTTGTGATAACTGGCAGTGAGTCTTCTACAGCGCTGTGGAGGAAATTTGTTCCACTCATCTTTGCAGAATTGTTGTAATTCAGCCACATTGGAGGCTTTTCCAGCATGAACCGCCTTTTTAAAAAAGTGTTTGAGAGTCTTGCTCACCATGAGGGTAAGTGGAAAATAAAGTTAAATCATTCTGTGGGTGAACTATTCCTTTAAGGTCATGCCACAGCATCTCAATGGGATTCAAGTTGGGACTTTGACTAGGCCACTCCAAAGTCTTCATTTGTTGTTCTTAAGCCATTCAGAGGTGGACTTGCTGGTGTGTTCTGGATCATTGTTCTGCTGCAGAACCCAAGTGCGCTTCAGCTTGAGGTCACCAACAGATAGCCGGACATTCTCCTTCAGGACTTTTTGGTAGACAACAGAATTCATGGTTCCATTTGCACTTCCATAAACAACTCTACCCTGAGAGAAACCGTAAGAGATGTCAAAATAATTTTGTAACCGTGAGCGCCACAAGGCTTCGAGGAACTCAGAAAAGTATTTCATTTTATCCTAATGTGAACATAATTTAAACGGTGGCAACTCAAAAACACTGGAGAGAAAGGTCATTTTTGATCAGTTACAGTATAATTGAAGACAGTGGGAGGCATAAGTCGACTTTGAGTGTAACTCGAAGACAGTGCATTTGAGCGATTTTTGAATGGACCCTACGTTTCCTACGTTTTGATATATAATTTATGTCTGTATGATGAAAGTTGTAGGAGTTATGGGCATTTATTTCACAACTGAAAATGCTTCAAAATTTAGAGTGCCCTAAAGTGGGCTTTTTCTGATTTTTCCTAAAACATAACCTCAGATTATGTCAAAATCATAACAGATATGTATATCCTTTCACATGGTTAAAGTTTCATCTTTCGTGACCTGTTTAAAATTTGAATGATGTTTCTATGCAAGGCTCAATATAGACATGGGCAATTCCCCCCTAAATGCCGTGACTGTCCCCCCAAACGTGATGGCATGCAAAAATCCCAAATTTAAAAATTATTTCAAGGAAAATCGCCCTCTCTGTTTTAATTTGAACGTAGAGACGAGTCGAGTCAACTATGCGCACATTTATGGTTGCTAAAGCTAAAGCTAGCACTGGTAGCAGCGAAGCTGTCAGTAGCAGTGCGACGGCATTCGCAGCAGTCAAGACCAAATCATTACTCGGCATGTTGGGTGGTACTGTTTCTCTAATGCCTCAAATTAAAAAAAAATATTCTAATCATGAGAGAGCTGTTTCTCCACTTTGCCTTGTGTTCTTTCCCCCTATCACCGCACTATGCTACATGAGAGAAAAAAAGAAATGAATTTTTTTTCTGGCTCACGAGAAGGCCATAACAACAGGCATAAATATGAATGCATTTGTTAGGACTTTTGCAAGCAGACGACTGATGTTATAATGACTGACATGAGCCATGCTGTGTACAGGACTAAAGAAATAAAAATGACTAAAAATACACAAAAAGGAAATAAAATAGATAGAAATAAAAAACAAAAGGATAGATAGATAGACAAGCAGACCTAAGCAAGCTGACAGATAGATTTAAAAAGTAAAATAATAACGATAATAATAATATAAAAAAATAAATGCAGCCTCAACAGGACACAAGCCAGTATCCTTTTTGTGCCGGTCCCAAGCCTGGGTAAATGCAGACGTTAGTGTCGAGAAGAGCATCCAACATAAAACCTATAAGACAAATCAAATGGATCAAAGGAGAAGATAGAGATATAGATAGATGGACTGACATCATGACAGCACAGTTAGTATAGTGTTTTATGCATTTTAGGGATTTGGGGGATTTGACATCCCCCCAAATTTCCGGCTGCGCCACAAAGTGTCACAACTACACTTGTCCCCCCCACCCACCCCGTGTATGATATTCTACCAGCACCCCCTGGCGGGGCTGTCTAAATCCAGGCCTGTTTCTATGTGACGGTATGGCCGAGCTATGTAGCTCCAAAGTGACGTGGGCTTTTGTTTTTTCTGGCTGATAGCGATCAAATCCCATTCATTTCTATGGGACCAAAAATCACAGTTTTTTGCGAATTTCATGAACACCATTACGCTGCGTACACGCTTAACGCAATTTTGGCATCAAAAACGCACCTGACGCCAAGAGTTGGACACTGGGTCACTAAAAAGTCAGACGCTTGATTTCCAGCGTCAAGACGCCTCCAGCGTGTGTCGAGGGATGTCCAGCCAAGGTGCGCTTGACGCGCGTAGACACTAACCTCTCCTTTTTTTTCCTTCCACTGGTCTGTTTGCAACGTGGCAGATGCAGTAGAGAGAGTGGCTTGGCTTTATGTGATAAGCAAAGCTAGGGAACGTCATCGTCGGGCATCTCTGCTCCGTGTCTGGGTTCACCATATAATTCGAGGTCTTCTGAGTGTGATGAGTTTCATCAGTTACCCCAGGAGCTGCGTGCTGACGAAGGGTGCTTTCAGCTTTCTGATCCGGCCCAGTTTAACAACCCACTGTCCTGATGCGGGACAGCATTATTAGACCATTACATCCCATCGGCACAGAAGGTCATCAAACCGCCGTTCAGTAACCAGGACTGGACGCAGATCACAGTTTATTCTCCACCGTCTTCAGAGAGAGAGGAGATTCCCCTGGTTCTTCTTGGTGTTTCCCGTCCTGTCATAAAATGTGTGTCTGTGTCATGACATTGAGTCGCTCTGATTGGTTGACGCCCAGTGTCGAGATGCCACAGTTCAGATTTTCTAAATCCGGCGTCTGCCGCCCTTGAGGTACGTAACGCGTGTCGAACGTCCAACATCTCAAAATTTGACGAGCGAAACGCCTCTAGACAACCCTGCAACGCGCTGCAGGGTTTTTGACGCCACCTAGACCAGCGTCGGCTATTGACTTTGCATGTAAACCTGACGCCTTTGACGCCCAAATTGTGTTTGGTGTGTCCGCACCGTTAAAGTTTTGTACAGCAAAAAAGCAAGTACACTATTCCCGGCCAAGACGCTCGTTTTGATATAACTTCTGTGGGTGTGCTGGCAAAGCCCTGGGAGGAGTAGGGCGTCAAAAAAAGTGACGCAAACGTGGACGAATAGTAATATACTGCCATTTGCTTTACAGCATGGACCGTTTCAAAGTTTACAAACACAATGATGTTTTTTGGTGGGCGGGCTTAGCCTGGAGGCAAAAGCAGCTCTCGTCCCTATGTTAACAAGTGGCAGCTAGCAGTTTTTGGTGGCTTTTTTTGTAAATGGAGAGTTTTCCATTTTAACAGCAAACAGCACCTTCATGGCTGGGTAAGTTTCAGCCAACGGAAATACCTGCAATGCAGTAGCTGTTGCACTCGTTCAGATGTGTGTTATGATGATTCGTTGTATTGCTTTAGGAAAAGCATAACATATTTGATGTTTTCAATTTTATATTGCAGACTAGGGTCTTGTTGCAGTCATTCACCAGGACTATTGAAACTGCAAACGCAAACATTATTGATGATTGTTTCTGTTCAGTCTTTTTATCTTATTGCATTGAATAATTGTCTTCGTTTTTTCTGAGGCAGAGTGTCTTCTGGTATCCTAAAAAACTGCCATGAACATTGTTCGTCCTATTTTGGCACCCAAACACCTAAAATTGAATTAGTTTGAGTCTAGTTTTAGTCTACAAAAATGTAATATAGTCGACTAAAATAAAGTTGATTCAGTTAAATAAAATATGGGGTTAAATGTAAATAAGTGACTTTAAATGTTTAAAACCATTCACAAAAAGATTTTGCTTATTTAAAAGAAAAAGCACATTTTTATGCAATTTGCCTTGCTGAAGTAGGAGAGGAAAGAAAAAAAAACTTTTTAAATGAACAATGCCTGTTATTGTAAGGCACCAGACTGACTGCTGTTTTATTTAAGGGCGGCGGGGGCCTTTTGATCCCCGTTTTTTGTTTTTCCCCCCTCGGCCCCTTCTTTTTCTCCCCCTTTTTTTTCCTCGGGGTGGTTTTTTTCTTCCTTTCCTTTTTTTTATTCTCATATACTGTAGTATGTATGTACACACATGCATACATACAGACATACATGTATGTATGCATGAATGTATGTTCACATATATGTGAATAAATTAAAGGAGTCATCACCCGGAATTCACACTTTTCATGTTAAAACGTGTATTGGAATAGGACCTCAGTTGAACTGCGTCATAAAGTGGCCAGAGTGAAAGTGGCTTCGTTTTTGAGTGTGGGCTCTCCTGCGCACTCTCCACAGTATGCGATTTGAATTTGCCGCCAGCATTGACGTCAAAGCCGGTAGTTGCTAGCTGCTAACAGAAGCTCTCTTTGGCACTACCTGCCGTGGAGTGACGATTAATGACGGGCGTTGTTAAAGAGGAGGAGGACCCCCTGAGGACCCCCCCACCGCGGGGGAAAAAAAGGGCAAGCCGCTGTACTGCTTTGGCAGAGCTTCAACAGTGTTTTTAGTCACTCAGGGATTCAGCAGTGGGCTAATTGACCAGCGACCAGTGGATTATATTTATTCAGTGAAGATGTGCAGTTGGTAGGTGTTGCTGCTGGTGTAACATATTATCTTTTGTGCAACAGACCAGGAAACATTGGTATACAAACAGTGACAAACTGCTAACAAAGCTACACAAGCTACACAGTTCTTGTTGTTCACATCGGACGTCCGCTCCTTACTTTCATTAGAGTCCAGCTCTTTCCTCCGCGTTTTCTCTCTATCAACCGTAACATTAGGTTTTTATCATGTTTTTCTCTGTTGGGACGTCATTTTCCTTCACTCGATCTATCCTGAGTTCTACAAACAAAACTTTATTTTGGTTGAGAGGCTTGCCTCGTGAACGCACTTCTTTGAATTTTGTGATCTCGAGGTTGTGGAAGATGAATTTCATTTTGTGTTTTATTGTCCTTTATATTGTGACTTAAGAAATTGTCTTTTTGAATCAGTTCAGTTAAAAAATCTTGATTTATTTTGGAAACATGAAGCGGAGATTCTAGGCTGGCTGTTTGAAAATGATGTTTTTGCCCTGTCAAAATTTGTGGAAAAGGCCTGGTATCTGCGGCAAAGTATTTTGTATCCCATTTGATGAACTACTGTCTCTGTATGTGCCCAAATTTTCATAGGTTTTTCTTTTATGTCATGCTTTGTTCTGTATTTTGCCACGAGGCTATTGTAGTGTTATTTGATAGTGTCTAATAAGCCTATGAGGGCTGGGCACCAACCAAGGTGCTTGACACTTAAATAAACATCAATCAATCAATCAATCAATCAATCAATCTAGACAAGTCTACTTCTCGTTTTTAAACTTGCAAGAAAAAAGTGGGAGTTGAAAAGAGGTCAAACTGAGCTCATTAAATTTTCCTCCCACCCAACTATGATTAAAAATTCATTTAAAGGTAATTGAAGGAGGATTGTGTATGTGAAATACCAGGTTATGACACCTTTAAATAAAGAAACAGTCAATCTGGCGCCTTAAGGCCTTTTCACACCAGGACCAATGTGAATAAACGGCACCAAATTGCGAATAATTCTGGGGAGAAATATCGACGCATTTGTCTATACACACCTGCTCCGATGCAAAATTACGAAGATGCAAAAAAAAACCTTGCATTTGTTACTCCAGAGGACCGTGAGCACATGCAGCAGTGACGGAGGGAGAGGCGGCTGCAGGTAAACTCCTGGATGCTGAAAACAGCTGATCTCACTGTGGAGATGCCAAATGGGGATTTTAACGGCGTCACCACCCGGAAATCCCACTTTTTCATGTTAAAACATGTGTATTGGAACAGGACCTCAGTTATAACGTGCCAGAAACTCCGGAAAGTGAAAGTGACTTTGTCTTTGTGTGCGGGGTCTCTCCTCTCACCAGAATCGACCACAAGCACGCGCTCTCCACAGTACGCGGTTTGGATTTCTTTCTCCAAATGACGTGAACTAGAGAGGCTGCTAGCTGCTAAGCTAGCCTCTTTAGCACCACCTGAAGGCTGCTGATTACCTGCCATGGAGTAGACCAGCTTGGTCAGAAAGGACACCAGTGACAAGGAGGAGGAGGAGGAGGGGGGAGATTGCCATGCTGAGTTGTCTCAGCAGAAATTCAGCAGTTTTCAGTGCTCTAACAGGACGGACAGCTTTACCAGGGAGCAGTGGATTATATTTATCAGTAAGGATGTGCATTTGGTAAGTGTTGTTGCTTGTGTAACTTATTATCTTTTGTGTAAGAGACCAGTAAACGGTGGTTGATGAGCGGACAAGCTGCTAATGTAGCTACAAAAGCTAACACTGTTTGGTTAACTTCACGTCAGACGTCTGCTCCTTATATTCATCAGAGTCCAGCCCTTTTACTCCGCGGATCCTCTCTATCAACCGCACCGTTACATTTTTATCACGTTATACTCTGTTGGGACATCATTTCCTTCACTCGGTCTGTCCTGATAAAACTTTGTTTTGGCTTTGACGTTTGCCTCGTGAACGCGCTTACAGACAGCTCTAACTCTCGTACGTATTCTCGCGACAAACAATAGTTGGGGATAAAAAGAGGTTAAAATGAGCTCATTAAATTTTCATCCCACCCAACTAGAATTAAAAATTCATTTGAACATAATTTCAGAAGGACTGTGTGTGTAAAACAGCAGGTTGTGACACCTTTAAATACAACACATGTAGCTAATAACCTCAAATGGCTACAAAATGTAGGGAAAACACTGCTACTTCAGCTATGACACCCCCCAACCCCCATTTGCCATACAAGAGCGCTGCGACACAAAGGTGATAACACCTGAGCCATAATGATGCAGTAACAGCGACCAAGCGACACCTCTCTCTTTTTGCTTGCGACCAGCTCTGTGACGGTCAGAGCACCTTCTCTGATTGGTGGATTGTGTATCTGTCGGATGCGAATATTAAGAAAATCGACCTCAGTTTGAAAAAATAAACGTTGCAAAATCACAAGGCGGAATTTTGTCACTGATGTGAACGCTCCCGTTGACTTGATATTAATTTGATTCAAGCTTTTGCCGTACGAATCTTTCGGACGAAATATTCGTACTAGGTGTGTAAAGGCCTTTAGAATAACAGGCATTGTTCATTTAAAGTTGTACTTCCATGGTCATTTCATTAATATTTCTGTGTTCTCCATTATTATTGAATGCATTCTGCATCGTTTCTGTTTTAAAAAACCTTCTGGTATCTTTGTATCCAGCTGTATTTGTGTACTAGAAGAGAGGCTTGTGGTCCAACGGCAGCTTTTCCGGGTCCTTTTCATGAATTTCCGTCTGATTGGCTGCCTCCCATGAGTGTATGAAGGAAGCTCCGCCCTCCGCTCTTATTTCGCTACAGACAGGAAATAGAGCCGACAAACAAGTTTGTTCCGCCATGCTAACAAACAGTTAGCTAATTAGCTTCTCAACTCCGAAGCTACAGTCGTGCCGTCTTTACTTCTAGTGTGTAGTGGAGGGTAACCTGCCTTCCAATGGACAGATATAAACCCCACGTGGGATACGCTATTTGAAATGTTACGTAGAAGTGCGAGGCTGTTCCCGATTCGCTCTTTTCTTTGTATTGTTTCTCTGATGAGAAAGCACAGCCGACTGGGGGCAACGCAATGCTAGCAAGTCAGCATGTGTAAGTAAACAAGGGGAAACCCTCCGTATTTCAGAAGGAGCAAGTTAAACGGGTTTTCAGTGGAAGGAGGCCTTTAAAAAGTTTTTTTTTATTTCCTCTTCACAACTCCTACTTTCTTTCATAACACCTTGCAGGTCTTTTTTTTTTAATCATCATATCAAAGTAATGAGAAAATTCTTCCTTCAAAAATAACTAACTTTGCAAAAGCACAACAAAATTACGGTGTGGTGTCAGCTTGGTTACCTTTGCGTGGATTTCAGGATGACTGGTCTGCAGCTGTGGCTTCAGGTTGGTTGTTTCTGCTAATAGTCGCTCCGCACGGTTTACACAACGTCTTGTTTTGTGTCGCATCATTCCATCATATGTGAAACGTGTCCGTGTGTCAGCTCTTCTTTTTCTCCTCGGACTGGACATTTTTAAGATCACTTTAATCATGAAACATGAAACATGTGAGAACTGTTTATTATCTCCCTGGTAACCAAACCTGTGCCGGCCAGCCTCGCTGCACGAGGTTGTGTTCTTATTGGATGGCTTTGCAATACATCCCGCCTTTCAACACAAACAGTTGTTCTGATTGGATGTCATTGCTGTCAGGTATTTTTGTCTCGTTTTTATCCGTTGATGAAAATGTCATTAACTTTAGTTATAGTTTTGATCCCCGTCTGTTGGTTTTCATCTAGTTTTCGTCAAGAAAGATAGGTCGTTGACGTAAACTATAACAAAAATTTTTGATCAACGAAATTATCACTGCAGTGGCCATGGTAAACACTTAGCTCAGGGGTGTAAAGCTCTGTCCTCAAGGACCACAATCCTCCTCCTTCGTAGGCTGTTAGATTAATTTAACATAAGTCGGGTGTTGGAGCAGGAAGGGAAAGAAAACCTGCAGGCCAGTGGCCCACGAGGACCGACTTTGGACACCCCTGACTTTGCTATTTGAATCTCTATTGATTACTTTCGGAATTTTTTTAGAATCATTGCTGCTGATCAGAAAAGTTCATTTGGATCCCTGCCTGTCATCCTGGAGCAACTGATGCCCCCCCCCCCCCCAACACCTCGTCTGTTAAACCTTCATTACATTCTTCCTAAGAGCCCCCCAAAAGTTGTCAGCTGTGTGTTCATCTGCGTTATGTTTGTATTGTTTGTTTTTACTGCATTTTTATGTTTGTGTGTGCACGCATGCTTGCCTGTGTGTGTGTGTGTGTGTGTGTGTGTGTGTGTGTGTAGTGTGTTTTCAACCTGAAGAAAGACAGCAGTCTACAGGATGAAATTGAAGAGATTAGCATGGTCTGCTCTGCCTTTGATTAGTTCTGACTGGAAATCTGCCCGAACCACAAGGGGCCCCTCAGCAGCCCTCACGCTCCCTCTCCATCTCTGAGTGTGTCTGTGTGTGTGTTTCGCACTCCGGCAGAAATTGAATTGATATTTTGTAAACCTGATTTGTGGATAACGCGATGTGACAGCGACAAATGCCTTGCTGAGAATGGTTTTCAAAGCCGCGCCAAATGAAAGTTATTACAGGGTAAATGCGCATTTCTTTGTCTCGGCGGCAGCAGCAGCCCCTCCTGGCGCTGCGTATGAGTTTATATGGGCTGAATATGGATCCATTTCCTGGGTAATTGAATTGATACTGTCATGCACGGGGGCAGTGCCACATTGCTCTGCAGGGCGGATGGAGCGTCTGATTGAATTGGATGGTGCATACACGTGTGTGAGTGTGTATAAGGGGTTGTCATAAGATAGACACACCTCAGTGTTCCTCTGATTACTGCCATACAGCCAATTGTCTCTCCAATAATCTGCCGCCACAGTCTCCGGACACACGCACACACGAGCGGAGGGATACGGGTCAGGCGGCACGGAAGCCATTTCCAATTCCAGGGCAGGCGACCGCGCCGCAGATCTGCTACATATTAATTTTGTCCCGGCTGAGATTTGCTCCCATTCAGTTAGAGCCGATTGATGAGAGAGCAGAGAGGATCGGACGGCTGCTCATTCCCTCTCCTCACCTCTGATTAGAAACACTGCCGCTGTCACTGCGCTATTAGAGAGGAGGGAGAGGTGGAGGGGGAGAGGGAGATAAAGGAGGGAGACTGATGGAGCCAGATAAGGGCAAATGGGGGAGAATGGGAAGATGGAGGGAGGAGAGAAGGATTGGAAAGTAAAAAAAGGAGAAAGTGGGTGGAATGGAAGGGATAGAGGGAGAGTGGATGGAGAAGGGAAATGGGAAGGGAAGAAAGGGAAGGATATGAAAGAAGAAGTCTGAAACAGAGATGAAGGGGTGAAAACGGGGTGATGAGGGTTGGGATGGACAGCTGAAAAGATGAAAGGAGGTATGAGACCAGGGAAGAAATGGAGATGAAGAGATGATCAAGAGAAGAGAGAGGACACTCAAACCCTGTCTAAGGGGGCCAGCTCGGGTCGGGGGTTTGGTTGGGTAACCCTGATCTCTGTTGTGTTTCCACAGCAACCCTTAACTGGTAGGCGGGGTGTGTAAGCTACGTAACACCCTGATGTCATAGTAGTGCATATCTGCAGACATGGACCGCGGCATGGACATCTGGAATGACAGCAGCGGTCTATAGACACTGCTGACCTACAGCTTATCCGGAGAACTCAGAGTTATTCTGTCATATCAGTCAGAAATTAGTGCATTCATGAAAACTGTGATTTATTTGAGAGAACATCATTTGTTTCTAGAAAGTTATTTTAGTATTCAATTCTGGTCTCTGGTTCTGGTTGGCCTTTATGCCGTTATATCTATTGATACATATAACTCCGCCAAGGATGTAATGTTTTCGGTAGCACTGGTTTGTCTGTCTGTTCATCCGTCTGTCTGTCTGTCCATTTGTCTGTCAGCAACTTTACGGAAAAAGTACTGGACGGATTGACCTGAAATTTTGACCAGCCATGTGCCTCAGCCCAAGGACCAACCCAAGGATCACCTTCTGGATCCAGCAATTTTTTGAAGGATTCTTTATCATTGTGAGATCGGCCATGTTGGAAAGGTTGTTGATGAGGCATGAGCGCCCCCTTGTGGCAGAAGTTTGCAGCTGCGGTACTGAGCATATGATGGTCAGTACGCAGAAATGAAACTTCTGAGCAGCAGTGAGCACGAGGAGAGAAGTGGGGGGGGTTTTCTTTTTTTTCTTCCCCCTTTTTTTTTTTTTTTCTCTTTTTATTATTTGATATTATAATGGAGTCCTTCAAGCAGACCAGACCACAGGCATTGCACATCAGATTACTCATTACAACTTAAAGTAACTTTAGACTTGACTTGGGCTTGCCACGCAGAGACTTGAGACTTGCGACTTGACTCGGACTTGAGGTCAAAGACTTATCCACATATCTGGTGTCTGGTGAGGTCAACACGCTGGGTTCATGTTGATGATGTCATCTGTTCAACAGAAATCAGGAAAGTAAACAAGGGAGAGTGAGTCAGACAGTAGTCAATGTGCTTTCTGGTTGCACCTCCTCAGAATGGAGGACAGACGAAGTTGAGTTGTTTGACGCAGGTGGACATGGGTTGTGGGCCTTTCCCACTGCCACTAAAAGCTGATTGCTGCAGGTTTAAACTGTTTTTTTGGCCAGTGGGGAAGTATAGGAAAGCAAGTTATCCAATCAGAATCCACTTCTGCCTCCTTTATAAACCCCTGATCAGTAAGTCAGAGCATGTCCCTCAAGTCTAACCCATTTTATTGGGCTGATATTAAATCAATTCCATCTTAAAACCATACAGTTATAATTACCAACAGAGAAAAGACATAAAAATCCTCACACTTGCATGTAACTCAGCCTCTTCCAGCCGACTCCGTCAGTATTGTCCTAAAATCCAACACACCATTAACTCTTATCAGCTAAGTGCTCCCAGCTTTAACTTAAACAGCCCTCTCCATCTAATAGTCTCTTTAACTTTAGGCCTTAATTGTGTCCATAGTGGCTAATCGGGAGGCTGTAATAAGAGCCTGTGTATGGTCAAATTGGCCCTCCACCATGTAATGGTATAAAAACTTAACGATCATTATCATCAAGCTCTCTCCATCCTTCGCATCTATCGTTAATTCATTTGATTTTCACTCTATCTTCAGCTCACTCTCTTCCCTCCTCTCTCATTGGTTAAAGAGTTGCCCATTAACTTAATCCTGAGGTAGACTTATTAAGTTCACTTAACAGTTAATGCTCCATTCAGTGGATATTACCATTTATAGGTCCAACTGGCTCTGCAGTGACTGATCATGGCCGAGACATCATTAGATGCTAGAATCAGCGTCATTTAGACGGCAGTTAAAGCAAGTTTGGGATTTCAGGACTTCCATTCCCTCCAGGACTGAACTACTGGATTGGTTTATGAGGACTTCGATGGTTTCATGTTTACTGAATCTTAAACTCAGCTGAAATCTTAAAAGTTCCTGGAAAATTGACACATCCGTCCTGTTTAATTAGTTCATTAAAAGGGTGTTAGAGTTGAAATGACGTGTTTTTGTCTCCTGCAGTCAGGTGAAGAAGCAGCTGGAGAGACTGAACCGGAACAAGGCTGCAGGTTCAGATGGTGTCAGTCCCGGGGTCCTGTAGACCTCCTCAGAGTTTACGTGCTGTGGAAAACATCCTGTCTTGTTCCCGTCCCTAAAAACTCACAACCAACTGAACCAGATGACCTCAGACCAGCTGCCAGTATCATCTCACATCATGAAAGTCCTGGAAAGATCCGAGTAAGCAAATGAGCACCTTTCAGGACCCTTTCATCAGCTTATCATAATAGGCTTGGAGCTGCTTCCCACCCTTTACTCATCATACATGGATGCTTGGTCAGGGTCACATATCCACATGTCGGGTACGCCCCCCCTCCTAATTGATGTACACGGGACTCTCACTGAATATTACAGAGCTCCCTAAATAGTTGTAGTTGTAGTAGTGACCTTTATTTAAAACCAGGTAAGTCAGTTGAGAACCAGTTCTCATTTACAATAATGACCTGGTTAAGAGGCAGCAAAGTAAATAACATCAGACAATAAATAATAAAAACAAATACAAAATAACAATTCAAAAGTACAAGAAGAAAAAAATAGTAAAGACTCAACAAATTATTATTCAAAACTGACAGCTAAAAGCAGGCAAATATAGATATTTACAAAACAAGTAAAAAGGAGTTAGTGACTAAAAACAAGTGCAATGGGTTAGTAGCTGTTGTATTGAGTTTTTAAAGGAGGAGATTGGAATATAACTTCAGAGTCTGCTGCAGGTGATTCCAGTCATCTGCAGCATAAAACAGGAAGGAAAAACGTCCAAAAGTGGTGCGTACTTTGGGTATGAGAAGGTTAATAAAACTACTCGAACGCAGGGACCGATTCACTGACCGAATATTCAGAATTGACTGAAGATATAAAGGAATTTTCCCTATTAGCATTTTATAGATGAAAAGTAGCCAATGAGTTTGCCTGCGGGACTGGAGAGAGGGCCAGTTCAGCAGCCAATACAGGTGACAGTGGTGGGTATTGAATGAAGCTCCACTCACAAAACGTAAAGCAGCATGATAAATAACATCCAGTTTGTATAACAGAGAGTTAGAGGCATACCTATAGACAGTGTCACTGTAGTCCAGAATAGGGAGCACAGTCATTTTTACCAGAGCTTCTTTAGCAGAGTGGGTAAAAGAGGATTTGTTACGAAAGAGAAAACCAGTGTGGGATTTGACCTTATTGAGTGTTGAAATTATATGAGTTTCGAAAGAGAGTTTATTGTCAAGCCAGATTCCGAGATATCTATAACATGGAATTTAATCAATTTCGCAGCCATCCAGGGACCGAATGGGCTATATGCACGACTCCACTACTTCCTGAACTTCAGACAGCACCTTTGCTTCCTGTCTTTCATGACTGGACAAACTGATTAACCCAGGTGTGTCTGATCTCAGTAACTGGCCAGACACACCTGGAGTAATCAGTTTGTCCAGTCATGAAAGACAGGAAGCAAAGGTGCCGTCTGAAGTTCAGAAAGTAGTGGAGTCGTGCATATAGCCCATTATAGGGGGACATTCAGATTGTGGAAAATTTCTGTTAAAAATCATACACTTAGTTTTATCGGTATTCGAAACTAAGTGGAGACTAGTGAAAGCCTGTTGGATGTTGTTTAGGCTACTCTGCAATGAATGCAATGCAGTTTGTAAGGAGGTACTGGATGTGTAAATGATAGTGTCATCAGCAAACAAATGTATGTGACAGTCACTGGCAGCAGATTAAATGTTGTTAATGTAAATGTTACACAACGTGGGACCCAATATGCTCCCTTGGGGGACACCAGAAGATAGAGGCAAAGGGGCTGAAAGAAGGCCCTCTGCCTTCACAGATTGTGTGCAGCCAGAGCAGTAACTCCTGACCCAAGCCAGACAGTTATCACAGAGGCCTATGTCTTTGAGCCTAGTCAGCAACATGTTGTGGTCCACAGAGTCAAACACCTTTGCCAGGCCAATAAATGCAGCCTAACAGAATTCCTTTCTATTGATGGCACATATAATATAATTTAGAACTTTAGTTGCTGCCGTAATGCAGCTATGTTTGGGTCTGAAACCAGACTGAAACTGGTTTAGAATATTATGAGCTTCTAAGTGCGTTGTGAGTTGCTGTTGACAAACTTCTCCAGTATCTTAGAAAGGCAGGGTAGGATAGAGATGGGTCTTTAGCAATTTAGATCTGTGTTGTCACCTCCTTTGAAGAGCCGGATAAGAGCAGCAGACTTCCAGTCCTGTGGAAGGACACCAGTTTAAAGGGAGAGATTGAACATCGAGGTGGTTGGTGATGCAATAATATGAGCCCCAAGTTTTATGAAAAACGGATCCAGAGCGTCCAGTCCAGCAGATTTATGAGTGTCCAGGGAAAGCAGCTCCTCAATAAATGTTGGTAATGGACAACATGAGAACGTGGGTTGTATTGGGATTGGTGCATTTTTTTTCCTATGTTCATTGTACTTCAGCGTTAACATTGTCTCACTTCTCTGAATACTCGCAGTGATTTTCCATCCAGTTTGGATCGCTGAGCTTTGTGCTTTTCAACAACAGAAAAATGACTATTCTGATATGGAAGAAATGTGTGCGTGTGTGTGTGTGTGTGTGTGTGTGTGTGGGGGGGGGGGGGGGGGGGGGTTGAGATTACAAAAGCAAAACTTTTTTAACTTGAGTTAAAAAAGTCACTTTTTATATTAAACCAGTGACTGACGTCCAGTGTTGGGGAAGTTACTTCTAAACAGTAACTTTTGCTAGTTACTCTTTACTTTTTAAAAAAGTAATCCTTTACTTTACTTTGTTACCCTTCAAAAAAAGTAACTTTTTACATTACTAGTTACTTTTACGTTACTTTTTAACTTTGTGTGGAGTTACATTTTCCTAAATATGTAGGCCTACATAAACAGAGCTATAGAGGAAGACAGCAAGCATTTCTTTTGTGCTCTTTATTATAGAAATATTCAGAGCACATGACCAGAAAACATTGGTCTTTTATACAGTAGCGTGATGAAAACTTCAAAATGGCTTGTAGGTCTCAAAATAAATCTTGCCTCATCTAAATTCAACAGAAAATAAAATAACCTAAACATGTTTGGCATTCAATTCGTTAAATCAATTAAATACAGTTGCACCATACAACTTTGAGACAAACATTTTTGTCAAAATAAAATCAAGCAAAGCAAGCTAGCCTCAGAAGTGAAAAGGTTGTGTTGCCTTAATATTCAGGCCTTGTTAAAAAATTAAATCAAGTAAACATTTACAGAATTACTAGCAACAGCAATAAAGGCACAACCTTAATAACTCAGATCTTCTTCCTAAATAAAATCAAGTAAACATTTGACTAACCACAGAAATAAAGTGCTAGCATAACCTTAATATTCATGTGTTCTTCATAAATAAAATCCAGTAAATGTTTAACTAGCCACAGAAATAAAGTGCTAGCACAATCTTAATACTCAGGTGTTCTTCCTAAATAAAATCAAGTAAACATTTGACTAGCCACAGAAATAAAGTGCTAGCATAACCTTAATATTCAGGTGTTCTTCATAAATAAAATCAAGTAAACATTTGACTAGCCACAGAAATAAAGAGCTAGCACAATCTTAATATTCAGGTCTTCTTTATAAATAAAATCAAGCAAAACTTACAGAATGACTAACCACAGGAAAAAAAGGTTGTGTTTAAATAATATGTCTTCTTCACAGCGCATATGAGGAAAAACAGTGTTTTATGCACAGGTTAAAGATTGGTAGGTCTGCGCAAGCCTAATCTGCACAAAATGTGTGATTATACCTCATCAGGAGCAGTCTTTCAAAACGGTCATCTGAAAGTCTGTTTCTTCTGGGGGTAAGCACTAGACCTCCCAGGCTGAACAGTCTTTCCACTGGAGCACTAGATGGTGTGGCAGTGTTGTACTTCATGAATACAGCTTTTACTCTGGGGAAACGATTGAGGACTTCCAACTCGGTGCCTGATCTCATATAGTCCAGGACCTCTGAGTCTGCGGTAAAGGACACTGCGTCTTCCTCCTCAGCAAAAGAGAAAAAGTCCTTCTCACTGGTGCTGCTGTGTGCCACAACTTCTTGAGTTTTCTCCGCTTGCTCTGCATCCTAGAGAACAGTACCACACTCTGCGATGAGAAGTGCACGCGCCGCTTCTCTCCGCTCCGCACTGCTTCTCCATCTAACTTTAAATTTCGGCAACGTCAAGGCCGCAAGTAGCGCTTCTCTGCTCTCCAGCACCGATGCAAAACGCGTCTTGATGGTCTGGCAGACAAATAAGACACACGCCTAATTTTTAGACACACGACTCACTTTATCATAGGAGGAATAGTGTAATCGTATTTATTAAAATTTATCATATGGGCTATTAAGATTTGGCTTACCTGTACAATAACACCTGGTAAGTCTGCTGTCATCCTCGACAGTCCATTTTGGAGTGCCAGCGTCCTGGACATCAGGGTCTCCAGGGTTGGTAAAAGGCTACCGTAATAGCAGTTGTCTTCACCTTGCAATATATCCAATGCCACGGTCAGCGGTTTTAGAACAGTGCAGTATTCCTTTAGGAACAGATGTTCGCGTTCTGTCGGAGCTCTGATGTCCAGCTGAGAGCAAAGCGTGTTCAGATCGGTGGCTGGAATGTCACAAATACGGGACAAGGCGTCATGGTAGGAATTCCATCTTGTTGATGAAGGCACAATCAGTTTTTTCCCACATATTTCATCTACCATCTCAGAAGCCAGGGTAGAACGGCTTGCTTTAGTCCAGAGAGCAGCGCATTTCCCCGTTGCACTCCTACACACAAGTTTTGAGTCACTGTTGGATGACAGCCATTTGTCAACATCATTGCATGAGATTAAATTGAGTGTATGGGAAGCACATCTATAATGTGGGGGGAGACAAAACTGTCCTTCTGAGGTCCCAAGCAACTTGTCCACATCTGTAAAAAAAACATCCTGCTCTTCATCCTCCTGATCGGCGCAGTCAAGCTCAGCTGGTGCGAACATCTTGAACGCTTTCACAAAATTTGACCCATTGTCTGTAACGGTGGCGGTGATCCGATGTGAGAGGCCAAACGCTGAGTGAATATGTTCCATTTCCAAACCAATAACATCATATGTGTGCCTGCCCTTTATTCTTTTGCATGCAATTGCAGCTTTCTCCCGATTGAAATTGCGTGGATTGATCCAGTGCACTGTGATTCCTAAAAAGCTTCTGTTATGGCTACTCCATATATCTGCAGTGGTTGACACGTACTCCAAACTCTCGAATGTTTTCTTTAATTCAGTCTCCATTTTTCGGTAGCACTCATCCAGATAGCCTGTAAAAGTTTTACGATCTGACCATGGCTGTCGGTCTGCTGTTAACGGTATCTTGCTAAGTATCTTCCTGAAAGTGGGAGCTTCCACAGTATTGATGGGCAACATTTCTTCCACAACGAAGGAAGCGACAAGTTTGTCCAACTCCTGTTTAGTTACCTGGTGAAATTGAAGTTTCAGCTGCTTGTGTGGACTTGGATTTGACATGTCATCGTTTCCCCGCCGGTGATCTTGGGCTACAAGCTTCACGTTAGCATGTTTTCCTTTCAAATGCTTGGCGAGGTTAGCAGTTGAGTTCACGGCAGTGGACAACAGTTTTTCGCCGGGACACAGTGTACACTTTACGCTCACATTCCTCCCTTTCATTTCAATGAGCTGAAAGTAATGGGAATACCTCCATCCTTCAAATGTTATCGTTGGCCGCTTCTCACTCGCCATGCTACTAGACCATAAAGCTAGCTCCTGTGCAGCTTGAGAGCTTGTGAGCGTGGAGGAGGCTGTGTGTCTATTGCGTGCGCGCACCTGCAATGAACGCGCCTCACTACCTCCCAGCCACGCTCAGTTTTCCTGTCCACAGATCCACAGGCAGTGGATCACAAGTGATCAGAACTGTCCTGATCTGATATGATCAGATCAACAAAAGTAACGCTATGCCGAGTTGAAAATGTAAATAACAATTCGTTACGAAATGTTCAGTAGTAAAGCGTTACACAACGTTTTGCCTGAAACAGTAGTTACGTTACTGTAACGCGTTACTTTGTAACGCGTTACACACAACACTGCTGACGTCATTGTACATGACCACACACCTGAGTCGGTTGTTATCACTCGATTGAATGGACATATCAGAGGTTATTGGTTCATGGGACAATAGGGTCACCCCTGATGGAGTGGGTTTTGGTGGATCTGGTTCACCAACATCTACATGCTCCAAATTAACAAATTATTTATATGCAATGGTGCAAGAAGTAAACAAATTTGGTTAGCTTGTACAGATGTTCCACCCCATCACTATACAGCAAGACAAATTTCTATGGCTAACAAATGAACATAGAATGAAAAAAAGGAGATGAAGTGTGTATATATTAGACATTTGATTAGCAAAAATTAGCAAAAACAAGGAGATAAAGAAGAAAGCAATCAATTATATATATGCAAATGCACGTGACTTGAAAAAGACACAGTACAGACCTGAGAGAAAAGCTTACCTGAGAGTACCTTAAAGGTGCCATGACATCAAATTTCACTTTTCTGGGGTTTTCGGTGTATAATATGATCTGTTGTGCACTGATGAGGCCATGTGAATGTCAGAGTGAGAATCAAAGTTCCTGTTTATGGTCTGTCAGCTTTGTCTCTCTGCTCAGAAACAGTTGAATCAGACAGCAGGCTATCATTCTACGTAGTTCTATCATTCTACGTAATTTAATTGCTCCAATAAGAGCACACTATCAAGTAAACAGCGCCCCCCTCCTAACGGTTTATGCACCGTCCGCTCCCCCCTCCCCTCCCTGTCTGATTCTGCTGCATGTATGGAGCTAGTAGTAACTTCTCTGCAGTCAGGTCTGGATTTTCAAACAAATGGATTTAAAAGCAAACTTCTGCAGCAACACTGAGGGAGGGGGCCACAACCTTGTCATTACCTGTAAGTTTATTTATTTTCTAAATGCTGGCTTGTCTGATAAACGTAGCTCACACTGTCTGAACTGCCCATGTTGCTAGCAGTTAGCCTTTAGCAAACTCCGAACGCAGCTTGACCTAGATTCTCCAAATAAGGTCATCGCGAAATAAGGTGTAGCCAATCAAAATGAAGTCAACGTGGTCTCCGGGTAAAGCTGCATATCATCACCGGACCCAACTGTATTACTGAGGAAGTGAGGTCTGGCGTTTCAAAACAATACTCCGCTGTAAAAAATGCCGTTTTTTTCTTTGGAGTATTTACATATGCAGTGATGCCAACAACATAAACTAGTTTTTAACTGCTATGTCATCACTCCTTTAATTGAAATGTCTATTTAACTTGCAAACACTACCAGTGCGTTAAGACCGAACACGATTTGGGCATCAGGTTTACATGCGTAGTCTGTCGTCATGGGACGTTGAGCCTTCTAGCGGTGTGTTTTGAGCATCCGACATACGTAAACCAATGTGGTGGATGCCAGAGTTGGAAAATCGGAACTTCATCAGAAGTTGTCGGACTTCCTGGTGTGAAGTGTCTTAGATACGTAGACAGCTGACCGGGAATTCCAACGTGACGTGTCATGAGAACGGCTGACCGGGCACGACAACTTACAATGAAGTGCTCGTGCCCGGTCTCGTCTGTCCTCTTCCGACAACCTCTTCCAAAGGCTGAAGTGACAGCCGAAACTGTCAAGGTAAGAACAGCTAAAACAATTTGTCTTACGAAAAGAAAAGAGAAGATTGTCGCTGAGCGGGCCAGTTCAGCTGCTAGACCACTGGGAGCCCACACAGCTGAGCCCCCTCAGTAGCCATGACGCCCGTGGTCAGAAAGGTTGCGTGTCTACACAACACAGCGAGTGAAAAGCATTGTCTTCAGACAGAGGCTTTTTCAGGTCTGCTGAGGAGTTCAGCGTCAGGAACAAAATCTGATCTGTGAATGATAAAATTATACAACTACTTCTCATTTCCCTCTGGGATACATAAACTTTGGGTGAATTCCAATTCCTGTCTTAACCCGCAATCTCAAAAATGTGCACTCCTGTGAAGTGCAAGCGCTGTCCTGATTCTCAGAACGTTAAGTTGAGGGGCAAGTTTGAGGGCTGAATCGCCCTCAATGCTGAGATTCTCCGAGACCACCCTTGTGAGTAAGGGCAACCCAGAATGCATTGCGTATTTTCAGCAGAGCTACAAATGTAAGTATTTTTTTCATAAATGGAGATATGAATATTACGACAACCATTGTATTATCTTAGTTTAGGCCCATGTTATAGATAAGTTACCTCATTGTTGCAAAGCATTTATTTTTATTTTACAATCTTTTGTCAATAGCGGTAGAGCCCTGCACTGGAGCCCCAAGCCCGCGGGCCCCGATGGAAGCCCGGCCCATGGGTTTTTTTAAAAACCCGCTAATTAGAGAGATGTGTGCAGTGTTTGTGTTTAACCAATTTAAATGGCAACACTTGAACGCAGCAGTCACCTTTCCTTTCTCCCCCTCCTGTCGCTGACATCTTTGCAGCGCAGGTAAGATTGATAGTTCTGCTGCTCATAGTTGTTGTCTTTATTAAGATAAAGAAGAAAATATTTCTGATAAGCTTTTGCTACGTTTATCGTAATAATAGACACTGAGAAACGGTTTAAGTGCATTGGCTATTGTATCTTATGGCTGCTATTTGTAGGTCAAATTTCCGTGTGCTGTTGGAGTTGCATCACTGAGTCATTTAAAAAAACAAAATCATAAATTAAACACCAGCCAGAATGCTTCATACACTTTACTAATGTTAATATTGAAAGGAAACGAAATATAGGCTTCCCACTTGTGCCATATGTTCTAAGATAAGATCGGAGGTGTACCTATAACTGCACCTATACGCACCAATTCTCATTAATAAAATAATGCAGTCATTAAGTTATATCAATTCATTAACTTTATTTTGATAAAAAAAAAATATATTGAAAATAGCGCAAGATCACGCCAAGATCCCCAATGAACATGTTTTAATGACAGCCTGGTTTAAGGAGAAAAAAAAATCGGGCTTTATTCGGGTTCGGGCCTGAGAACTTTGAAAATCTGTCGGGCCGGGCCGGGCTGGGGCTCCACCCCTTCGGGCCAGGGCTGGACTCGGGCTCAGATATTAGGCCCCTGCAGGGCACTAAGTAGCGGCCGGTGCGGTCAAGCCATGTTGCTATCGTTTAGTTAACGTTACAAAATGGTAATTTTTCCCGGTGCTAATATAGTTGTTTTATCAAGATAACCGCATGTATAACATGCTTGTGCCGGTAATGGTATAAGAAAATCGGGATAATATCATCTCCCGTAGCCGCAGAGTTATGTAGCGATAGTTCTGTTTCATTCCTTCATGACTGCCAGTGGCAGTAAACATAGTGGATATGTCTCCTTGCACTCCTCGCAGGTCGAGTCCGAATAACAACAAAGTCAATCAGGTGACGTGTAGGCCAGCTGACTGACAGTCATCCAGGAATTCACTCAACCACAGTTGCCTACATAACTTTGGTTATAGCTGGTGTTTGCCTTTCAATAAGCTGTGGTATGCGGTGAAAGCTGAATATGTCCATGGAGGTGTTATTATACAGACTATTGTTTGATAACTCTAACAGAAGGAATAATGGACAGATATTCCTCAACAATCTCAAAAACATGGACCTGATGGAGCCGTCAATGATAGCTGTGTTTGTGGCTTATGTTTAAACAGGCAGGGTTTATAGTGCAAATAAATGTAAATAAAGTAAGCTAAATCCTTTCTTCTTCTTCTTCTTCTTCTGAGGTGACAGCCTGAACGCTGCTTTGGCGTAATGCTGCCCCCCACAGTTTGAAGACATATCTGCATTTAAGGAGTGTCCCATTTCTAAGTCACAAAATAGCCCTTCACACTTGGTTTTGAGGGCTACGAACACTGAGGGTTGAGCTTGAGGGTTAAGACAGGAATTGGATTTGGCCCTATGTTTGATTAATTTTATTTACTCTGCATCTGTTACAAAGCTTTCCGTTACAGACTCATGTAACTGAATTTCAATCCCTTCTTCGTTTCTTGAGCTGGGCAACATTATCGTGACTTAATAAACAAGAAATAGGGAAAAAATATATAGTTTTTTTGTTTGTTTGTTTTGTTTGTTTTTTTTAACATTTAGAGTTCTTTCTTAAAAACCCATCACAGTCTGGTGCTGGAATAAAAAGTGAGAGTTGTTAAATGGGAAGGATAGAAAATGGATCTTACATAAACAGAGAAGCTGGGAACTTTTTAACAACCCTGGACAAAGCAAATCCTTCCTTGTGGAAGTGCCTTATGGGGGGTGAGGGATGCTCTCAGGTGAAATCAAAGCGCAGTGACCGCCAGGTGATAGTCTTTTACTTCCTCACTTCACTCTGTTCAACACACGGTTAGGTTTAGATCAGATGCTAAACATTGCAGAATGGAGCTAAGTTTCCTGGATTATCCACGAATCCTCTAGCTCCACTCCCGATCATCACACTAAGCTAACGGCTCGAAGAGCAAAGTGAAAATGTGTTGGACTGAAATCTAAAATCAGCAACCCTCTGAAGAGTGTACTGAGTGCATGACCGCACATTTTGAGTCAATCAGTGTCCAGTGGCAGCCGAAGGCAGAGACGGTCACAGCAGGCCATAATACCTCAGGTCATGGTGAGTACTCCTGCTGCGAAGGAGCCACTCAGGCCTTTTTCCACGGAGACAAGCCTCCAAATCTTCCTCGGTGGCTCTGAAACCATCAGCATCACTACACAGCTTAACTTTGTGTTAATCTACAGTAGTTCTTTTCTAGTTTATACATGTTTTTTTTTATTTTTTTAACAAACATAATTTTATCCTTCAAAATCAAAGCCATTTCTTTCAATCATGTTTTTTATATATGCATGTTAAAGTTAAACATTTTTGCTGTTTAATGTTTTATAAATACAAAACTGCAAGAAGAATCTCAGTCCTTCAAATCCCAGTCAGCGTCCAGACTTTATTTTACCAGGACAGCCATAAAGGCCAACCAGAACCAGAAAACAGAATTTGTTACAAACAGAACTTTGTAGAACTAACACACAGATCAACAGTGATCGAGCCTTTTCTCTAAGATTGCTCAATAACCTTTTTCATGAACCGATACCAATTATGGATAAATTTCAGCTCCTAAGGCCAATACCGATAACTGATGACCGATAACACACATACTGTACATACGTAATCATTACATCAATACTATTAACAAAACTAAAAAGACTTTTCACTCTTTAATTGACTAAATATTAAGCCTCTCAAACCGTATTATATTGTACTGTATCATACCTTACAGTACCATATTGTACCGTATTGCACTGTACCGTACAGTACCGTACCATCTTCTGACGCTTATCCGAGGTCGGGTCGCAGGGGCAGCTGCCTAAGCAGGGAAGCCCAGACTTCCATCTCCCCAGCCACAGCCGCCAGCTCATCCAGGGGATCCAGTGGCGTTAATATATGTAAAAAAAAAAAAAAAAAAAAAACTATTTGATATCTCAAATGTACATCAACGTAAATAAGGTGCATTGTTACTGCTAAAGAAATAAAGGCTCCTGGAACTGAAGTAAATACATGCATCATGATTACAAACTGAAAAAGTACAATTGAGAAGTTAAAAAACATAGAAAGTGATGCACTGATAAGTTAGATTCAATTATATGTTATCAGGAAAAGTCGTCAGGACATCTGACTTATCATAATGATGTAATAATTTCCCATCATCGGCCCAATAATTATCAGTCGGATAGTTATTGTGCACCCCTTTTCTCATCTGCATATCATCTCTCCAGTCTCTGCTTTCAGGCATTGAAAAAAAACACAACAGAAACTAGTTCCATGTTTCCTCTTTTTTCTCATTTCCAGTTATTTCTGCTACTGTTTACCTTCTATCCTCACAAACCGACTCCAACTCAGCTGCATCAGAAAGCTTTTTGCTTTATTTCAGCCATAGAGGACCATTATTTTTCTTCTTTACAGACACACATAGAACTTTATGCTCACTTGTTGATCTTTGGCTGCTCCTGATTCACTGCAAAAACAGTCTGTCTAACCAAGTCTTTTGGTCTTATATTCAGCAAAAACAGTCTTAAAGATCTTGATTTGAGAGTAATATACATGGCAAGAGCAGAATGTGTAAGATTATTAAATCATGTTTTGAGAATAAATGTCTTTTATTTCTTACTCAGTCACTGAATTCTAAAACTGGTTATTTTATCTGCATATTAAATTATATTATCTCACTTAGAAACTGTTTCAGATCATTTTGTGTCTTTCACTCAAAGTTTTAGCTGTAAAAACTTGTTTCACGATCTCCCATACCAGTTCACACAGGTTCCTGATAATAAGAAATAAATATTTACACTTTAGGTCAGTGGGAGCTAGCTTAAAACAGGCTGAAACATTCATTTCAAGTTTCTTATGAAGTGAAAAACACTTAAAACTAGTCTGGTAATGCTTCTTTTCAGGGTTGCTTTCTCATTTTAAGAAGAGATCTTAAACACACACAACAGAACTTATAGCAGTTTTCTCAGTGACCCCCCCCCCTATCCACGGCTAAACTACAGCTAAACTTCATTATCCTCATCGTACCTGTACTGTGATTCACTCCAGCCAGTAACAGACAGTCTTATCTTATCCCTCTCTCTCTCTTTTCCTCTTTTCCTCTCTTGCTCCGGTAATGTTTATTGAATCTGATATGGTGCGCGTTCAAAACACCCGCAGTGTTCATATCTGTTTCATATCCGTTTGCTAGTATATGACGCAGTGCACAACCAATAGTTGGCTAGTTTCTGCCTCTGGGCAGTGATGGCTCGAAAATGCGCATAATGAATGTTGGTGTGCCATCAAAATGAGTCAGAAAAGCATATTTTTAAGGTCTAAAAGTGTGTGTCTTTAAAACAAAAGAAACTAACCAGGAATTGACCTATGGCTAAGCCACGCCACCTCCACTCACTCGGTGACAGGCGCTGTGACATCTCAGGAGATGACAGCTGTCAACACGGACAGCAGACACAAGATCAGACAGAGAGATCATGACAAGATAAATTAAAAAACATAAAAACAAACAAACAAAAAGAAATTGTTCACAAGTCTTAAACTGGGAGTAGAAATCAAGCCTGTGAATCTCTGAATGTGACTCGTGTGCGCTCCCTCAGTTTTCTTGCACAAACTGCTGCACGGCTGCTGTTGTTGTGCCAAAAAGTGATCATCTGACAAAAACTGATCAAACAGCCACGGAAGCGGAGCAGTCTGGCTGCAGCTTGGAAGCCAGAGGCGTGTCGTTATCGATGTTACTACACCACACCTGTACTACACGACAGCGTCTTATGTACCGTTACCACGTACCAAAACTAGCATGTTTAGCTAGCGTTAGCCAACTTAAACTAACGTTAGAGAAGGTAACTTCATATTTCTTTCAAGCAAAGTGACAACATGTTGCCTCAAAAACGATGTTGCCTTACCTTAGAACAGATGTAGACATCCTTGTTCATTTTATCCACGTTCAGTTGATGTTGTGGTCTGCAGCATAACTTTGGCTTGATGTGACTTGGTAAAAGGCAAAAAATACGCCCTGTCACCCAGCCTCTCAGGATACCTAGTATCGGAGTTGCATGTACCCCATGCACACCGTTTGACCATTTTAAACTAAAAAGAACACATAAAAACGAACAAAAACGGACTAACTTCAATGCATTTCAATGGACGTTCAAGCAGAGAATGTCCGAGTGTATGGGAAAGCTGTTCGCACTGTGATTGGCTCCTCGCGTTTGGGGGCGTGGTTTAGCCATAGGTCAATTCAAGAACTGGTTGCACAGATGTGCGGTTTAACAGTCTGAGACAGCGGTTCAGGTGGTAGAGCAGCTTATTCAGTGGCCAGAAAGTTGTTTGGTTCAATTGCCATGAATCATTCTCATCAATGTGGCAAAATAAGTATTAAACAAGTTCCGTTCTGGTAGGTGGGTGGTTAGCAGGTTTTGCATGGTGCTGCCCTTCAGTATCAAATCAAATCAAATCAAACTTTATTTATAAAGCGCTTTTCCTGCCAAAGGCAACCCAAAGTGCTTTTCAAGAAAATAAAAACAAACACATTTTTAAAATAAAAACAGGCCTTCACACACCCAAGCACAAAACACAGCACACAAAACTATAAACATTTGCACACACACACACACACACACACCCCACACCCACCCACACTAAGACTAATAAACATCTGGCTTGACCTGCTGTGAGGAAGCGATATCTTGGGGATCCGTTCACTCCAGGAGCCAGACACGGTCCTAGAGGGCGCTCCTGCAGGAGCCAACCAGATCAGGGCAGGCCGGGGTCCACACCACATTGATAGGGCTCCAGTGCGGGGCCCCAGCCACCAGGACAAGGGCAGCCCCCCACCAGCTCCCTCCAGACCATGTAGGCAAAGCTCCCAGAGTGAAGGATCCCCATGAGGAAACACTGGTGTTAAAATGTTAAAACAGATAAAACAAGTGAACAGATAAGAGCAACATAGAAAAATAAATAGGTATTCATAAAATTATGTGCTAAACAAGTCAATAAAATCTAAAATAACTTACAGGGGACCACCTTTCAAAAAAACTTTTTAGCAATGTTCAAATTAAAGTAATACCGTGTAACTTTTCAACCCAATGTTAGCCAATTATTATGATACATTATATTCTACATTATCATTAATATCAGTAACTATAGCTGATTTCTGCAGTCAACATAGAGCACTTGACGCATGTCGTTGCTCCGAGGGGGCACTGTAACTCAGGAGCAGGCCGTCTCTCATTGGATCATGTAACCTGGAGCGCTTTGATTAATGGCTTGATGACTTGAAAATCAGTTTTTCAAAGTGGTCTGCAACAGTTTTACAAAACACAGACTGAGACTGTTTAATTTTGAAACGGTTGTGGCGCCTGTGGGAAGTTACAGGTTTAGTTACATAGTATAACTTTAAGAAAAATCTTGTTTTAAGTTCTTTTCTTTTAAAAATTAGAGAGAAACACTGAAAAGAAGAATTACCAGACTATTTTTGAGGGGTTTTTCACTAAATGAGGGACCGGAAAGGAGAATTTTACAACTTGTTTAAAGATATTTCTTCCTGTAAAGAGTCTCCATATTTTTTCTTATTTAAGCTCTTTGATTGGTGGAAAGTTTGACAGGAAATGTCTTCATCATCATTTCCAGGTCTCTTAGCAACATAGTAGTGATAGTGATGTTTTTATGATGAAAATGGGATAAATAATGGTGTTATCATGGATCATTGTGGATTTATAGTCTCTGAATAAACAAGACATTTAGGACCGGATTGCAAACCTCCTGGACTGGATAGAAATGCTGGAAAACCTCTGTAGATCACCTAAAGGGTAAACTATCCATCACAGTTTCCCCTAAAGAACCCCGCAGTACCGTTCCTGAGGAAGTAGTGATGATGTAAGTGATAGTGGTGGGGACACCAGACATCTGGTGGAGCTTTAAGGGTTAAATGATTTTTTTTAACCTGATGGGACCCAGACTGTGCAGGAGCTGAGGATGAGGAAACTGGGATCCAATTAAAAGGTGTAGACCACCAGTACATCATTGATCACCCCTCTATGATATTACATCCATCAGCCTGCATCATAACTCCTCCTCCTCCTCCTCCTCCTCCTCCTCCTCTCCTCACAGTTCTCTCATGGATCACAGCATAATTAAAGAAACCATCCAACAGATCCAATTTAAGATTACTGTCTATGAAGAATGTGTGCACCGGCTGTTGTAGCCCCCCTCCCTCCATCCCTCCACCCCCCAGCAACACCCTCAGAATGCCCATTATACAATCTGTGATCAGTGATTATTAACTTGGAGCAAATCGAACTCTGTAGTCTTCAAGGTTTTCAGAGATGCTTCTCGTGCAGGAGGCCTGGATTTTCCTTCAAATATAAATGCTAATAACACTATCTAATAATACCAATATTATCTACGAATAATGTAAGTACTATCTGCTCCCCTCAGGAACTCTCAAGCAGTTTTTAAAGATACATTATGTCATTTTCACCATTGATTTTTATATTTATCAAGAAGATTAATATGAAAATGTTTTCTGACTACATCATGTAGGCTTGCTGCTGCGGAGACATAACTCTTTATTAACTGTGTAGTGTCTGATATTGAGCTGATAATTCTGTGATCTCATTTCTATTGATGTAATGGGATTAGAATAAGACACAATCAATATCTTGTATTAATAATGGCAAAGCGAGTAAAACGCTGTTGGTCGGACAGCAGAATCAGGTCTGTGGAGCTGAAGTTTAGCAGATTGATTTTGTTTTTTTTGCTTTTCTTTCCTCCTACAGTTCAAATCTTCCTCATTTTTAACATAAATCCCACCATACATGTTTCATCTGCTGCAGGACTCAAAGCTAGTAGCAAGTCGGTGAATCGGATGAAACATTTACCACCGAAAGAACCAAGTTTTCTGCTTCTATTCACCGTTGGAGCCAAAAACTGCAGGACATCATGTGATCTGATGTCTCGTGTCTGGATTTTATAATATCCTCATGATCTGGGCTTTTATTGTGATTGAGATGATGTAATGATGCCAGGCTGCTTTTTAAAGACTGGTAAGATGGTTAAATAATCAGTACTCCAATAACTTCTCAACATGTTATCAGTTTCTGATTAAAGATGATTAAAAGTGATTAGTACACTAAACTGTCTCTACTGCTTAGTTTTAAACTCTTAATTCCTGGTTAAATACAATTAAAACAATATTTGGATCATGGAGTATAAAACGTAGGTGTCGTCATGAGAAATAAAGTCAATTCAAAAGTGACTGATTTAGCTTTAATGGACAATTACCCCCCTAAAGCCTAATTTTATTTACAATTACATAAAACCAAAATAAGAAATAAGGGAGAATGTAATGAAATCCATAAATAATTATAGGATCAAAGAATCTTCTGACGCCAACATGGGGCATCAGTAAAATTTAAGCAGAAGTGCATGAAGTGCATTTATCTGGTCAACTCAAGCAATGATTTCATCTCTTTTAAAGGAGCTCTATCATGAAAAATGGACTTTTAAACTTTAGTGCTTCCTTTAAAGGTTTCCTTCCTTTAAAACCAAAGGTCGGTGGCAGAAAAATTTATATATAATTCAAAATTGTTTCTATTGATGTGTAATTGCTGCACTACAATAGCTGTTCATGTTTATTTTCTTAGAATGAGTCATTTATATCTACTTGCTGGGGGGTGCACATATGGAGGCTGCCATATTTGCTCCACCATTTTTACTATGGTGTCCCTGAATGCACAAAACAATGTGTGTGAAGCAAGAACCCTCTGAACTTTATAACTGCTGTACCAGCTGTATTTAAAGGTTCGAGATGCTGACTGGGATTAAAGGTTCTGATGTTGACTGGGATTAAAGGTTCTGATGTTGACTGGGATTGAAGGTTCTGATTTTGACTGGGATTACAGGTTCTGATGCTGACTGGGATTACAGGTTCTGATGCTGACTGGGATTGAAGGTTCTGATGCTGACTGGGATTACAGGTTCTGATGCTGACTGGGATTGAAGGTTCTGATTTTGACTGGGATTACAGGTTCTGATGCTGACTGGGATTGAAGGTTCTGGGATTAGAAGGACTTAAACTCTGCTTGCAGTTTTATATTTAGGAAACCTTTAAAAGTAACGATGTCTTGCTGTAGGTGTGGTTGTGCTTGTTTGTAATGGTGGTGTTGGACGTGCATGGATGCAGCAGATAAAAACAGACTTGTGCTGCATGTGTGTGTGTGTGTGTGTGCGTGTGTGTGTCAGTGACATCGCTGGCCAGAGACCCTGAAGTCTAACATGGTTTAACAACGCCGCGGTGTCGGACCCCGCGCTGCCGAGCGTGGGCCTGCGGGTGATGTGTGTGTGGAGGGTTATGGACTACAGCAGCTATTTTTCTCTGGTGCTGACTGGCCGAGTGGCCCTGAGACTACACAAACAGGCTGAACACACACACGCGCATGCAGCCATCTCATCTGAGCAGTATAATTCCATTTGTCTGGTCCAGCAAGCAGTTGGCTAACTCCATGAATTATTACAATCCCATAAGGCATCTGGGGTGCTGCAGCACTGGGAGGCCCGTGTGTGTGTGCGCTTCTATTTGGCCTCCATCTTCCATTTAAGTTACCATGGAAGATGAAATACTCACACACTCCTGGACACACCCGTACACACACACTCTTCCTCTCGGCCTTATCAGACTGTGTGTATCTTCTATCTTCAAATAATGTTTTGTCTCTTTGCTTTGTGCTATCATGCTGCTACAAATGGAAAAACGGCATCTCATTCCTCTCTCTGGGGTTTTTTAGCAGCTCGTTTTTTTAGCCGCACTCGTGCACGTACGTGTGTGTGTGTGGCGGCTGTGGGTGGCACAGTAACAGTGGCAGACAGATGGCCGTTTCTCTCTCTCTCTGACCATGTTGAACATTGCCTGGAAAGATCATCGGAGCAAAAAATGGATTTCATTTCGGCCCGTATTACAGGATTTAAAGTACAGCAGGGTCTGTGTAATCTGAGAGCCCTTTGTATTATTCTGCACTGATTGAAGCCAAGTTTTTGAAGTGGTGGTGGAGTTTTTCTAATCTGAAGTGAAATGGAGCTGCAGCAGCTTTACAGAAGAACTTCTTTTAAGTGCAGAGCTGCTTTGGTGAAAGAAGGACGAGTTTTTAAGATGAAGTGATTGCAAACAGTCCAGAGCCGCTGTCTGCAGTCCATTGGGCCGACGCTGCTCCTGCACACGGATTGACTGATCAAATAAAGCGTTTACAGCAGGGTGAACGTGTTCATGCCATCACCATGGATCTTCACACTCAGCGGTCTTCATCGTGTGTCACTAGGCTTTTACTGGCAGTTAGGACCTGAAATATCACCAAAATCTCCACCAAACAGTTGGATCTGAGTTTGCATGAAGGAAGGAATTATTAAAACACAGTTCAGAATCTCAGAGGTGGAGTTACTTTTCTCTTCTGGAAATCATTTAGCTGAATTATGAAATAGTTTGTTCATCTGAAACTGGGTAAAAATTTTGGTAGTTGCATGAACTAGACTGGGTCTTCTAGGAAAACCACTGTTCTACACAACATGATAAGGAAACAGTGTTTTCAGTGAGAAAACTACAAGATGACTTCTGCCATCAGTGATCATTCTCTGAAACAAAATTTTATGCTTGACTTCATTGTTCTGCTGCTGTTTTGGCCGGGAACAGTAGAGATTTTCAAATGTCAGTGAGGCTTTCCTGGTAAAATAAAATAAAAACAAATTTGTTAATTACTATTATTTCCTTAAAAATATAGAACAGTCCAGTTTCCCTCCGGGATTAATAAACTACTTTTCATTTAATTAAATTTTTCTTTTGGGCTTAAAGTGCAATCAAACAAACCTAAAAATAATCTAAAAATAAACCAAAATATTCTGATTTGAATGAATGAATGAATGAATGAATGAATGAATGAATGAATGAATGAATGAATGAATGAATGAATGAATGAATAGTTAACAAACGGAATTTCACTTTTTTCTGTATCATTTAAGTTTTCTAAATACTGGAAAATATTAATAAGAACATGGAAAAGGAGCAAATTTATGCTTCTAATATAAAATAACATGAAAAAACTGTAACTGTGAAAATACATAAAATTTAGCTGCTTTAAAATCTGTCAGTGAACAGTGAAAAGTAAGTAAAACATGTAAATATAATGTTTTCAGTTTTTTGTGTGTTTTATGGTGGAATTTAGCTGTAATTTCACAAGTAGTTTATTCCTGTTATTTCATGGTATTTTTCTGGAACTCAGCTGATGAAATATTACCTTTTTTTGCATTGTTTAATTTTTTTTTTGCAGTTCGTTGTAAACCGTAATATGAAAACAAAACAAAAATGATTTTTCCGTCTTACCTCCTCTATGCAGTGCTGTGCAATCTGAAGGTGGAAAAAATGAATTATAGTAGTTTTACTTTATTAATCCTGATTGGGTGATCGGCTCGGCCTTTAACACGGCTCATTAACCAGAGAGAAGTGGGCTGCCAACAAAATCACCTGGGGAGCAGCTGGTGGGGGCTTCAGCCCCGTCTGTAGTGGTTCACCTAAGCCATGTCAGGGACTCAGGCCCAGGTTTTCCAGACCAAAGCCTACGGCATTAACCCTTTTAGCACCATAAGTTTAGAAGTAAAGTTAAGAGTCAGGGCAGTTTGAATGATTAAAATTGCCCGAAGTAGCGAGAAGTTACGGTAATGTGAAATACACATGTGCAGCGGTGTCACCGGTGATCCCTGTGGTTTTAAAAGGGGGTTGTGCGCTGGAAAAATGAACAAAAGAAAAGAGGGAAGTTCTCCATCTCTCCCCAGCTTCGTAGGTCCTCCTGAGACCTGCTGGGCTGCAGCAACTCTGACTCTGGCTCTCTGCAGTCAAGCATCTGTCCAGGACCTGACTGGTCACCAGAGTTGCTCCCACTGGGAGGTCTCAGCTGGTCCCTGATCCCAGTAGACCCTCTGGAACCTGACCTCCGTGGGGTGTCCAGCCCTCTCTCCCCCCTTCCCTGAGGGAAACATGGAGGTGTTCACATTTTGAGACATATTCCACAGAGAGGTGGTTCTCCATGATGTAGTATTTGTTCAGAGGAATCCGTGTGAGCTAAAAAACCTGATGATGTTGAAAACCTGAGGCAGGCTGGTCCTCTGAGTCTGAAATCCAGATCAGCTGATCATCCCACAGCCGCCCGCATACCTGCTGCTGTGGTTCATCACACCAGTGTTTTCCAGTACTGCAGTGAATCTGGAGCTACTACCTACCAGCCAGTTCAACTGTGTCAGGGTGAAATAATCCAGAGTTTTAAATGATTAATGTTTCTGGAGGATTTGGGAAGTTAGCAGCCAATTAGAACCTCCACCATGACCATTTATTCCAGGGGAAATAATCCAGATTATAAACTCAGCTACATTTTTCAGGCATGTTTATTTTAATGTTTTTTTTTTAAGTTTTCATACCAAACAACAGAACAAACGAAGATTTGTAATGATCGACTTTAAAGTTCATCTTTTAGATTTTTGACACCTTGACTATGAAATGAGAAGAATTGGTCAGATGTTGCAGAACATTTGAACAGAGAGATATCTGAACCAAACATTGAAGAAAACCTTTCTTTTTTTCAACCTGGACCTTATTCCGAGGAGTTTATATGAGCTTTTACTCACCGGTAAAATTTCTGTATCACTTTGACTCCTTTAGAGTCTAAACTCACCGGCTCTCGCACAGAAACTTGTCCGCTTTACAGGTGCTTATGTTCGGCCTGAGTGTTCCAAGTCACACTGCGTCTCCTGGCCTGGCCAAAAGCAATAGAGGCCCAACTTTTTGCATGTTTGTTATAGTGTTTGAGCCCTACACATTAATTCATCCTCATTCAAGTCACAAAGGCACGCTTAAACAGGCTCCTGTGTTGAAAATGCCCGGTTAAGCGTTTCTCGCTGAGATATTGCGTTTGGGGAAATTTCGCTCCTGCTTTCCAGGAACGGGCCAGAGCTGCTTCCAACCCTTTTGCCCTTCTTATTTTGGACACTAGCTACCCAGCACACTTAGAATTTTCAAGATCAGATGTTCAGAAATAAAGTTATGAGCTCTGCTTTTTCACCGGCTCTCGAGCAGAAACTTGTCCGCTTTACAGGTGCTCATGTTCGGCCTGAGTGTTGCAAGTCACACCTGGTGACTTGCAACTGGTCTCCTGGTGTGGCCAAAAGCAACAGAGGCCCAACTTTTGCATGTTTGTTATAGTGTCTAAGTTTGAATGACTCGTTCATTCTACTTAAAGTATTTATGAAATGAAGCAGTTTTTCTGCAGACAATGTCTTATAGAGAGGTTGCCCTGTCTCTCCCATTATATGGATGTACACTGGAGGGGAACTCAAAGTGAAACAAAAATTTTACCGGTGAGTGAATGCAAGTACAGTATAAACTCCTAGAAATAAGGTCCAGGTTGAAAAAAAAGAACGTTATCCTTTAATCTTTACTCCTCGTTCAATCAACCATCTCCCTCCGAACCTTGACCTTCAGTCTGTGTCTGTTCCTCCAGATGTCCTCAATCATGAACTCTGATGTCTGTCTTGTCCTCAGATGAAACTATCTGGAAAAGTAAACCCCAGGTTAACAGAAATAGCAGGTCAGGAGCAAAGTTAGGAGCATTTACTTATTTAAAAGGGAATTTTGCTTTTTTTTTTTTTTTTTTAACCTGGGGTCTGTTTTCATATGTCCTTTCATATATGTGAGTGATGAAGAAAGGAATTTTCAAGATAGCTCCAGTATTTAGCCGGGCAGGCAGCCTAGCAGCCCAGCTAATGACAAGTATGGGGCAACTGGGAAGGTCTAAGTTCGCCCTAAAAACGTTCTTTTTTTCCACACTAAAGGGCTCGGATAGTCTCAACGAGTGTCCGACAAGTAGAGAGGAGAGATAAACGAAAGCATCTACATTATCTGGCGATCACTATTTGTTTTGGAGTCTGTGTTCAAATCTCAGGATGCTGGAAATCAAATATCGTTCCAAAATCGCGCCATCACTCGCATCAAAACACCAGGAAAAAAACACAGAACACAAAACACAGAAAAAAAGCATGTTTTGGGTGAACTTAGATGCCCAGTTGCCCCATACTTATCATTAGCTGGGCTGCTAGGCTGTTGCTAGGCTGCCTGCCCGTCTAAATACTGGAGCTATCTTGAAAATTCCTTCCTCCATCACTCACACATATGAAAGGACATATGAAAACACACCCCAGGTTAAAAAAAAAAAAAATCCCTTTAAAGGAGCTGTATCATGCTTTTCAAACATTCCAAAAGTCAAACCCAGGCATTTGTGAGCTAAATATGTTCCCATCGCTACTATAGAAACTAATTTGGTGTTAAATATTAGTTTTTTATGCATCTAATTTCCAACATGGAAGTAAGATGGCTGACTGTACTGAACCACGGAGCTCTCGACCAATTGCAGCATGTTTTACATCCATTTCATGACGTCGTCCCAGAAGAGAGACTGATTCTGAAGGGTCACAGAATTGTTTTTAACACCGGCAGCTTCGGCACTCACATGGATGTTATTTGTAAACATTGATGGATAATCGGACTCCGATCGACGGAATAAAATGGAGCTGCCTGTTATGGAGCTGTATGCACTCGACCCAGAGTCTGATATGGAGTTTGAAGTATACGCAGTACCACAGAAGTACCACAGAGACCCCTGACAAGTAAGTAAATTAGCAAACAAATCATAGGCTAATACTCAGCATCGAGCTGAGAGACGTTTTCACTCACCGGTGTTGTTGTCTGTCCATGAGGCGTTTTTATAGTAGGGGCTGCGTCAGGTTTCAGAAATAATCCCCGAGAAAAAAACACTTTACTGCCCGAGATTTATGAAGTTGTCAGGAGTGAAGTTCACACACAAAGTTGAGTTTTTTTCTGCTCCTGATGATATAATCTAACCACCTCTGGTAAGCCAATTCGTCCAATACAACAAATAAACTCCAACGCCGAACACAACCACATTTTTCCCAACTTGCCGTCCTCTAGAGCTGGAAAAAAAAACAAACTTCTGAACTCTGGATCAAACATCTCTTAGCTGATGGCTGTTTGTCTCTGAGGAAATCTTCCTGCAGGCTGCTAGTTTCTTCCTCAGAGAGTGTGGATAGGTTAGGATTTTCTTCCAGTTTATGTTGAACAAAGAGGGCGTATTGCTACGATGCTGCGCATGTGATTTGACGCTTAGTGATTGGTGCCACCTAGTTGCGTATACCGGTGTCAGTCAGTTATGTTAAGGAAGCTACAGCTTGGCCTGAATATTCATATATATTACTCAAATATGCACAAATGAAGAAAAAAACGACTTAAATGAAGTTTTTTATGAGAAAATAACACAGTAACATGCTGAAAAGCTCTTAATGGTTGCCACTGTCCATCAGCTGTAGTCAGCAGAGAAGTGATGTGCCTCACGCACAATGCATGCACTTGCATTGTGGATGAGAACTGGACCTGGGCAGCCTTGAGGAGGGAGAGTCGGGTGAGGAAGTTTAGAAACAGGCTTGGTCATAGAAACGGTAAGTTATGTCAATAGTACCTTCAAAGCTGGTAGAAACTATGTAAATGTAGGCTACAAAGTTTAAATGCCAGTGTAGCTCATCCATGAACCTGTTACTGATTAAATTAATTCACCATCATCTTGGGGAGTGGGTAGCATAGTGGTAACGTCACGGGCTTTAGTGTGGCTGACCTGGGTTTGAGTCCCATACACGACATTTGTATGAACCACTGTGGACCCTTGAGCAAAGTCCTTAACCCCCACCAACTGCTCCCTGGGTGCTTTAAGTAGCAGCCCACTGCTTTAAGGTTCAACCTGAGAAGGTTTAAAATGCAGAGAACAAATTTCCTAATTGACACACTAATTGGGATTAATAAAGTATCTCTCTCTCTCTCTCTCTATATATATATATATATATATATATATATATATATATATATATATATCTTAAAGACTACACCACTGCTAGGGACTGGCAAAAAACCTGCAGTCTTGAGTGAAAATCTGGATTTCTGAGATCTTTAGGATCCAGAAGAGCTTGGTCACTATGGATCGATTTTATCAAAGGTTTGCATGTATAAAAACATGAGCTATCTCATTGCTCACAAAAAAATGTACAAACTGATCTACTAACAGCGTGCAAAAGGGGTTTGTCTTTCAAAGGTGCTAAATAGCGCCTCTTATCCAGTCTGTCTGCTGCAATGAATATACAATATGCATTTACATATGTTTACATAACCGTGAGATGGATTGCCTTGCTTTTTGGGGGGTGTATTTTTAGTACGTCTGAAAAGCCGGTGTAAACTCAGAGCTCTGCACGCAGAAGCCTTCAGCTTCTGAGAAGGACAATCCTGGACACACACAAATGATTCAAAATAATTTTTCATGAGCAGTGGGGGCAATGTGTTTAGTTCTCATTGTTGAATTCAATAAAAATCACAGCAAACATTACTATTTAAGGACACACAACGTAACTTCTAGACCTTAAAAATCTGTGTTTCTGACTTGTTTTGATGGCACAACATTTATTATGCACATTTTTGAACCGTCACTGCCCAAAGGCGTCTTGAGGCTCAGAAACTGCACTATGTAAATTTTGTATACGTGACGTTGCAGTCGACTATTGGTTGCGCATAGTGTCACTTACTAGCTAATTGATATGAACCAAAATGAACACAGCGGTGTTGAGTGCATCATGTTGGATTCAGTAAAGAAACGTGTGTGTGGTCCGGTCCGTGTACGACCAGTGCCAGAGCTTGGTCCACATTTCTGGCTGTATGTCAAACTTGCAGTGAGGATTTCCAGCCAAGGCTGCCCTTTGTCACTGATCCTGTTCATAACTGTTCATAACTGGCCTCGTGAGACCATCCTGATCTCGCGAGCTTCAGGTTTTCACTCGCAGATCAGTCTGGCTACTTTCTGTTGAAGAGAATTTGGAGCAGTTCACCAAACGAACACCTAATCAGCGTTGGCTTTATGCGGTTGAGGTGTGATGCAACGAGAAGCAACAGTTCAGTCTAAACAAGAGCGGCTTCAGCGATAAGCTAGCATCAGCGTGGCTATCGCTCAAGTTTTATCGGAACTCCGACATGTTTCTTGTTTGCTGAGCTAATGAGCCATTGCCGGCAGCAGCAAGAGAAGCCTGGCTTGTGGTTGTGTTTTCATCATCACTCTGTTAGTACGTCATATGCTTTGTTGATCTGATTGGTTGATTTGGCCCGTCTATTACCAACATAGGTGGTGATAGACAGATGCCTTATCCAATCAGCTAACCAGTATTTTTGCCCCTTCCCAAAACTACTCAAACGGATGATTCCCAGATGGATATGCGGGAGCAAATCCATCTGGCGGAGACAGGTCAGTTCATAACCTTCATGGACAGGATTTCTAGGCGCAGCCAAGGTGTTGAGGGGATCCGGTTTGGTGGCCTCAGGATTGGGTCTTTACTTTTTGCAGATGATGTGGTTCTGTTTGCTTTATTGGGCCGTGATCTCCAACTCTCACTGGAGCGATTTACAGCCAGTGTCACCAGCTGCGGGTCATGACCGAGAGAACGAGGTTGCGGGTACAAGCGGCCGAAATGAGTTTCCTCTGCAGGGTGGCCGGGCTCTCCCTTAGAGATAGGGTGAGGAGCTCGGTCATCCGGGAGGGACTCAAAGTAGAACTGCTGCTCCTCCACATCTAAAGGAGCCAGATGAGGAGGCTCTGGCATCTGGTCAGGATGCCTCCTGGAACACCTCCCTGGTGAGGTGTTCCAGGCATGTCCCACCGGGACGAGACCCAAGGGAGACCCATGACACAATGCAGGGACAATGTGTCCCGGCTGATCTGGGAATGCCTCGGGATCTGGCGGGATGGCTTGGGAGAGGGAAGTCTGGGCTTCCCTGCTAGGCTGCTGCCCCCATGACCCGACCCCAGATAAGCGTTAGAAGAAGGTACATTTGGACCTGGCCCTGAGAGCTTTATATATGAGGAGGACAATCTTAAATTTAACCCTGGATTCACCAGGAAGCCACAAAGAGACAAAACTGTAGAAATATGATCTCTGCTGATGATTCTCATCAGAATCCTCCCTGCAGCATTTTGGGTCAGATGGAGACTTCTGGGTCAGAACAATGATCAGGGATTACAGTTGTCCAACCTGGACGTAATAAATCCATGGACTAGTTTTCCTGCATCGCTCTGAGACAGGACGTTCGTCGTGTTGGGAACATTACTGATGTGGAAGAAAGCAGTTCTAGAAAGTTGTCACCAGAACGAATGTTGCTTTGCTCTTTAACTTTACTAAAACCCTGTTGGACGTAGTTTTCTCTGGACTCCTGATGAATCCGACCAGTCATGACATCCTTCAGCCGCTGCTTTTCTAGGGGATGTTTAGATAACTGGAGAACTTTGGGGAAAAGCTGGTCTTATTAGGGGGAACGGCATCCATCCCACTTTGGATGGAGCAGCTTTCAGATCTGGAACATGGATGATTTTACTCCTTCCCTCTTATGTTTCTATTCATCTTCTCTCTTTTGTTAAAACTGCTTGTATTTCCTTCCATCTTTCTCCCTGCTTATCCTCTTCCCCATTCCCATTTCCCTGTTTCTTCCTCTCCTCCACCCCCCATTTCCGTCCCTCCATCTTCCCACCGGCCTCTCCATTCATCAGTATTTCAGCTCCCAGCTGATAGCATCGTTGCTTTACTGCTGCGCCCAGTTGACAGTCTGTCTGTCCTCGCCGTGGGCTTTAAACACACTAAATCAACGCCTGAAAGAAATAGATATTTTGCCACTGAGATAAGCCCATTTCCTGGCGAGTATTCATTGAAATGATATAATAACTGACATGGATAGGATAGTGGAGGAAGAGAGGGAGAGAGAGAGTGAACAGAGATAAATATGGTATTTGCAAGTTTCCTTTTGTAGCATGAAGGCGCCTCCTTTTTCTGGGGGAGGAAAAGGGGTGAGGGATCTAAACGTTGACTGGGGAGGTGGTAAATTGAATGCCATGAGCCGTCTGAGCCTCTCTGTCTCTAAAAAGAAATTCAATTAAAGTGTATTGGAGGCTTGTGAATGTGGCAGGGCCCCGGCTCCCGCTGGCTGATAAGAGCTGCTTCTCCCAGCGAGAGCCGTTATAACTGAAGCCCGATCACTAGCTGCTAAACGTGTAATCCCCAGCAGCCGAACAATGCGGGCCCCGGTCTGATTCAATACAGCGCCAGCCAATTCTCCACATTAAATCAACGCAGGGGGCCCAAGCTGCCGCCACCACACAGCTTCCAACGCACTTCCTCCAGCTTAAGCCACACACAAAAATCAGAAAGAATAGCGACTATCTACTGGCTAACACACACATGCACGCACACTCATACTCACACGGTGTATAAAAGCTCCCCTGGGAAGTGATTTCTGTCCTTTCAGTGTTAAGTACCTGCCCCACTCTGGCTAATACCACCTCTGATACTGGAATTATACACTATATGTGTGTGTTTGTGTGTGTGGAGGCCTTTTCTGACAGATAAAATAGAAAAAAAGATGAGATTAAATGGTTTTCTGTGGCTGAAGCACACACCATACAGAGTGGTTCATGACCAGTTAAGCTCAAGATCTGTGTGTGTGCGCGCGCGTGTGCGGGTGTGTGTGTGTGTGTAAAACCTGTCACACAAATTACTTGAGCTTTTGAATGTTCAGGGAAACAAGCTCATTGATCAAATTATGGGATGGAGATGAGGTGTAGCATCACGTCAGCAGCTCACCAACTACAGATCCTTCATTGTTTTACTTAGTGTGCATGTAGGCTGGATTATATGTTTTTATTAAAGTAGAACTTAATTTGGACCCTACGAAATAATGATATTGGGTGGGGGTGTGAAAGTTAAACTTTTTTTTAACTCCAGACAACATCCAGACATATTGACACTTTTTCCTTCAGCTGATTTTCGCTATTTCCAGTTATTTATGTTTCTGTTTACTATTTTCACAAAACCAACCACATCTCAGCTGCCGTTTGAAGCCGCAGTCCATCAGGAACATCTGCTTGCCTTTTTTCCAGCAAAGATTTTGCTTTGTTTTTCTGACATGTGTAGACCTTTCTGCATACTTGTTGATCTTTGGGTGCTCTTGATTGGACATTACTGGTGGAAAAGTTGACAGGAACTGACTTCATGACAGTTTATGAGTCTAAATAGAGGTCCCTTAGCAACACAGCAGTGATACTGATCATCCTTTATGATGGCATTAAAAATAATAGTGTCATTGTGGATCATTGTGGATTTACCAGATAGTTTCTGAATAAACACAACATTTAGAGGCTGATTTTTAGGAATGTGTATTGAATCTGACTATATGTTATGTATCATGATACAGGAGCAGCAATTTGATAAATTGCGATATTGTGTTAAAGGTTGATTATGGAATATGGACAGAACAGCGACATCATGTGTGTCTAGGTTGTAGTTGCAATGGCAGAAAAACAACTCCAGCTGCTGGGATGCCAGGCTCACTGCCGATACGCAAGTGACCAACAGTCTGCACCATGTCCAACAAGTAACGCAGAGGAGTTTATAACTGACAGCTAACGTTAGCCATGTTAGCAAACAAGCTAGCTTACCGATTCAGGAGGAAAGTCGCCATTTCAGAGTTTTGACGCCGTGGAAAACGTTTATGTGGGATCATTTAGTGAAGTCTTCACCTAAATTTACTCCAGGTTTTGCTCTTCTCAGGTCACTCCTCCTCAGAAACAGATAACAATATCTCCAGGGCTCTGAAGCAGCTGCTTCACTCGCCTTCTCCACTGTTTCCACCTGTACCAGCCTCACTGTGCCCAAAATATTGTTGCCACACAGAGATCGTATTTGGCAACCAGCAATGGCAGCGTGTATTGGCTTATAGACATAAATATAATGCCATTATCGAACCTGTTAAAATTTATTTTATAATTATTTGTAGGCTAAATATAATTTTTCTAGGAAATGTTGTACTTTCATTCTGTACCCCCCCCCCCACCCCCACCCCCCAAACGACCTGTGGAGGTTTTTTTTTTTTTTTAAATATAGCTTTTTTTTTTTTTTAAATTTCCATATTCAACCTTTAACAGCACAGTACTCAAAGCTATGTGTAAAGATGGTGCATCTGATGTGATTCATTCACTTAAATAATGTGGAGTTCCACTGCACTTCCCATTAAACATCAGCAATGCTGCCATACAGTGTATATCAGATGCTAGCAGGTATTAGCCAACATGTGGCTTATTCTAATGTTTCTGACAACTTGGTAACTTAACCAACAACTTAAAACCAGACATGTTATAACAGCTTCAAAGCAAGTCAGTCTGTAGCAGCAGCAGCTGCACCGTAGTCACATGACTGAAAGGAATGCTGGGATATGAAGTTCTTCCAGGACAACAGGGACTTTTATACATGCTGGACCAACACAGATGGAACAAGATCTCACAAGATTTCAAAACAGAAAAAAATGATCTTGTGAAATTGTGTTGGTAAAATTTCAGTCCAATAAAAAAACATACCACATAGCCCATTTTAATACTGACATTGGCCGATATATGTATAGAAATATACATATTATATAATAATACACAGTAATTCAAATAACAAGAAACTGAAGGAACTAATAATAATTAAAAATCTACTAAATTATATTTTTATTATATAAAATATTGATTTTGAATTGTGCCGGAAAATAATCATTTTTAAAAAACAGACAATCTTGTGAGATTGTGTTAGTGAAATATGAGTCCGAAAAAATTGTACCACATATGAATATAAACATAGCCTACACTGCCTGGCCAAAAAAAAAGTCGCCACCAAGATTTAACTAAGGAAATAGGTACAAGCCTCCTATTGGATAATTACTGCATGGGCGATTATCTTTCAGCTGGCAACAAGTTATTTAACCCCAACTGGTGCAATGACGTGCTTCTCGTTTTCTAAACAATCATGTCGAAAGACACACCCCGTGGTCGTGGAAAAGATGTTAGTCTGTCTGAGAAGGGTCAAATCATTGGCATGCATCAAGCAGAGAAAACATCTAAAGAGATGCAGAAACTACTAAAATTGGGTTCAGAACTGTCCAACACATTATTAAAAACTGGAAGGATAGTGGGGACCATCGTCTTCCAGGAAGAAATGTGGCCGGAAAAAAAATCCTGAATGATCGTGATCGGCGATCACTTAAACGTGTGGTGAGATCAAATCGAAGAAAAACAACAGTAGAACTCAGGGCTATGTTTAATACTGAAAGTAAGAGCATTTCCACACGCACAATGCGAAGGGAACTCAAGGGATTGGGACTGAACAGCTGTGTAGCCGTAAGAAAACCACTAATCAGTGAGGCGAACCAGAAAAAAAGGCTTCAATTTGCTAGGGAGCATAAAGATTGGACTGTGGAGCAATGGAAGAAGGTCATGTGGTCTGATGAGTCCAGATTTACCCTGTTCCAGAGTGATGGGCGAATCAGGGTAAGAAGAGAGGCAGGTGAAGTGATGCAGCATCATGCCTAGTGCTACTGTACAAGCCTGTGGGGGGCGGTGTTATGATCTGGGGTTGCTGCAGTTGGTCAGGTCCAGGTTCAGCAACAGTATGAGCTCAAAGAATGAGGTCAACTGACTACCTGAATATACTGAATGACCAGGTTATTCCATCAATGGACTTGTTCTTCCCTGATGGCACAGGCATATTCCAAGATGACAATGTCAGGATTCATCGGGCTCAAATTGTGAAAGATTGTTCAGGGAGCATGACACATCATTTTCACACATGGATTGGCCACCACAGAGTCCAGACCTGAACCCCATTGAGAATTTTTGGGATGTGCTAGAGAGGGCTTTGCGCAGCGGTCAGACTCTACCATCATCAATGCAAGATCTTGGTGAAAAATTAATGCAACACTGGATGGAAATAAATCTTTTGACATTGCAGAAGCTTATCGAAACAATGCCACAGCAAATGTGTGCCGTATAATCAAAGCTAAAGGCGGTCCAACAAAGTATTAGAGTGAATGACCTTTTTTTTGGTGGCGACTTTTTTTTTGGCCAGGCAGTGTATATTGGCCAATGTACTGTATGTATAGAAAAAAAATGTTTATATGTATATGTGATTAATAATCAGTCAGAAAAAACAATACGAATGAGTACTATTGTCCTGTGAGTCCAGATTCAGCTTTCCGTTAGTTATTAGGATGTTCTACACACTTTTCGGGGCCGCGCATTCACGATGCGCGCTTCCGTTGTACAGCTGAGAAGAGCAGTCCCCTACCCAGACAACAACAATAACAGTTTGTGAGACTCTGAACTCACAGAACATAGTACTCATTCATTCGTTCATTCTACTTGAAGCCTAACCCTAATCCTCAAATCAAAGAGTTTTGCTGCAGGTAATGTCTTCTATAGTGGCTGCCCCGTTTCTGCCATTTTACTGAATATAGACCGAAGGGCAACTCAACATAATATCCTCCCAGGGAGTCAAAGTGATGCAGAAACTTGACTAGTGAGTTAAATGCCTGTATATACTCCTAGAAATAAGGTCCAGGTTGAAAAAGAATGAAGTTATCCTTTCATGCCGATATTGGCCAATATATGTATAGAAATATACACATAATACATAGTAAGTCAAATAACATGAAACTGAATAAAATAATAAATTAAAATTTACAAAAATATATCTTAGTTATATAAAATAATGCTTTTGTATTGTGGTGGAAAATGATAATTTTTTTTTTTTTTCTTTTTTTTTTTCTTTTTTTTTTTTTTTTCTCTTTTTCCTTTTTTCTTTTTCTTTTTCCCTTCCCTTCCCTGTCTCTCTTCCCCCCGGGCCCCCGCCCCCCTCCCCCCCTTGGGCTTTCTTTCCCTCCCTGTTTTTTTTCCCTTCCCCCCCTCCTGTTCGGGGGGGGGGGGGGGGGGGGGGGGGGGGCTTTTTCCCCCCTCCCCCCCCCCCCCCCCCCCCCTCCCCCCTCCCCCCCCCCCCTTCCCTTTTCTCCCCCTCCCCCTTTTGGGAGGGGGGGGGGTGGTGGGGGGGAGGGGGGGGGGAGGGGGGTGTGGGGGTGGGAGTGGGTTGGGGTGGGGGGTTTGGGGGGTGGGTGGGGGGGGGGGTGGGGTGGGGTGGGGGGGTTTTCCTTCTTGGGTCTTTTCCCCCCCCCCCCCCCCCCCCCCCCCCCCCAAAAAAACAAACTAACCGTCACAGACACATCAGAGCACCTTGTTCATGAACAGTGGGCCAACATACCTGTCAACAGGAGCAGACGTCCAATTGGACGTTACAGAAAACACCTGATTGCAGTGATTGTCTCAAAGTGTTGGTTGGCAAAATTTTAGTTCAGGAGCCCTATCATGCTTGTTTACTTGTTTTATTTTTTGTTTGGTTTGTTTTCAATATTTCTATTGAACCACAATTCAAAATCAATCTCATGATTTTCATGGGATTTTGATTTATTATTACTTTTGTCAATTTCAACTTATTTCACTGATGCGAATTTTTTTTTCCTTCTTTAATGGGAGGGGATGAATAAGTTTGAGGACGACTGTATGTTAAACTAAATATAGAAGAAATAAATCGTTCTCTTTTCTATCTTTCCGACTGACTTCAGTTTGTATGATGAGATGAGTCAGTTCAGCTGGTCAGGATTAATACACACATGTTGAAATCTATGTACTTTGTATGTACTTTTAGAATTACTTCTAGATCTGGTAAAGTTACTGTGATCATAATGTACAATACTGGATCGAGTTAATATGTAAATGTCCCATATGTAAAAAAAAAAAATAAAAAAAAGTTTTTATTAATTTACACATTCTATTTAACAAAAAATATCAATAATTTAACACAACTTTGTTTCATTTTTTTCTTTTATAAAAGGGTAGATCATGAAATGCAAACATCTTGATAATGACCTATGCCGTTATTTCTAGGTCATTATACTGTTTTGTTACTGGTGCAGACCACTGAAGACCAGATATGTGGAACCTGGACTAAAATGAGTGTGATGTTCCTAGCCTTCATCTAAAGACCACTGATGCCTGAATCCTGAATCCCAACATCCCGTCTGCCTCCATCCCAATCTACTTTTATTTCAGTTTGTTAGTTTTATCCCAGAAAATAAACTGAAGGTGATAATTTAACACACATTAACATGTACACCATCACACAGACACACACTGTTAATGAGTAATAGGTTGCCTGGGAATAAAGCTCATTAATAACAAGACACACAATAGAACGATATTAACACTATGCACACACACAAACACACACAGCTTCCAATCTCCAATTATTAATTAGTGAAAGTGAAATCTATGAATTACTTGCTCCATTATGTACTTTAGCTGCTTCAATTTGCATTGTGGCCTGTTTCTGGGCGGCCAGCAGATTAAAGTGGCTATTTGAAATCAATTTCTCTAATAACAGATCTTAACGAGCTCATCAATTAAGGCTTCGTTAATGGCTTGTTACCATCCGCTGTGTGTAAATATGAGTGTGTGTGGCCCTGTCTGGCTGTGTTACCCCTGACGATGACACACCCCGTACATACATCACTGTGATTGGTTTGAAGGGCTGGGATGTTGGATATTGATAGGAGGCCATGTGGGGGTTGGGCTTAACTGTTTGTTACTCTAACTGGAATTTAAAGGAATATTAGACACACACACAAACACACACACACGGATGTGGTGCAGGGGATGGGGGCGTTCCCCGGCCTTCAGGAGCCTATTTGAAAGAGTCTTTATGTAAATGAGAGTGATAATGGTTTCCAGCGCTGAGGTTGTGATTTCAATAAGTTAGGCTGCTCACTGGGGCATTTTCCATGTTAGAAAGACCATTAACACACACACACACACACACACATTGTTATGAGCCTGTGACCCCCGTTGTGACCCTTCTTCTCTTTGACACACACAGCGTCCCGCCCCCTCGAAGTGTTGGGACTTATATATGCATGAGTTAGCTTAACTCCTCACAGCCAGGCCTGTAATAAGCACTCACTTAGTTAACCTCTGCTGCAGCACACACACCGTCACACCAGCGAAAGCAGCGGAGACGCAACGCGTGCTGAGCTCATTTCATTTGTCGGCTTGCAGCGTACGGACTGCTGATGCAGCAGCGACCCCATCAGAACCAGAACCAGGTTTGGGCTTTTATGTCAAATGTCCATGCTCATCAGTGAAAGACAGTGGACACATGTCCTAGAGACAGAGTCCACGTCCACGTCAGCTGCTTTTGAGAAGAACAAATGTCAGGTTGAGACAAAGCTGTGATTGTATTACAGACATCGGTGTCCATGAAGGCACCACCACCGAGTCAAGAACATCACAAGATGGACAACACAAATAACCTAACAACAGCTAATTCTGAATTTAGAAACTAAGAGATAGAAAAGGGTTTTTAAAATATCCACCAGGGTCCTGATGTAGAGGGGAAGATAGATCCACAGCTCAGGACCAAGTCTCTGTGACCTCCTTGTTTTAACCTGGACTGGAACACCAGAAGCATTTGATCTCCTCCCTGAGCCCAGAAAGTAGCTCAGAAACCAGCTGACAGGTCTGAAGGATGAGAGGAACTTACCCATGGTAACAGCAAACACCAACTCTGCCTGAATTTATTTCCAATTTTATTTAAAAAAAAAAAAAAAACAAAAAAAAAATAAAAAAGATAACGAAAGCGAAAAAAAACCTAGAATAAAATAACAAAATACTAATATATCTATATATATTTATGAAAACAAAGAAATACAGAAAATAAATTATTTGACTCACTATTCATAATAGTGATTCAAATAACAAGAAATCAAAGAAACTAATAATAAATAAAGATTTTCAAACTATAAGTTACTGAAATCAGATACCGCTTTTGAATTCTGGTTGGAAATAATAATTTAAAAAGAATAAACAAAACTGTCCCAGACACATTACAGCATCTTTCCCATTAACAGTGGACCAACATACCTGTCAACAGGTGTAGAAGTCTTTCTTTACAGAAAACACCTGATTGCAGTGATTGTCTCTAAGTGTTGCTCAAAAATCTTAGTTTCAGAGCCCCATCCTACTTGTTTACTTGTTTTATTATTTGTGTGTTTGAGTTTAATATTTCTTTTGAACCACAATTTGAAATCAATGTCATGATTTTCGTAGAATCTTTATTTAACACTTTTGGTCATTTTAATTTATTTGACTGACAGCTGATTTTTTTCATTCTTTAATTGGAGGGTATGAATGATTTTGAGTACGACTGTATATATAAAAAGTGAGTAGGTGGATGCTCTGATTGGCACAGAGGGGACCAAATAACAAGAGCTCAGATTTATCTTTGTTTAACTCCAGGATATTTTGATGCAGAGGTGGATGCTGGAGTTTTTTAGAGATAAATGCAACTATCAAGGTGGCCTCCGTCCCCTGAAGGTCTGTGGTTGTTCAAGCAGCAGTCCTCCTTGTGACCAACTCCCCAACAGAAAATGTTTGTAGCATCATGATGAGGAGAATCACACAGCAACCACAGATTGCTGAGCAGCTAAAATTCAACATGAAAGGCCTTTTCCTTCTAGACATAAAGATGTTTTCATCTGTGAGTGGATCCAGCGGCCTCAGGTGCAACGATTCACAACAGGTAACTACTTCAACATTGTGTACGGTCTTCTTTCATGGTCCTTTTAGGCATTACTTATCCCAAATGGTGCTCTAGCACCTATCAAAGCCGGTACTGCAGTTTTAAAACTTCACACACACAGTTGTTTGTCCATTTAGAGACACCATAGCAAAAATGGTGGCACTAATATGGCAGCTGCCATGGAGATATAAACAGTGGCATGCACAGCTAGACAGTAGGTGGTGCTGGAGCACCTGCCATTTGCCCTCTGGACCTAGCAAGTGCCCTTTTGAAAGTCCTTGTTTATGTGCGTTTGTTTTTTTTGTTGTTGTTGTTGTTGGTTTTTTTTTACAATGTATGTGGCCCATGCTGACACGATTATTTATAAAAGCTCAGCATTTAAAAGAGTGTAATAATAATGTCCCAAAATTAATATTTTCCCCACCCGCACCTCTCCTCTTTGCTCAGTGTGAAGTGCAGAGTGAACACAAGCAGCAACAGTGCGCAGCTGCAGCCCAACTCTCCTCCTCCCGTGTCCCGCCAGCCAGGTAATACACAAATGAATGAGTTGAGTGTACTTTTTGCCCCTAATGTGCCCTCTGTTGCCAAGTTATAACTTGTATTTATGATTTATTTGCCTCTGTGGCAAAGTAAGCCACATACAGCCACACAGGTAAGCAGAAGTTAGCTGACCGCTTACCTGCTTAGCAAGGTAGCTGCTAGCTGCTAGCCAAAACCAATAATAGATATGAAGTGACGACCACCGGTAGAATGTGTCAGTGGTGCAGCATGTCAGTCTACCAGCAGTCTTAAGTTGAATATTGAGGAGGGTATTGTCTAGGTTTGCATCAGGCTACATAATCATCACTTACGCAGTGTTCAGACCAAATGTGATTTGGGCTCAAAATCGTGCCTGACGCCCAAAGCTGGACGCTGGGTCACTAAAAAGTCAGACGCTTGATTTCCAGCATCTTGACGCCCTGATGCGCGGCGAGAGATGTCCAGCCAAGCCGCGCTCGACGTGCCTCTGGGGCGCCCCTCCTTTTTCTTTTTCCTTTCACCGGTCTGTCTGCACCATGGCAGGTGCAGGAGAGAGAACTGTGACAAATAAAGCTAGGGAACGTCATCATCGGACATCTCTGCTCTGTGTCCGGTTCACCAGATGATTCCAGGTGTTCTGACTGTGATGGGTTTCATCATTTACTCCAGGAGCTGTGCGCTGACGAGGGGCGCTGTCAGCCATCTGATCCGGCCCAGTTTAAACACCCGCTGTCCCGATGCGGGGCAGCATTATCAGCCCATTACATCCCATCAGCATAGCTGGTCATCAAACCACCGTTCAGAAACCGGGACCGGACACAGATCACAGTTTATCCTCTGACTTCAGAGAGATTCCCCTGGTTCTTCTGGGTGTTTCCCCTCCTGTCAAAAATGTGTATCTGTGTCATGGCTCACTCTGATTGGTCGACGCCCCGCGTCAAGACGCCAAAGTTCAGATTTTCCAACTCCGGCGTCTGCGCGCCACAAGAAAGGCCGACGCTCCTTGACGCGCGTCGGCCATTGATTTTGCATATAAACCTGATGCCTTTGACGCCCAAATCGCGCTTGGTCTGAACACACCGTTACAGTCATTTATTTACCAAATGACAAATACAGAAAAAGTAGCATGGTGCCTTGTTGTCATGTAACCAATCAGTCTTATTCATACTGTTGGTCTCTCTTTATTTGGCTTATTTGGTTACAGCACAATGCCTAGAAAGGAGAGGCTTAAAAAGAAAAAGAAAGGGAGCTACGGAGAGCAGTTCCAGCAGCAAGGAAGGAGATGAAGATGGAAGGTCAGAGTCATGTTAACTGTTGAATGCCTTTTAAAGTTCAGAAATTGAACTGTTCCTCTAATTTTATTGAAATATCTTAAAACTGTCCACATTTTTTTTTAACAACACAAAGTGGTTTGGCTACTAGATCAGGCATGAAGCTGATTATATTATGTTGTACCTATATTTCTGTGTTACAAGACTTGCAGTAATCTTGTATTTACCTTAATAAGCTATTATTAAATCTTAAAAATAGGCTATTATTACAACTATTGTTATATTCTAGGAAGCTACAGCAGGGAAGCAGCTCTGAGCTTCCTGCAATAGAACATCTACCACTATGGAAGATGAGGGAGATGAATCCCAGAATACTCAGATAAAGCTGTGGTGCAGCTGATGGTTTATAGGGGCGAAGAAGAACTGATCACCTTTTAGACAAGGAGCTAACCAGTGATCATGTTGGTGATGTGGCAGTATTTCATACTGGATTCTCCCTCCAGCAAGACTGCTTTTAAAAATAAATGGCTTCAATTTGCTGAATTGATTGTTTTACAAAGGGTTAAACCTGAGCCAGACATTTAGCACAATGATGATAATATCACAGTCATGCAGGTGGGATATATTGTTCTAATAACAGAGTGGTATCAGTACTCAGTATCAGCCGAAACCCACAGCACAAGTATCAGAATCTGTATCGAAACATTTCTGCCGGCATTTCCACATGCTGCACAAAGTTCCCTTATTTTTCACTGAGCACCTGCCCCCCAAAATGTCTGTGCACGCCACTGGATATAAATGTTTAATTCTAAGAGAATAAAAGTTGTTTGGGTAAAGTGATTTAAAGGTTAATGACTTTGTTACATGCTGCTCATTTAAATGAACAATAAAGATTTAAAAATGTCAGGTTTTGTTGTATTTAAGAAAACCTCAACTTCTCTGGAAGCTGTTCACAGCTGGAATTGGCAATCTTAAAATAGAAAAACAACAAACTGTTCTTTTTGTTTTGATTCTATTGTTCAAATTAATAAAAACCACACTTATGTTAATAATTTTCCATATTAGACTTTTACTGATGACTCAGCATGATTTAGACAATCTTCATCATCTGTGTCCAGCAGTCTTGACTCCTTTGGTGGAGTATTACACTTTTCCCAGAATGCTGCTGCTCGTGTCCTCAAAAGGACCAGAAAAATCCAACATCTCTCCACTTCTCACATCTCACATGAGACTGGCGGTTAAATGTAGCCCTCAGGTTTTGCCACTGATGATCTCTCCTCCTCAATTCTTTAAAGAGATTTTTCCCGTCTTCGCACCATCTGTTCGGGTCTGGATTCCTCTATATTTTCCAACCAGGCATTTTTTCAAGCTTCATTTTCTCTCCAAAATTTGAGAAAGCTATTTACATTCAGTAGATGAGAATTGATGTTTTTAATCTAGTTTTAAGTCTCATCGTAGCCCTGGAGCTGAGTTGTTGAGGGTGTTTAAGGATTTCCTCCCGGCTACAGATTCAGGTGACAATGTTATTCTAGTTCTGGTAGACTTAACGGCTTTGCCACAGCGGGTGGTGATATTTAGAGAATTGTGAAGGCAGAGTCCCACAGGGATAAATACCAGGACCTTTGCTCTTTTCTCTAGATCTGCTGCCTGTTGGTTTAACATTTAGAAAAACACAAAATTGCTTTCCATTGCTATGCAGATGACTTTCAGGTTAATGTGGCCATACTGAAAAATGATACTTTGGATCAACTTTTTAAAAAATTGCTGTTATTTGTCTAAATGTATTCGTTTTTCTCAAATCAAATTTATGTGGTTGAAAGCATAAATTTTGATTTACTGGAAATCTATATTTTACCTTAACGGTAGAGTCCGAAGTCCTCGCCACTGTTTCTGTTAGCAAACAACAGTATTCAAACTGAGCGCCCCTCCCTCTTTTAACTGAGGTCCTATTCTAATGCATGTTTTAACGTGAAAAAGTGGGATTTCCGGGTGATGGCTCCTTTAATCAGATCAACGTAAATAAGTCTGTCATATCACCCACAGCCCAGATGCTGTTTTTACAGTGACCGTCTTCAGGATCTAAACGATTGTGTCTGGTGGGTTCTCTCTTGTGGATGAACACTGCTGTTTCCCAGTGTGTGCAAACATCTTTTATGGTGCCTGGATCTCATTCAGCCCTGTAAGACAGGGTTACTCACCACTCTCATGGGTGCTGCCCGTGTCTTCACCAGAACCCGCAAATCCCACCACATTACCCCAGTCTTCCATTCCCTTCATTTGCCAGCGGATAACTTACAAGTTTCTCCTGCTGGTCTTTAAGCCAGTAAATCACTCAGGCCCATCCTACCTCCAAGACCTCCTCTCTCCATTATCCGCATCCCGACCCTATGGTCCGGCAGCCAGAACCTCCTCACTGTTCCTCGCACCAGGCTGTCAACTATGGACGATCGAGCCTTGTCCTCTCTGGGTCCTCTGCTGTGGAATCAGCTGCTCGAATCAATCAGGGTGTCTGACTCCCTTGTGGCCTTCAAAAGCCAACTAAAGACTTACCTCTTCCACGTTGCCTTTTACAAAAAGGCTTTTAAACAAACTGGCCATTAGTCCATGAACTCTACTTTAATTAGTTGCTAGATCTTAATTATTGTTTATTTAACTGTTTTTTATACTGTATTTATTCCCAGTATTGTTGTTCGTAAAACTGTCATATTGCCATTCTTGATTTTGATCTTATTGTAACGAGTTATCAGTTATACATGTTCTGTTAGGTTTTAGCATGTTCAGAGCCTGTTATAGTTTATGTTAATGGTAGGGGGTAAGACTGCAGGAATGCAGAGGAAAGAGCAAAGAAGCCGGGAGGGGGCGGTGTCGAGGGAGAGTTAAGAGGAAGTGGCGAGAGCGGTGTGTGTGTGTGACTCGGTTACGTTGGTTGTACGGTGTGGTCGCGGCCTACAGTGACCGGTTTTCAGCTCATTAAAGAAGCGAGTTCTTGGCAGCAACCCTCGACTCATCATTTTAGCGTGGAGGCGTTACATTATTGTTTTTAATCACTGTTAAGCACCTTGAGAGTCTCTGGATTTTAAGGTGTTCTACAAATAAAATGTGCTACTATTATAATTATTCTTTAGTTTGGCTTCCGTCCTGATGTGAGCCACTGATTCTGTTCTTTCATGCATTTTTATCGTAGTTATTCTATTAGGTTTGATTTATTCCTGAGTAGGGCTGGGACGATTCGTCGACGTAACCGATTACGTCGACGCCAAAAATACGTCGACGCAAAATATGCGTACCGATGCGTCGTCAGACCAAAACAAAGATGGCGGCGCCATGCGACTTCAGACTAAAACAAAGATGGCGGCGCGATCTCCGCGAGTGGCTCTTCCAAGTTTCCGAAGTGTAAGGCAGTGAAGGCCCACACTCGTTTATCGAAGGTATAACTATATATTAGGGATGGCGAATCCGAAGCCTAATGAGACATGAGATAACTTCCGTGAGATGGACGCCATGTCTTCAGACACGTCAGGCCTGTTTGAGACGGTCAGCATGAAGCACGAGCTCCATCTGCTGGCCGTGGGTGGAACTGCAGCTGATGCAGGGAGCTGTTTCGTCTCTGACTGAATATAATTAAAGTCACGTTCTAAACCTCATGTTCTTGTTTCATCTGTTGGTAATAGTATTGTGTCGTCACTTCTGGGATAAATAAAGAATTTTTAATTTCATTTCCAAGTCATTGGCACCCGTATTAAGCATAAACAGAATAAAGATGAAGATGCACTTTTTCTGGAAGCTAGACCCATGTTCAATATAGATGTTCAACTCCGAATGCTTACTTATCTTCATTATCTTTTGTTGGAAAATAATGTCTGTCTTAGCTTAAATCCTCCAAGTTTACATGGTCATATTATTTCAATAATGACTTTTTTTATTATTATTTTCATGTAAATGAAAGAATTAAAAGCCTGTTTTTAAGTCAGCTGTGTTTTCAACATAAATTTTACATTCTGTTGGTTCATGAAAAAGTCCATGACAGGCTGCTGCTCCCACTGCCTTTTTATTCATGCTCTTTTTTACATTTTAGATATCTTTATCAGCACATATAAATTGCTGTCTGTCAATTTATGAGGAGATAATCGATAATCGAATCGAATCGAGCTAAAAAAGTGAATCGTTAGATTAATCGATGCATCGAAAAAATAATCGATAGATTAATCGTTTAAAAAATAATCGTTTAACACAGCCCTATTCCTGAGGCATTTTATTCTAATGTTTAACACTTTAGGTCAGTGGTTGCTGGGTTTAAAGGCCTAATCTGAGTTCTTGAATTTATTTTCTAGAATAATCTTAAAACATGAAACTGTCTATTTTTCTGTCTGTTTCTTTGATCATGAGCAGCTCAGTGGAGTGAATCATGGTGAAATGTGTTGCTACATAAATAAATTTGCCTTGTCTTACTGATAATATAAGGACATGATAATTAAACAACAAAACAGCCAAAGTTTGCAACCTCTGAAACAGAAACCATTTCAAGTGAGGTGATTGTGTAAAGTGCAGCTCATTAATGCACATTTAGTTGTCTCCATCATGTGATTTCCCAGCAGCCATGTCTCCGTTCTCATCAGCGGCCTGTTTATCAGCAAACTCTCTCTTTAATGATTGATACTGGGAGAACTAATTATGACACCTCAGTTCACTCATTAAGCTACACAGCTACAAATGATTAATTGATTTATCACATTTTCCCAAGGCTCCATTTATAATCTCATGCTAAAATGAGTTTGGCAAAAGAGGGGGAGGAAAGAGAGAGATGGGATTAAAGGGAGGGAGGGAGGATGGAAGGAAGGATGAGCAGTGAGGGGGAGAGGAGAAGAAGCGGGAGATGACGGAGGGAGGGAAGGTTAAAAGGTGGTGGTGAGATTTTAAGGGTGGAGTGGAGGTTAAGCAATATTGATATACTCCAACTGCTGCTATTAAACTGTATTAATGCACCAGCACCTCAAAGATAAGTGCTCCAAATATTCTGATGGTGAGGAGGCCAAATGAAAAGCATGCAGGCTGTCGCGACGAGGCCTTTTCTCATCTGCATATCATCTCTCCATCTTGGCTTTCAGGCATTAAAACAAACACACAACAGAAACTTCCAAGTTTCCACTTTTCCCTCGTTTCCAGTTCTTTCTGCGATTATTTACCTTCTATCCTCACAAACCAACTCCAACTCAGCTGCATCAGAAAGCTCTTCTAGCTTTATTCCAGCCATAGAGGACCATTATTTTCTCACACACACACAGAACTTTCTGCTCACTTGTTGATCTTTGGCTGCTCCTGATTGGACATTAAACACTGTCGGCATGTAAATAAACTGAGGCCAAATATTGTCAAAAGTTACTTTTCTCCAGAAAGTTTCGTTAGTTCATAATGTTTCCTAAAAGGATTTCTCAGTAAATGTAAACATCTTGAGAATTTTCTTCATCTCTCTCTTTTGTTTCCACTAAAACAAAAGAGAAAATGTTTTCATCATTTATAGGTTACTATGCTGGTTTTTTACTGGTCCGACCCACTAAAGATCAAATTGAGCTGGATGTAAAAGCGGACTTCACATTTCAGACTTAAAGACAATTCTAAACAAGCGCAGCTCTCTACAATATGAATTCATTAAAGATATGAACCAGTAGATTACTGGTTAGATTACAGGTACAGGAGAACATTTTTTAATTATTATTATTATTTAACTGAAACATCACTTGTATTATGTTTTAATCTCTTTTCTGTTTGGTGTTTAATTTTCAACACAAAGAGAAAAAAAACATAATTTCATATTTTAAAATAATTCAGGCCCTGATGTCTCAACATCTGCTCCTGTTATGATTTAAAGAAAATAATTATAATTAATTATAAACAGTAAAAAGAAAACTGATCAAACTTTTTTTAAGTTCACTTTATTAAATATACTTCTAGAATTTATTTATTCATTCATTTAACTGTTTATTTCTATGCTTGTTTATTTATGTACTTATTTAACTATTTTATTTAATTGTTTATTTATTAATTTATTTATCAACGTATTAATTATTTAACTCTTTATTTATTTAACTCTTTATTTATTTACCTGTTTTTCTTTTACCTACTTATTTATTTATTTATTAATTTGATTATTTATTTAACAATTTTTTTTTATTTAGGAATTGATTTATTGACTTATTTAACTATTTATTTATTTACCTATTTACAACTTAAAGAATACAAATCAAATCCCACGTTCTCTGACTTTTGTAGCGTTTCAGTGCACACTTCACACCGATGCCAGCTGGACTTCATGGTGGTTTTTCATGTCATCACTGCAAACATTTAACTCTCCTTGTATCTCTGGACCTCTAGGCTGCATCATGTCCACTGGGCGTGTGTGTTTTCAGTCTCCGTGGACAGCTGACCCGTGGAAACACCACTCAGTGGCAGATTAAACACGCATGGTGCCTCACGCGGCTTCCAGGAGAAGAGAAAGTCTGAGACAGAGAAGGAGAGATGAAGCTAATCTGCTGGGAGGAAAGTAGAGGGTGTGTGGGATGGAGAGGAGAAGAAGAGGAGGTGCAGGGGATGGAGAGGAGGAGGTCTATCAGGAGGAGGTGTAATGAGAGGCTGAGGCTCGGCTGCTGAACAATAGCTGCTGTGTGTCGCTGCTTAGCCCGCTGCTCTCCACCTATTTGTCATAATCACAGGCGGTTTTCTCATTAGTGAAAACCATTAGCCCTAAAACCTTATCTGGCCCTTATCAGCCCCAGCACCACCACATCAGCAGGCTCGGCACTCACACCGCCTCGCATCATGGAAACTTAAAGCCACAGAGAGCAGCATGCCGCGGTGCCGCAGCGCCATGCTCAGGTATTCCATCAGGAAGTGCCTAACAGCTCCTCTAACTGAGCCACTCCTGCAGTGCCAGCACCAGTAACAAAGCACACCCATCCTAATCTGGCTCCATTAGCAGCGCCTGTCCCTCCCCAGTTGCTGGGCTTTGTTCAGCTGTCAGGATGACCAATGACGTCGCAGCGCTGCTTGATTCATGGCGGCGACCCTAAGATCACATCTGATGGGAGCGCCAGGCCAAACGACCAATCACACCCCCAGAAGCCCATTACAGCCTATTTATCTAGCTGGACATCTAATGGGAGCGCTTCTTTTCCACTGCAACACCGCGATGATATCGCTCCCTGCTTGGTTAAGACGTTGACTGTTGGGCCGGGGCTATCTGAGGTGCTGCAGGTTAATAACTGAAATAGCTGTTAACTTCTGAGCAGATGGAAGGGAATTAGACATGATTGGGACTGGAGGAGCTTCTCCTGCCTGGAAAACAACATGGCTGCTCAGAGATCTGTGTAATCATGTCCTCAATCATCTTCTGAAAGCCCGAGTGTCCAACAAGTTGAGATTAAATCAATCCATGCACTCATGAATGGATGATAGACATTAAGATTATCTTTAGGCCAACAGGGCTACGGCACAAATACATTAAATACGGTTCAGCTTCTTTTAATAAGAGGCCTTGTCTTCCGTTCAACCCAGAGTTATAGAAGAGGGGAAGAGCCGAGGGCAGAGTCCTGTTCTGCAGGTGAGACCTTAAAACTATGAGGTCGAACACATCTCCAAATTCCCACTAATCACTAGCGCACACACATGAAATCAACTCTCATAAACCACCAATGTCTCCCATGTAAACTAATGAAAATTCACACATACATACGACTAAAACATCTCTCACACACACACACACACACACACATGCATTTGGATGAGTGGTAATCGTCTGTGAGAGGTTATATGTGAGTATTGAGCTGATCAGATCAAAGATGAGCGGTTTATAACATGATGATCTGAGATTTCTGCCATGTCTCCATCTGAGAGCAGCTGGAAAAGTTTCCACGAGACTCTTTGTAGCTCCATTAAAGAAACAAAGAAAAACAAAACAAAAAGCAAACAAACGTAGGATTAATTCCACTCCATGAGCTCCTTGACTCCGTGCTCTCCGACCGTAACCTGCTTCTCCTCACCTCTACCAACACATCCACTGTTCAACGACAACATTTGACCAACGCCTGTTCCAGAAGGCCGGTTATGTTAAAAGTCAGAGTATGTTGACCCCGAGTTCCAGAAAGCGAGGTAAGTCTAACCCAAAGTCAGTTACCATGACAACTTGGTACCTGACTTGTGAAGTAAACCTACTCCCTGATGGGTTCACCACACTAAAATATCTCTGAATATTTTACGGTAAACTACTGGCAGCTGTGGTTGCCAGAATTTTACCGTAAAAATGATTGTGACCATGTATAAGACATTACAGTATGGCTTTATAGAACTGTGAATTACAAGGTTAAATACAGCGTTATTTACAGTAAATTACTATGAAAAGAATGATCAATAGTAAACCAATTTAGAGTAGTGCTCCATAAAAATAACAGTAGAATGTAAACTATTTTGCAGTAAACTACCGTAATAAATATGGTGACCATGTGTAATTATTTACGGTATGCTTTTATAGAAACTGTAAATTTCATGGTTGAAAACTGTTTTATTTTGGGTAAATTACTATATAAAATAATAATTCAGATTTCATAATAACGGTTTAGATTTATCTCACGTTTTTTCTCCTCATTCATACATGGTGATTGTAAGTTTCGTGTATATAGTATGTGTATGGAGCAGACCGACAGAAACGTGGTGGCCATTCGGCACCAACAGCCTCTCCAACCACCACCGCAACAATCTCACACATTCACACACCAGTGATGCCCTCACTAGCAAGGGAATCAAGTGTCTTGCCCAAGGACACAACGACAGATGACCAGGGGCGATTTGAACCGCTGATCCTTGGACGACCTGCTCTACCACCTGAGCCACTGCTGCGTTTTGGGTTCTGCTTGAACCGGCTGTGTGGACGACAGCTCTCGTCACAAGTGATGATGTCATCGATATTGCTCAGGCCCTTCCTGGTGATGTCCTTGTTTGAATTATATTTCATTTTATTACCACATTTATGACACAAATGTGTGTTTTCCACATGTTATAACACAAAAAATTAAAGTTATTAATCATTTCCTAACTTACGGTGGGATACGATTTCTTTTTTAAATTTCAAACATTTTTCACCAAATATTTAACATCTTATTTTGGTATAAATTAAGGTGTGTTGCTGAATTGTAAACAGTTTTATACCGTGAATTTAAAAGTAGACTGCACGGTGGTGTGGTGGTTAGCACCGCAGCCTCACAGTAAGAGGGTTGCTAGTTCGAGTCTCGGCTGGGGAGGGGGTTCAAACAATTCCAACAGTGGCCTTCCTGTGTGGAGTTTGCGTGTTCTCCATATGCATGGGTTCTCTCCGGGTACTCCGACTTCCTCCCACTGTCCAAAGACATGCATGTTAGGTTAATTGATCACTCTAAATTGTCCCTATAATGAATGTGAGTGTGAATGGTTGTCTGTCTCTTTGTTGGCCCTGCGACAGACTGACGACCTGTCCAGGGTGTACCTGCCTCTCACCTGGCAATAACTATGAAAGGTTCCAGTAACCCCCGCAACCCTGAACTGGATAAGCAGTACAGAAAATGGATGGATGGAAATTCAAAAGTACTTATTAGCTAAATCTGTAATTTAAAGCAACCTTTACCGATCTTGCATTTCAGAAAGCACAGCAAGATTATTTGAATATAAACAGTCCCGCCTCTCTCCTAAGACACACCCCTTCATTCCCTCCACCTCCCAATGCAGAATCAAACGTCTGACAGACAGGTCCGTTGGACAATCCTAGAGGTGCACCCCACTTCAAGGATTGGTTGGAGTTTTCATTGAATATTTAGAGATTGGAATAATATTTTATTTTGATTAATGGTGGGTCTGTCTTGTATTTTAGAGTTCCATTACCTCATTCATAGCATTTTACCCTGTTAGAAAAATAGTGTAAGAATGCAACATCGGTAAGGGTTGCTTTAAACCGCATAATACGCTACAATTAATTTTAGTTTGATTACATATTTGTGACATTATAGTATTTCCCTGGTAATCTTACCACACATATTTTCTACAGCAAAATAGTCTTTTTTACATATTGTTAGAGTAAAAGGTACAGTTCAACACCATTTCTTAATTTACAGTAATTACATGTATCATGTTTTCAATTCCACAGTCTTTCAGTGTTGGTTTTCAACAGATTTTCTAAATTTTAGACATTTCTTACAGTGCATAAAAATACTTTGAGTTTCTTCTCGTCTTCTCTCACCTGGAGCTACTGGATTGTCACACCAACGTGATTCCAGAGATTTAGAAACTGAATTAATACGCAATGACAGAGAAAGTGAGAGGATTTTTCATAACTTGCACTTTTGTGTCTTTACCAGTTTTTCATCCAAAGGGACCAGTTTGCAGCTCCTCACATTCTCCTGTAGCCTGATATGATGCACCAGGAACATCAGATGACATCACAGCAAGATGTATATATATATACTTTTTAGGTCTTTTGTAATTTGGGACTTTTCTTTAATTGGTAACAGAACATGTTTAGAAGACAACCACATGTTAATTCTTCAGTCCTCTGAGATTATAAACCCATCTGATGGTAGAGATTGACCGTAAGTCTCTCTGGGTCCCAGCAGACACGTCTCCTCACCATCTTCTTCCTCCTCCTGTGATGAAGGTAATCTGCTTTAGAAATTTTTAAACTGACATTTGTGGAAAATTCCAATACAGGTACTGTATACACAGTTGTCCTCAAAATTATTCACCCCCCACACCCCACCCCCAATATATGAGGGAAAAAATAATCTGTCAGTGAAATAAGTTAAAATTGGCAAAAGTAATAATAAATAAAATTTTCATGAAACTCATGACATTGGTGTGGAATTGTGGTTCAACAGATATGTTAAAAACAAACAAAAGTAAAACAAGCAAACAAGCATGATGGGGCTCCTGAGCAAAAATGTTGTTAAGCAAGTCTCTCAGGGATGATGGAGAGCGTTTTTGTCTTTGAATGTCAGCGTCTGCCTTTGATGTGAACCAGCATCTTGTTCCAGCGACTAAGAACCTAACCTCCGTCTTTCAGGTATGACGAGCATACAATAAAACACCTGAGTCATTCAGGAATTAAAACCTCTTTAATCTGAAGCTAAAAAGCTCTTGTAAATGTTCTTATTAATAATTTATTGGATTTTTTTCATTTTAAATTTTAAACCTGCTGTGTTAAATTACATGATCCAGCCCTGAAAAGCATATTTTAATCCCGCTCAGTGAAAAAAACAGAGAAAGGCGCAAACATGTGAACGTGTCACTCTTTCTTTCCACTTTAACTCTTTCTTTGTTGTTTCAGTTCTCCTGCCTCCTCCCAGTGCTGCCTGTCATTTTCATCCTCCAGGTCATTGTTTTCTTTTCCCAAGCGATTCCTCCATCTTCACTTTTCCATCGTCCTCTTCATCCATCCACAGCTTCCCCACCTTCCTTCATCTCCCTCCTCACCCTCTCTCCATGTCATTAAGCCCTTAGCCCGCCCGTGCACTAAAACATGTAAAAGAGCTCCCGATTTGGGAGAGATTTGTTTGCGGCATTAATAGTCCTTAGTTTTCCACATGGTTTCCCAGCAGCCAGAGACATTAGAAAGAGAAGTGAGCTGCAACACATCTCCCCTCTCATCTTCTCATCCTCTCATCTCTGCCTCATCTGTCACACAGAGGCGGACGGGGGGAAGAAAAAGAGAGGGCTGGAAGTAACAGCTAAACAGTCAGAAAACAAGCACTACGGAGGAGAAACGGGTCACAATGCCGGTATATTCTACATCTAACAACCAATCAGAGACTGGAAACACTGGGATTGGGGGGGTTCTGAGCCTTCATTGATAATTGCTGCAGCAGATTTGAACTGATCTTTTGTTTTGGTTAAATTTCAATGAAAAAACTTGCTGTTCTTTCTAATAAAACACCCAGTTTTTGTTGCTCCATCTGCATGAGCATGTCAGCGCTGCAGACGTCAAACAGGTATTTCTCTGCTTTATATATGCACACATTTCCTGTTCCTCCTGTTTGAATTTAACAAACAAAACATCTTTGAATATCTTTGATCATAAATGTGAAAGCATCACTGTGGAAGTAAAAACAGAGCTGCAACTCTAAACTTTTGTTTCAATTACAAAAATCAAATTAAATTAAATTAGTGATGGCCCATTTTATCAAACAAATGAGGTGCTTTTTTTGTTTGTTTGTTTTGCTGCGTGTCGTTTCTTCTAGGTCACATCTAAAATATTTGAAAATAAAGTGAATAGTAAAATAATTGTAGACCAATGTGAAATATGCATAAAAAACTTACAATTTAATAGCTATATTTATGTTTACATGGTATATGTTTAATAACGTATAAATATAAATTTCTTCATCCTCTGGTCCACTGAGTTTGCTTATCATTTAATATTTTTCCGGCATGTTTGACATTTTTCACCGTTTTTGGTTTGAATCGACAAACAATAAAATCACCAACATTTCCCAGCTTTGATATAATATTTCAGACATTCCTGAAGACCTGGGGAGTATTCCAAGAAGCAGGTTTAGTAGCTTAGCTGGCTATGTTAACCCAGATTAAACAGTAACCCTGGGTTTTTTGTTCCAAAAAGGCTGATCCAGCTAAGTTTATCCAGAAACATTTACTGTGAACGTAACCTGGCAGGGAGCAGGTTTTGTTCCAGACTATGTTAACTTATCTGGCTTTGTTTCTGAGAGCAGTGGCTTCTGCAGTCAGAAAGTGGCATTTCCATTTGAAAAAGGTCCCATAGATGTAGAGGCATGAATTATACAGGCCATTCACCTTGACAATATTATTAAACTGTATCTCGACATCTGTCAAATCCTGAATGATATTGTCTCCGCACGCAGTTGCTCCTTTATTTAAAGGGACTTGAGGCAGGAATTTAAAAAAAAACAAACATGAATGTCCCTTTTTTTCATACTAATGGGTGATGAAGCGCAAATACCAAAAATAACGTTTCCACCCATGTTTCTCTCCGTTGCCTTGAACAGGCTGTGTGCTGCAAAATGCGATGCAATTCGGTGTCCGAATTTCCCGCGCTGCCCTGCGGACGTGATGTCAAATGATGCTACATCCGCTGTTTTGATGCAGGAAAAAGACGGTCGCGTTAAATTCAAACACTGTAAGCGAAAGTTATGGATTCTTCTGCCGTCAGAATACGATCTAGATCAACTGAAAGACACTAAAAATTGTAACTACGAAGAAAAAGCTTAGTAAACAACATTATAGCTTTCCAGCTCTGCCATGCGGACGTGACGTCACATGACGCTACATCCGCTGTTTTGATATAGGACGAAGCCGGTCGCGGTAAATTCAAACACTGTAAGCAATTGTTTTGGATGATTCTGCCGTCACCAAACCATCCAGATCAACTGAAAGACACTAAAAAGTGTAACTACGGAGAGAAAGGTGAGTAAACAACATTATAGCTTCAGTTTGTGCACGCTCCCGTGATGGCTTGGCTCGTGGCTGCAGTTACCTGAAGCGCCAGTCGCGGCAGTCGCGAGTTTCGTTTCTTAATCTTGCCTCAAGTCCCTTTAACAAATCTTTGTGATCCATATGTAAACTCACTTGATCCCAAATACAGGTGAATTTGATGGGATCAAGTATACCCTCCCACATCTCCTCACCCGCAGAGCTGCAAATGTTGGCTTTAAAAAATGCAATTTATCATTTTTGATCAATAACTTTGGCATGCTGTAGAAAATTTGCTTCATTTTAAAGGTATCACTGTTTTATTTTATTTTTTTACGTTAAGAAAAAAACGTAGGCTACAAAAAGAGGATAGATATATTTTTTCTTCAATTAGATTTTCTTCGACTTAACAGTCCAAAAGAAAATGTTGGGTAAACAAATTAAAATGTAGATCTTGGGAATTATGAGGGGAAAAGCCCCCATATGCTAATGACAAGAGAAATATAAAACAGTACTTTTAGTGTCATGTTGTGGTAATTCAACACAATTATTTTATGAAAAAAACTGCTAAAACCTACAAATGTTATATTTTATAAAACATTTGTTGGTTCTTCATTATTTTTAGTCAAATAGAGAGCCATCGTAGGAAGTCCAAAGAGCCACTTGTGGCTCTGGAGCCGCAGGTTGCAGACCCCTGACCCAGAGCCTGGTCCTAATCCTGGGGCACAAACCAGTTACAACGTGGTCTACAGCAAAACACACGTCATGAATGATGTGACATCTGGCATAAAGGAAAGATTCTGGTGTTTGCGTGGTCTGAGGGTCGGTCCTGGTCTGGGGGTCCATCCTGGTCTGGGGGTCCATCCTGAGCGGGTATTCAATGTGCGTATACAATAATGTGCCACCGTTGTGGAGCCGGTACCCGATGATCATTTATGCAGCATCATGACTTGTGGAAGGTCACTATGTGTGATTAAATATTTCACAACCATTTCAATTTAAAATGATGTGAAGAAAGAGCAACTTATCCATATTTTCATTGCTACATATTTTCTCAATATTCAGAATTTCCACATCTTCTGCTTCGAAACGGTAACATCTGTTAAGTGAATGAAGTAGGATCAAATAAAACAAAACTAAGTAATTAATCGAATAAAGCTGACAATCAAATAACTCAAGTCAGCAAGTAGTACAGTGAGTTACTGCGTTTTACATCCTTACACACTGACTTTGCTGGAAATCCTCCACCAGTGTGGCAGTGGGCGGTGCTGGATGCAAATGTGTTGGGGTTTTTTCACCAGTATTGGCCGCGTTTCCCAGATTAGTTAAGACACTCTTAACGCTGAGGTCCTCCTTAAGTCACTTCTTAAAGGTGCCTTGTTTGGACGTTGCGTTTCCCAGATGCGCTCTTAACTCAGTAGCTTCTTTATCTTCAGGAGCGGCCAGACCCACTCTTTCGACCCTTCTTTAACGTTCCCCCCTGCTAAGGGAACAACAGGCCCATCTACTGGTCACTTTTGGAAACGACACTATTTCCCGTGAAAAAAAAAAAGTAGAAAATGGAAATTATTAAAAATGGACCTATTCACGGATCAGTTGTTGTATTTTGAGTCATGTTTTCTCACTCATGTCATAATGTCAATCATCTATAATGGAAGTAAACTGTAGTTACCGAGTGAATGACAGAAAATATTGTGGTTAAGTTTAATCATTATGGCAAGATAGGCCTCCCTATACTTAGCTTACGTTAGATAAAGCTGTGGGTATCAACCACAGAAACAAAAACATTGCGGTAGGAATTGTACGCAAATTATCTTTGAGGACTCACGTCATATTTACGCATTTGTCAGCTGTTCATGATGAGATGCACCTGCTTCGCTCAATAAAAGCATGGCCATTTACGCATACCCGTATCAGACATCATGGCTGCTTTACAGCAAATTTTGGTAGCAAACCAACAGCGTCGCCGTAGACGGAGTGACACTGTGTATGTACATGCTTTCATGCGCCAGCATTTCAGTCCTCTAGATGTGCTGTCAGATCGCGCTATTCAGATGCGTTACAGGCTACCGCGCGACGAAATCGAGCGGATCATTCAAATAGTTGCTCCACACATCAGGAGGCCCACAAGGTGCAACTTTGCTCTGAGCCCAGAGGTGCAGTGCCTGGCTGCGTTGCGTTTCTACGCGGTGGGGAGGCTTTCTGGAGGTAGTGGGGGGATGGAACCGGACTCCAGCAAGGCGCGTCAGTCGCGCACACTGCAAGGGCTGGATGGGGACATTTTCAGCGCTATTGATTGCCATGCCCTGGCCTTTGCTTCTATGTCTTTTTTTTTCCTCCAAAGAGAATGCTTTTTTTACCTGCCACTTCTTCAATCAGACTTGTGGCTACCTCTCCTCTGGCGTGAAGGCCGGAGAGCGCTTCATCCTCTTGGTGGGGTTCCCTTCAGCCATTACGTCAACAAATAGCGTCAGAATGACCATTATTTATGGGGCATCTGTAAATTTCCAATCGCCTACACCTGTTTAGCACAATTTGGCCAATTACACAATATACAATGAGCTTTTCAATGAATATTTGCAATCACTGGTAATCACATGCATATTTTTAACAGTTTGTCTTCTTGCACAAACACATAAACGTATAAATGGGCTCAATATCAGCGTCGGAAAATAACCTCCACACTAAATGAATGGTGTCGATCGATATACCTGACCTCAATTGCTTTTTTTTCAGCACCTCCGGAAGTGGATAGCTTCTGTTAGGACCTTCTAGAGATGTAGCGTAGCCAAGACGTTTCTCAGGAAATAAGAACGCGTGAAAGAAGCAATCTGGGAAACGGGCGTATCTTTGCGATCCTTTGTTGGGAAGAGCTTCCTTAAGGCCTTCTTTAATCCAAAGAAGAATCTTAACTGGGAAACGCGGCCATTATAATTTTCTCCTCCTCATAAGCTTAAAGGAGGACCTGCAATTTCATCTGCAAACAGTAGGGTGCTCAACATTTTACCATTTTCATCGTGATTTCTGAGCTCCATAGGTGATGCCTCTCATTCTTCTGGCTTAATCAAGCCGCCTTGTGAAAGCTGGTTCATAGCTGGAGTTGTGGAACCGACAGAGCGGGATCAGTTTTCAGAGGATTTAACAAGCCAGAGGTCAGGCTTTGTTGCAGCATTTGTTAAGCTTTCCAGAATACCCCCCTGCTGACTCAGTTTTCCTCTGGTACATGTCAACAACTTCTTTTCCCACTGTTGCTGCACAATCTGTTCAGGAAGCATGATCCGTAATGTCACTCATTTGCACCGGTGCAGAAAGGAATACTTCTGAATCACCGTTAATATGCTGGATCTAGGAAAATAATGTCATGAAAATAATAACTTCCACCCTAAAAAAAAAAAAAGTAACAGATAAATGAATGAACATTATTAATGTTGAGGTGATGAATGCTGTAATAAAATTAAGATGCCTGCAGATGTGTATAAAAAATGGAAATAGTTTAAGGTTTAGTCTTAACATCTTTTCAAAAATTGTTCATGGACCAGTCTTTGTTGACTTGGTGGAACTAAATTTCTGTATCGATGGGATTTTGATCCCTTAAAAATTGAATATGGAACAGGGACAGAACAGCGACATCACGTGTGTCTAGATTGTAGTTGCAACGGCAGAAAAACAACTCCAGCCATTTGGTTGCCAGGCTCGCTGCAAATACATCAAGTGACCAACAGCCTGCAACATGTGCAACTGACAGCTAATGTTAGCCACGATGGTAAGCAAGTTAGCTTACCGATCCAGGAGGAAAGTCGCCATTTCCGTGTTTTGATGCCATGGAAAATGTTTGTCGGTCCATCTAGTTTAGTCTTCACTTAAATTTACTCCAGGTTTTGCTCTTATAATGTCACTCCTTTTCTGAGACAGCTAATATCTCCAGGGCTCTGAAGCAGCTGCTTCACTCGTCGTCTCCACTGTTTCCCCCATTGCCATCCTAACTGGGCCCGACATACTGTTGCCACACAGAGATCGTATTTGGCAACCTGCAATGGCGGCATGTTTTGACTTGTAGATGTAAACATAACGCCATTGTCAAACCCATTAAGATTTATTTTGTACCTGTTTTCAGGCTAAATATATATTTTTAAGGGAATGTTGTACTTTCATTCTGCACTGCTCCAAACAACTTATGGAGGTATTGTTACTTTTTTATAGCTTTTAATAAAAATGTTCCATATTCAACCTTTAAAGTTGCCAACTATATTGTCAGATTACCACAGACAGGCATTAATGTATTGTTGTTGCATTTGGAATCCATAAAGTTGTTTTTATCAGTATAGAGAGTTGGAAAAACAGGAGTTACAGTAAATCAGAGTACGGTAACATGCCTTTAACCAGATTTAACATAGCCACAGGAACTACCTTGACTACAGACAGAAACTGTTTCTGTGGACAGACTAAATTGAATTTGCTATTAAAATCTGTGTAATATAAAATGTCACCATTTGTATCCATTAAGTGAACAATGGCCAAAACGCATTTTTCCTCCCAGTCCTGATAGTTGAGGATATTCTCTTATGTATATACTGTTATTCCAATTTATCATATTATGTGGAATAAAAGTCATATTTGTCAAACATTTTCCAATGTCCAATCGGCAACTTAAAATGCTGATGACATGTTTTTGACATTTTTGTTTTATAGATCAAAGTATTCTTCATGATGATTTATGTAACAGAAACAAGCACAGCTGCAAAGATGAGTTATTAGAAAACATCGCTGCATTTCAGCACATCGGACCAGACTGTGGCGCTGTGAGCCAAAACCGATCGTGACGTCTGCCAGAGAATATTAGCAGCTTATTTAACATTGGAGTCAATGGCTTCATTGCGGTTTTTGAGTTCCTTCAGTATTACAGACAAACAGTGATGACTCAGCCTTCAGTTGTATTGCCAGTTAATGTTACAAGCTCGTAAGTACAGCATTAGTTTATTTAAGATCTAGAATTTCATTTTAAAGAGGATAAAGCAGCAGGTAGGGCTTACCAGGTAGCAGTAGGAGCCCTCTGCACATCTCTTCAGTCTACAGTGTCTGTTTACTGGAGCTGTTGAGACTTCTAACACATGGAACTACAATCCTGTCCTCTGGAATATTCTTTTTCAACCATCATTGCTTCATCAGATCAGTCATACAGCTACTGCTTGTTTATATGAGGACTTCTCCGGTCATCAAATGTCCTCCAGCTGCTTCCAAAGATGCATCCTTCCCTCCATCCTCATCTTTATAAACAGGAACTATTTAAAACTCGACTGGAACCATGTAGTTGTTATCTCATTCTTTAAAGGCTAATTATTTGCTATGAGTTATCTCGCAGCTAGCCGTTGACCCAGTGTTGTTTTCGTTAACGATGACGATGACTAAATCATTTCGTTGACGCCCCCTTTTTTTTTAATGACGATGACGTCACGATGACGAGCTAAACTTGTCTCTTTGATGACTAAAACATGACGGGACGTGTGTAAATTTTCATTGACGAGACGAGACTGGACGAAAATGTGAATCTCTGGTCTGTCAGATGTTCATAATGCAGGAAATGTCGCCTATTCTGCATTAATCTGTCTGTCAAAAGTTCAAAAGTAGTTGCATCCTTACTCGCATCCGCCCGAACCAAGACCCGCGAACCGCGGCTCTTCCTGTCAAACCTGACCCGCACGTCGCATGTTAAATTCACAGCAGTCTCTGTCATTTTGCCACGTAGGGGCTTTATCTATTTGATTCAGAGATTCCAGCATAAAAGATCATCATTCCTGGTTGTAACAGTGTTCGCTGTTCCCATTACCAGCAGTGCCTCTGTCTCTGCCTGATCTGGAAACGATCCCAACGTTTGATGTTTAAAACGCGTCTTGTCCAACGAAAAAGAAACATCTTCTCACCGCCACCCGCCCGAACTACATAAATATCCCCCCAAACCTTAACCATGATATTAATCTTTGTCATTTCTATCTGCTAAACAGCGTTTTTGCGTGTTACTGTCGGTTATCTGAACTGCTGAGGGGCTCCGGTGAACACACCTGCTTGGCTGCGCCGTTCAAACGGTGGGAAGTTCTTCTCTTTTCAGAGAGCCGGCCTTTTTGATTCGGTTCCCAAAGAGTCGGCTCTTTTGAGTCGGTTCCTAAAGAGTCGGCTCTTTTGAGTCGGTTCCTAAAGAGCCGGCTGTTTCAACTCCAAAATGGTTTGTAATTTAAGATGTTTGCAGCCCTATATTTTACCTTAATTTTGCAATAAATTGATGGTTTGTGTTTCAAAAACGTTTTTGCATTCAGTATTTTTATGAGAAGCTTTAAAATTTATTCTATCTTCAAACTTTTTTATTTGACAGGGACAGTACATATTAATGAACATATAGCAACATGTTGAATTGTCATTAGTAATGCCTGGCCTGCTGCGTCCGGGGGTGGGGGTGGGGGGACGTGTTGGGGGCTTGGAGCTCACGGCTCCTTCCCCGGCCCGAGCTACCACTCAAGAGGCACGAGGGCATGGGCAAGAGCGAGGTGGGTATGTGAGAATAATGAATGAGAGTGTGAAAGAGGAAATGTGGGAGGGAGGAACTTGGGCTGGAAGAGGGAGGAGATGTGGGTAAGTGGTTGGAGGAAAGGGGGGATGGAGGAAGGAGGGGCATGCTCGTGAGTGTCTAGTAGGGATGGTCATGAGGGGCTGAAGGAAGGAAGGGCGGGGAGTGTGATAGGTCAGAGGGATGGGCGGGGCTGGACATGTATGGGGGGACTGTATGGGGTATTGGGGGTATAGGGAGGTGGGGGCGTATGTGTGGGGGGTAGGGAGGGGTTGGTGCAGTTATGTGGGGGGAGTGCATGTGTGTGTTAGAGGGTATGAGGAGGTGGGGGGTAGGTGTGGACGGTAGAGGGGAGGAGAGTGTTGGGGGTGGAGGGAGGGAGTGAGTGTGGGTATGTAAGGTCGGAGAGCGGAGTGGGTGGGTGTATGTGTGTGTGGGGGGGTACATGGAGGTGTTGGGTGGGGCTGGGCGGTGTGGGCGAGGTTTCGCATCTCGGTGTTCGTGCCGGGCATCTCGGTGTCGGTGTGGTGCGGTGTGGCTGCGGGTTGGTTGGGGGCCGGGCGCTTTGGTGGGGGGTGCGGTTTTGTTTTGTGGCTTCCGGGGCTTCGTATGCGGGGGCGGGCGCGGGGGGATCTGTATCTTTTGTGTGGTTGCTTTTGCGCTATTGATGTCTTGGGTGTCCGTGTCTCGATGTGGATGCGGTGACGATGTATCTTTCAGCCCTAGTGTTGGGGTAGGTGTGTGGGGAGTGTGTGTGTGAGCGTGGTGGCAGGGTAGGGGGTGGTAGAGGTGGTGGTGCCCTGGTGTCAGGTGTGTGGGGCAGGGACGTTGGGGTGGGGGGCTGGCCTGCCCTGGGGGGTGTCGTCTGGGGGGTCCGGTCCTCCTGGGTTTCAGTTGGGCCGCCCGGGTCGGGGGGGGTGGCTGCTCCTGGGCGCTTGGGCCCCTGGGCCCGGCGCTGTCTCTGCCCCCGGGGGCGCCCGGTGGGGTCGGCAGCTGCTGGTCTTGGTCCGCTGGGGCCTGGGCCCCCAGACCGCGGGGGGCTCCGGCTGGGGCCGCCTTTTGCCGCCCTTCGGGGGATGCATGTCCGCTCTTTGGGGGGGGATAGCTGGGATCTGGGCCTCTGGGTGGCTGCTGGGGGCCTGGGTCGTGAGCCTTGTGGGCTTCCTCCTCCTTGCAGAGACGAGGCTGCATCTGCATGACTGTATCACCACGGAGCACCCTTTATTATGCATGTTGACACTGTGACACTGCTTCCCATTGCGATGACTAGGTTTTACCTCTTCTCTACTTCCCATTGCGCTGACTAGGTTGTACCTCTTCTCTGCGTAGTTCTGCGTGTGTTTGTATGATCTGAGGATATTTAAGCCACCTGCAGGTCCTCCTGTAGGGGATTGCTTGTTTTGTTTTCCAACAGAGACCTTGGTTGTTTAGGGATCGCTGTACAGATGTACCAGTGAACTGTGTAAGTGGATTCATGTTTTCTCTCCTCTCTCTCTTCCTCTTCCTTACTCCTTTCTCTCTGTTTCACTTTCTATCATTACCTCTGTTAACTTTCATTTCTCCCTTGTCAGGCCCAGCAGTATGAAATGGAATGGTGTAATAGACAAATGTTTAATTAAAGAAATAAAATGAATAAACATGATATCAAGTGGAGCCTTATGTTCATAAAGCTCCGCTTGGTAAAGCAAAACTGTTCAACAGAATAAAGCAATCAGATTTCCATTCTGCTTGCTTCGATGCTGGACAGGACAAGTTAAAAAAAGATTGTCATTAGTAAGCTAATTAGCATCAGCAGTCCCTTGGCAGGTAAAGAAAAGATACACAATATAATAAAACAACAAAATTAAACTTTCAGGTGCCACATGATTATAATACAAGACAACGCAATGCACTCCTCTCACCATTAACTGCTGTCTTCACTTGCGATGGAACATAATCTTTCTTTCTGTTTTCATATACAAACCTATATGCTCAAATGTAACCGGCAGCATGGTCTCCTTAGTGGCCAGTTATTCTTTTTTTTTTTTTTTAAATATAGCCTACCTGACAAAAACTAGACTAAAAAGTTTTTAATTTCGTCGACTAAAACTAGACTAAAACTATCAGATACAGAAATGACTAAAATATGACTAAAACTAATAAGCATTTTCGTCAGAAAGACTAAGACTAAGACTAAAACTCAGATAGCTGCCAAAAACAACACTGCGTTGACCACAAGCTAAATCGCTATAAATAATTAGCTGGTTAACCGCCAGCTAACGCAAGGAACAAGTGCCTCTCCTCTGTCACGCCTGACTCTATGTCAAACCGATGCAGCTCCTTAACACTTGTGGGTCCGCTTGTGCTGTTCTGGGTCGCTCCTTACAGTTCTGAGTCCGGTCGGTGTGTCGGCATCGCAGGCTTTTAACTGAACCACGTGGACTTCAGGCTGGGAGACAGACTGTAGGCAGCTGACTACAGTTTTACTCCAGTTCGAGCTTGTAAAGTTTCCCCCAAATTCCTCAGCATCATCACACTCTTGTGAACTGACTGATGATCCACCACACAAACCAGTTACAGTCTAGCTGTTCTGGAGCCATTTTTCATGTTTTGCACGGCATTAATACGTGTAGATCAATGAGCTGACCGTAACTCTTTATCTCGCTGACGTCACGTCACGGAGGCTTGGTTTGCTAGTGAAAAGGTATTAGCGGTTAGCCGCGCCTCTTTAACATCGGATATTTACGGGGGGTTTTTTGTTATACTGCTCTGCATTTTACCCATCTCGGTACAGTAGTACCAGAGAGCAGTGGGCTGCTACTTAAAGCGTCCGGGGAGCAGTTGGTGGGGGTTGAGGACCTTGCTCAGGGGTCCACAGTGGTTCACCTGAATGTCGTGTCAGGGACTCAAACCCGAGTCCTCCGTGCCAAAGCCCACAACGCTAGCACTAGGTTACCCACTCCCCTAATACACGTCTGATAAATGCACGTCTGATTAATGTCTAACTGCACAGAAGTACTTATTTTGTCTTGGTGTGTTGTTGTATGGCAAAGTTACTTGAAGTTAAGGTCGTGTCATCAGCACTTTAAGGGATTACAGCATTCATCACCTCAAAATCAATAACATCAATTCCTCCATCTGTTGCTATTTTTTAAGGATGGAAGTTATTATTTTCAGGACATTATTTTCCTAAATCCAGCATATTCAATGGCAATCCGGGGGTATTGACATTACAGATCATGCTTCCTGAACAGATTGTGCAGCGATACCCACCTTTAAGCTTGTTTCCTGTTAGAACTACTTCTTCTATTGAATTACAACCTGCAGTAACTTCCACAGCATATAGACACCCGGTGTGGTGATTCAACAGCTGACTTTATTTATTTGGGTTCATGGAAACAAGTCTGGTTCAGTTTCTTTCTGCTGGCCTGGTTAATGGAAACTTGGATCTATTCAGTGATGAAATTAGTCTTCTTTAAATTGATTTCCAGATTATTGAATTTAGGCTCATGCCAGATATAGATGAGGTGCAAACTGAGCCTTCTTATTGATGGAAGTTAAGAAGTCTCCATGGTTGAAGTCATCACATGAAAAATGAGTAAAAGTTAAAGAACACAACAAACTGAATGTTTTGTTGCTGAAGGATTTTCTCTGCAGCCTCGACCATTTCCATCCTCCTTTCTTTTCTCCATCATGCCTCCCTTCTGCTCTCTGTCGCATCTTTTGGTGTGGTCACCTGCAGCCGACCCGTCTCTCTGTAATTAATACAACATTTTCAGGCCAGCTCCTCTCCCTTTCTTCTCCTCCATCCCTTTCCGTCCTCTGTCGCTCCTACTCCCCCTCCTCAGTTAATCACAGTTGTTCCCAGCAAAAGCAGCTGTTAACGGCTTGCTGCATCAGGAATGGTCCTGCCGCTCCCCGTCGCTAATCGGACCGTTACGACTGAGAAGCTTTGCATTATGCAAATCACTGGCCGGGAACAGGTGACATTTGTAGGGGAGCGGGGCGACAGGGCGATGAAGTTTGGCTGATTTAGACATTAGTCCCTGTCACAACGCAACACACACACACACGCACACACACGCACACACACACACAATTGCTCATCTGCATATGCTCCCTGCACATTTCATACACCAACAGAAAGAACAGAAGCTGGGGCTCAGTTTCCTGCTTCGGCCTGAACTCATCCACTAGCTCTTTGTTTCTTTAAAAGTTCTCCAACATCACAGTGGCTTTAACCGAAGAAGAAGCCCCTTCCCTCAGGAGGAAAAGAGCTGCTCAGCTCCTTCATGCAGGCAGAAACCTCACTATAAAATGTAACATTGGTTTAATAAGATATAGAAAGATCAAATATTTTTCTTGAAGGAGTAGAACTTGACATTGTCAAAGAATTCAAGTATCTTAGACTAACTCACAACTTTGACTTTTAAAGACCACATTAAACAACTAAAAGAACAGTGAATTTTAGTGTGCAAAATTTTAAACAAATTAGATCTTTTTTGTCCCTTCATGCTGCCAAGATGTTTCTACACTCAATGGTTTTTTCTCACATTGAGTACTGTGTAACCTCTTGGTCACTTACTACGAGTACGGCGCTGAAACCCATAGAATCCCTTTTTAAGAAAGCCATAAAAATCTTTGATAAAAAAATCACTCAGTTTCCACCACTGCATTGTTTTAGATAAATATAAATTTCTTGATTTTAAAGGGGAAACTCAGTAACTTTTTTACCTCAATAAATGCTTTTTATGCTTTGTACTGGGACCTACACCTTTCAAAACGTTCAACTTTTGTCTCTTCAGTCCACAGAGAATTTTCCCAGAAGTCTTTGGGATCATCAAGATGCTTTCTGGCTAAACTGAGACGAGCCTTTATGTTCTTTTTGCTCAGCAGTGGTTTTGGTCTTGGAACTCTGCCATGCAGCCATTTTTGTCCAGTCTCTTTCTTATGGTGGAGTCATGAACACTGAGCTTTATTAAGGCAAGTGAGGCCTGCAGTTCTTTGGATGTTGTTCTGGGGTCTTTAGTGACCTCTTGGATGAGTCATCACTGTGGGTAATTTTGGTCGGCCGGTCACTCCTGGGAAGGTTCACCACTGTTCCAAGTTTTCACCATTTGTGGATAATGGCTCTTACTGTGGTTCGCTGGAGTCCCAAAGCTTTAGAAATGGCTTTGGAACCTTTTTCAGACTGATAGATCTCAATTACTTTGTTTCTCATTTACTCCTGAATTTTTTTGGATCACAACATGATGTCAAGCCTTTGAGGATCTTTTTGGTCTACTAAACTTCATCAGGCAGGTCCTATTTAAGTGATTTTTTTGATTGAGAACAGGTGTGGCAGTAATCCAACCTTGGTGTGGCTAGAGAAATTGAACTCAGCTTTCCAAAGATGTGATAAACCACAGTTAATTTATGTTTTAACAGGGGGGCAATCACTTTTTTACACAGGACCATGGAGGTTTGGATCCCCCCCCCCCGAACTAATAAAAATCTTCATTCCAAAACTGCATTTTCTGTTTACTTGTGTTATCTTTGACTCACATTAAAATCTGAAACATTTAAGTGTGACAAACATGCAAAAAAGTAAGAAATTAGGAAGGGGGCAAAAAACTTTTTCACACAGCTGTATGTGTGAATTGAGATTGCGATTTTTTAACGATTAATTGTGCAGCCCTACTTGATATATTCATGTTCACGTGGAAACATAAGCGTATTAGCTGAGACTAAATCCATTTTCATAAATTCATATTCCTGCTGTCTCTTTTTTTTGGCAAAAAATAATAATTGATCAATAAAAAAAGCTTCATCTTAAGTGACTGTAAATCTGCTGAGCATTTTTGTCTGCATTTCTTGAGGCATATCCTCCATCAAATCATCTCAGTGTCACGGAGTTTCCACATTCACTGGGCGTCGACAGTAATAAGAGGCCATTACAGATGCTAACCAGATCTTTTAACCAACGACTAACTGACATTCCCTCATATACAACCAATGAGCTGTGAGAGATCTGCCAAGACGCACACGCACACACATAAACGGTGTGGAGCGCTAATACATGCATACCAATCTAGACTGGGTCTGCCTGAGCGCTCCTCTACTGAACACATAACTATAATCACTTCATCAGAGGGAGGAGAATAAAAACCAGTGAATATGAAGAAGAGGAGGAGGGAGGAGAGGAGCAAATTAAGAAGTAGGGAAGGGAGTGATGAGAGGGAAGAAGGGAGGAAGATTAAAGGATAGCTGTATGATGAGGATTGAAGAAATCTAGAGAAGCAGCTGGAGTTTTATGCAGCAAATAAAGATGAAGACAACAGGATTATTGATTTTTGTTTTTCATGAAAACATCAGAAGATAAATAAAAAAGCATGAGTAAGAATACACTCGGAGTGAAGTAAGCAACATTTGGCTGCTAATTTAGCTGAGCAGCTAATTATTCTCATCACACCGCAGATTAGTTTGTTACACGTTAAAGTTATAATGAGTAATCTGCCGTCTGCTCTGATTCTGATAACCAGGACTTTATCTTTAATTAGAACCAGTTTAATGTTATCCAGGAAGGGTCTGGTAGTTAACTGGTACCAGTTTAACGTTATTTCAGAAAGGGTCTGGTGGTTAACCAGTGTAACGTTATCCAGGAAGGGTCAGATGGTTAACTGGTACCAGTTTAACGTTATCCGGGAAGGGACTGGTGGTTAACTGGTACCAGTTTAATGTTATCCTGGAAGGGTCTGATGGTTAAATGGTACCAGTTTAACATTATCCTGAAAGGGCCTGGTAGTTAACTGGTACTACTTTAATATTATCTGGATAGGTCTGATGGTTAAGTGGTCCCAGTATAACGTTATCTGGGAAGGGTCTGGTAGTGAACTGGTACCAGTTTAATGTTATCAAGACAGGGACTGGTGGTGAACTGGTACCAGTTTAATGTTATCGAGGAAGGGTCTGGTAGTCAACTGGTATCAGTATACTGTTATCCTGGAAGGGTTTGATGGTTAACTGGTACCAGTTTAACGTTATCCTGGAAGGGATTGGTGGTTAACTGGTCCCAGTTTAATGTTGTCCAAGAAGGGTCTGATGGTTAACTGGTACCAGTTTAATGTTAATCTGGAAGAGACTGGTGGATAACTGGTACCAGTTTAACAATATCCAGGAAGGGTCTGATGGTTAAGTGGTGCCAGTTTAACGTTATCCTGGAAGGGACAGGTGGTCAGCTGGTACCAGTTTAACATTATCTGGATGGGTCTGATGGTTTAGTGGTCCCAGTTTAACATAATCTGTGTGGGTCCGACTGTTAACTGGTACCAGTTAAACATTATCTGGTTGGGTCTGATGGTTTTCTGGTCCCATTTTAACGTTATCCAGAAAGGAACTGATGGTTTACTGGTTCCAGTTTTATGTTATCCAGGACTGGTGGTTAACTGGTACCAGTTAAACATAAACAAGGTGGGTTTGATGGTTTACTGGTCCCAGTTTTACGTTGTCCAGGACTGGTGGTTAACTGGTCCCAGTTTAACATAATCCGGGTGGGTCTGATGGTTTATTAGTCCCAGTTAACATAATCCGGGTGGGTCTGATGGTCAACTGGTCCCAGTTTAGTGTTATCTGGGTGAGTCGGATGGTTAGGTCCAAGTTTAACGTGATCCAAAACAGGTGTTGTGGTTTAATTGTATCTTTACATAAAGGTAGCATTAATCTAACGTTTACACTCCTGTTGCGCTAAGCTCGTTGCTAGCATAGATGCTAACATTAGCTTTCACATCACAATGACATTCCTCTCCATGTGTGTTGTGATGTGGGTGAAGGTGGATGTGGTGGATCAATAGGTCGGAGTTTGTATAGACAGACCGACAGACATGTTGCTCCTCCTAATTTGTCCCTTCATGAAGTTTTTTCTGAAAAATGGATAATGAGAGGGTGGGATGATACGGCTACGCTCTCCGTGTGTAGCATTATATTAGTTATGTGCAATGCTACGGACATTTAGGACATGTCCCCCATCGCCAGCAACTCCTGAGTTGTCCCCATTATTTTCTGTTTCCTTATAACCCATTTAAACTCTTCTGATGGGTCCACTTGTTTGTTTCTTGCTACTGTGATTGGCTGTCCCCCACTCTGTTAAAAGAGCTAGCATTTCTAGCTAGCACTAATCATTTTTTTGACTTTTCTTAACTAATTAATGGTGGTGACAATAAAAGTCAGTGAGGTACAAACTTGATTCCTGATCATGAATCGATGTTATTTAGTCACGAGACAGAAACAAAGCTGCAGCTCAGAGTGAGGAGGAGAGGATGAGGAGGGAGGAGAGGAAGGTGAGATTAAGTTATCAAAGTTGTATTACATCCATCCATCCATCCATCCATCCATCCATCCATCCATTCATCTGGTCATCCATCTGGTCATCCATCCATCCATCCATTCATCTGGTCATCCATCTGGTCATCCATCTGGTCATCCATCCATCCATCCATCCATCCATCCATCCATCCATTCATCTGGTCATCCATCTGGTCATCCATCCATCCATCCATTCATCTGGTCATCCATCTGGTCATTCATCTGGTCATCCATCTGGTCATCCATCCATCCATCCATTCATCCATCCATATATCCTCTGGACCCAGCCTGACTCAGCAGAGACAATATGATATTATGTGACCTAATCAGAGATCAATACATCCATGTGAAGCTCTGAGCTCTGACCAATAGCAGACGAGTCAGCTGAGTGTTAATTGGTGCTGGCAGATTGCTGCTCTCCTCTTGTCTCTGTGTGTCTGGCTAATTCAGAGTCTCGTTAACAACGCTTCTACAGCCAATTACCATAAATCCCTGTTAGCTGCTGCAATTAACAGTAACGAGGCAGCGCTGCGCGTGTTCCTACTGTTGTAATTAAGCCAGTGTGCTGTTAATTAGAGCAATGTGAGTGGGAGGTTTTATGCTCGTTAGTATGGCCATTTCATTCAATTAGCACCATCATTAACGAGGTGTCTCTGTTCTAACAAAGTTAATGCAGGGAGGAGGAGGCAACTGGACGATTAGCTTAGACAAACATGATGATGAGGAGCGTGGCACCGAGCCCAGGCAGCCTTATATGAAGCCTTATATGGAGTCCGGGTGTGTGTGTGGGTGTGTGTGTGTGTGTGTTATACGGCAGGTGTGGCAGCTTCGCAAAATGTGCACTGAGCAGATTTGAATGATAAACAAAAACAATCATTGTTCTGTGGATTCAAAGAGAGACGAGCTTGTGATCTGGAAGAATCGGTCTAGACAAGTCATTGCATAAAATACATTTAACTGGTTATTATCCCTGAGGAAAAAAGGGAAACTGTCTCTACATAATTAAAAATAAATAATCGGTCACACCCAACATTTTAGAGTGAACTCAATAAATTTAGGTTAACCTGACTTTTTAAAAAAAAATTTAAAGTCTTTGTTTAGTTTCTTTCAGATAAAGAATCTGATTCACTGATTTGGTTTCATGGAGAGACAAAGTTTAAGTTGTTCAAGCTATTCATGTATGAGGCGGCTCTAAGAGCTGATTCTGTGTAGTAAACTAATTCAGTTCAGAAAACTTTATTTTCCCAATTGGGCAATTCATCTGCTTTCCCACAACCACAAACAAACAGCAATCATTGCAAGGATCAGCGTTCATAATCTGAGGGAAGCACCAGTAAAATGGTCACATCCATACTTTATCAAAGCAATGAAATCAATAATGAGAATCTAAAAATAAAAAAATGTGTTTTAAAAATCCAATAAATAAATCCTATTTACAAAAGTCAAATAAATTGTTTGAGATTTTACTTACTACTACAACACAGCAGCACAATTTCATTCTAGGAGAAATTGTTTTTTTTTATGAAGACCGGTTTTTATTTATTTGATTTATATGTTGTGATTCTGTGTTCAGTTGTTCATTTAAAGGTTTGATTAAAAATATTACATCTAACTGTATGTGTTCCAGCAGAGAAGCTCTTGCAGGATACAGCCCTCTAGAACCAGAGTTTATGATCCCTGCTCCAAGTACTGGCGTGCTGTTTGTAAAAGAGCCAACTGTAAGACCAGATTCTTTGTAGTGAACACGAGGATTAAACTTCCAACAGAGACCCAAATTCCCAGAAGTAGCGGGACCAAGCAGCAACCTCCATCAAGTAAAGTGAAGCCATGTGGAAGTGCAGAAAAATTGCAGTTCCCGACTCATCCACAAGGGGCTGCTGCAAAAAAGAGCAAATCCCCCCAGACTCCCATGGTGAAAAGTTCAACTTTGCAGCAGAAATAAACATGTTTACAGCAGAAATAAACATTTTTATCACAAAAATAAATATATTTGCAACAGAAATAAACTTCTTCACAGCAGAAATTAATATACTCAGACCAGAAATAAATATACTCAGAGCAGATAAGTTTAAAGCAGAAATAAACATCTTCACAGCAGAAATAAATATGTTTGCAAGAGAAATAAACACCTTCACAGCAGAAATGAATATACTCAGAACAGAAATACACATGTTTAAAGCAGAAATAAGCATCTTCACAGCAAAAGTCAACATTTTTAAAGCAGAAATAAATATGTTTGCAATAAAAATAAAGATCTTCACAGCAGAAATAAACACATTATTCATAGCAGAAATAAACATGTTCACAGCAGAAATAAACATCTTAACATCAGAAATAAACATGTTTACAGCAAACATAAACATTTTCTAAGCAGAAATCAACATTTTCTCAGCAGAAATAAACATTTTTACAGCAGAAATAAACACTGCATGAATAAATGTTTACAGCAGAAATAAACATGTTTACATCAGAAATAAACATTTTTACAGCAGAAATAGACTTATTTTTAGTAGAAATAAACATGTTTACTGCAGAAATAAATATTTGTACCACAGTAATAAATACGTTTACAGCAGAAATCAACATGTCTACAACAGAAATAAACACATTTACAGCAGAAACAAACACGTTTACAGCAGAAATAAACATGTTTACAGCCTGATTCAAAACACCATTTTAGATTTCATAGATCAAGTTTGCCTTCTTGTCAACAGTGAAGGGGGTGAATCTATATTTATAACTCATCCGATTAGATGCTATTTAGGCTAGTCTTGACATTTCACATAATAAGGGGCGTGTCCTTTTGATTGACAGGATGCCGGCTGGTGGCTAGTAGCTACGTAGCTCCCTGAACTTGCTTTCAGGAAGGCCTCAGCCTGTAGCAGAGTAGCATAACAGTGGTTTTTAAGCGGTCAACAGCATGTTTGAGTGTGCCTTACTTTTAGGGTCTTTGTTAGCATTTGTTAGTTTACAGTTTTCTTGTTTAGCCTTTAGCCCAGAGTACGTTGGCTGTCAATAATTTGCCCCGAGGCCTCTCATTGCCCATTTTTTATTTTCTGGGAGTGACGACACACGACATGGTGAAAATGGTGATGGTGAGACATGCCCAATTGGTTTCACTTTTAGTTCTTCAGAAACCAAACATAGCTGAAGGTTTGTCCATCTTTATAAAGCTGTGTGAAAAGTTTTTGCCCCCTCTCTGATTTCCTACTTTTCTGCATGTTACACTTATATACACTTATATTTTTCAGATCATCAAACAAATTTAAATGTGAGATGAATATAACACAAATAAACAGAAAATGCAGTTTTTAAATGAAGATTTTTTTTTTGTTTGGGGGGGGTCCAAATTTAAATGGCCCTGTGTGAAAAAGTGATTGCCCCCTAAACCTAATAACTGGTTGGGCCACCCTCAGCAGCCAAAACTGCAATTAAGCGTTTGTGATAACTGGCAATGAGTCTTCTACAGCGCTGTGGAGGAATTTTGTTCCACTCATCTTTGCAGAATTGTTGTAATTCAGCCACATTGGAGGCTTTTCCAGCATGAACCGCCTTTTTAAGGTCATGCCACAGCATCTCAATCAGATTCAGGTGGGGACTGTGACTAGGCCGCTCCAAAGTCTTCATTTTGTTGTTCTTAAGCCATTCAGAGGTGGACTTGCTGGTGTGTTCTGGATCATTGTTCTGCTGCAGAACCCAAGTGCGCTTCAGCTTGAGGTCACGAACAGATGGCGGGACATTCTCCTTCAGGATTTTTTGGTAGACAGCAGAATTCATGGTTCCATTTACCACAGCAAATCTTCCAGGTCCTGAGGCAGCAAAACACCCCCAGACCATCACACTACCACCACCATATTTTACTGTTGGTATGATGTTTCTTTTCTGAAATGCCGTGTTACTTTTACGCCAGATGTAATGGGCTCTACACCTTCCAGAAAGTTCCACTTTTGTCTCATCAGTCCACAGAGTGTTTTCCCAAAAGTCTTGGGGATCATCAAGATGCTTTCTGGCTAAACTGAGATGAGCCTTTATGTTCTTTTTGCTCATCAGTGGTTTTGGTCTTGGAACTCTGCCATGCAGCCATTTTTGCCCCCCAGTCTCTTTCTGATGGTGGAGTCATGAACACTGACCTTAATTGAGGCAAGTGAGGCCTGCAGTTCTTGGATGTTGTTCTGGGGTCTTTTGTGACCTCTTGGATGAGTCGTCGCTGTGCTCTTGGGGTAATTTTGGTCAGCCGGCCCCTCCTGGGAAGGTTCACCACTGTTCCATGTTTTCACCATTTGTGGATAATGGCTCTCGCTGTGGTTCGCTGGAGTCCCAAAGCTTTAGAAATGGCTTTGGAGCCTTTTCCAGACTGATAGACCCCAATTACTTTGTTTCTCATTTTTTACTGAATTTTTTTGGATCGCAGCATGATGTCGAGCTTTTGATGATCTTTTTGGTCTAGTAAACTTCATCAGGCAGGTCCTATTTAAGTGATTTTTTTGATTGAGAACAGGTGTGTCAGTAAGCCAGCCTTGGTGTGGATAGAGAAATTGAACTCAGCTTTCCAAAGAGGTGATAAACCACAGTTTATTTATGTTTTAACAGGGGGGCAATCACTTTTTCAAACAGGACCATGGAGGTTTGGACCCCTCCCCCCCCAACAAGTAAAAATCTGCAAAAAAGTAAGAAATCAGGAAGGGGGCAAACACTTTTTCACACAGCTGTATACGCTTGATGAGCAGGACTTAGTTTTTGATGGGTACATCATGCAATCAATCATACTTGAATCATACCATTATGTGAAAGAAGGAAGGGACCAGACCACGTTCATGGAGGTGGGAAGGATTTAGATTTTAGTATTTTTGGACAAAATTGAGAAATTTCTGAATGTAAAATGGTGGCTGGGGTCCGGCACTGCAGCCCTATCGTCCTATGGTGTGGACCCTGGCCTATCCCAATCTGGTTGGACCTTGCAGTAATGCGCTCTGTGACCACGTCTGGCTTGGCAGACCTCTGCAGGTTCTTCTCTAGCTAAATCTTTTCTCCAGACTAAATTATACCAGTGACACATCATTTAATCTTCTATCTTTTTTATATCTTCAGTGTTACTCACCCGTTTACTGGACACACATGAGAGGAACGCTGAACCTGCTGTGGTGCATATGACATCCCACTGATTAGCTTTAAATGGGAATGGCGGTGGCACCTGAGGGATGACGAGGAGTTACCGAGCTGATCTGTGAAACATGGCTGCACCCTTCCTACCTGAGGAGGGCTGTGCTGATGCTCCACATCTAACCAGAGGTGGGCAGAACAGCCAACAATTATACTCAAGGAAAAGTACTCTTACTTTAGAAAAATATGACTCAAGTACAAGTAGAAAATAGTTGGACACATAATTGTTTAAGGAAAAAACTAGGGTTGGGCGATATGGACCAAAAGTCATTTCCTGATATATTTAGGCTGAATATGGATATACGATATATATCCCGATATTTTTCAATGGTTTAGTCACAGTCAAAGCCAAATATGACGTCACAGGTAGTTTTATTTAAACCAGCCGGATGAAATAATGCTCAACTGTTCAAAAAACAATAATATGTAAAAACATAAATACTGTTTAGCTGTATAATAAATCCACAGATGCAAATTCAAACCCTAGTGAGGCCAGCATTTATAAATAAAGACAAAACAAACATCAGACATTGGACTACGTATATAGATATATGCAATACGGTCCAATTCCATGTCTCATTTAGTAATATATCGATATATCCACCAGCCCTGCACTCAAGTACTGAGTACTTGGGTAACATCAGATTTGCTGTCATTGTACATGGAATATCAGTAAATGAAATGTAAATTTAAAAAACAAAGTCTAGACATCATCATATCACATCCTGCTCTCGGTGACAGTCGGTGTGTATGCTTTTCTTCCGATTCAATTTTAAAGGATTAATTTTGGTGTTGATTGAATTTAAATTGTTTTTCTTTGATTTTGCAGATCTTTTGTGATTTTTAGTTTTTTAACACCAAACCAGGTTGTCTGTCATTCCCCGCCTTTTTTTTTGTTTGTTTGTTTGTTTGTTTGTTTGTTTCCAGAAATAGATATATCGTTATTAGACAGTCAAAGAAAAACATTTCACTCTCTGCTGGAGAGAAACAGCACTGTTTTCACACTCAACTAATAAACATAAAATAAAATGAAGCATTTAGATTTGACAAGAACAACAAAAAAATCAATCTTTGAACAAAAGTCCAGACCCGTTAATGGAAGCAGTGCAAAGGCTCATCAGAATATTGCTTCACAGAACCAAGTCAAACTATGAGTCTGAGTTTTATTTAAAAGGGGCAGTGCCATGTACATAAATGTAAATATGCAGGATTATAGTGGAGCTAATTTCTATACTTAGTCCCTTGACAGACCAAGACAATCAAATGAAAAAAGAAGAAGAATAACATTAAAACATAACAGTAAAAATGATGATGGAAGGAGATTGAGGTACATAATAATGAAAATAATAAAATGAGAACAAAATAAGAAAGCTGTTGATCTCAGATCAGAAGGAGGGCACCTTCAAAAAAGAAACAGGTTTAACAGTCGAGGATAAAACTACATTAATGTCGCAGAGTAAGGTCTCATGCTGCTTCTGTGACTTTCCCTCCAGCACATCAGATCTCTGCTTTTCTATGACTGATGCAACAGGAAGTGACATCAGAGGACCCCAGTAATGATTCTTGTGATAAAAAACCATTCTGTTAGATGGAATTTGAACAGGTTTGAAATTTGATCTCAGAAGTGAGTGAAGATAAAACCAGCGTTCAAAAATGATGGGATGTTCATGTTATATTGATAAAGTGGACGTGGACACATTCAGCTGAACATTGTTCTTTGTCTTTGTGAACTAAATCAGCAAATATAGTAGTTAAAGAAGCTTTAAAATAAAACACTGATGATGTAAAAAGATAAATTGTATAGAATTTTATTGAATTGTTAATGAATAAACATAGTTTTTGTTTAGTGTGTAAACTTTGTTCCATCTGTATCAGAGAATAAATACACGGTATATGAATGAATGAAAGGGTGCAGCAGCACATCTCCACTCTGAGGGTCTGAGGGTCCCGCCAGGTTTTTCAGATGTTCCTCTGCAGCAGTCAGAAGCAGGAACTGGAGCTGCAGACAAGATGATACACTACATTAATTACATACAATTATGCCACATTAATTAAACCCAGATTATGCTGTTGTAATTCAATTAAATCATTGCACCAATTTGGTTTATATCTGTCATTGTATAAATGTTATTTACAGGGAGAAGGTTGCGCTCCAACAGGAAGCTGCAGGTTTGTAGAAAGGTCTCATTAACCGACTGCAATCACAGCACCCCCTTCTGGATCAGACAAAGCTGAACACTGCTTTAAATCCCCTGAATGATCCAACATCTCAGTCTGACTCTACCACAGCCAATAGACAGAGCCCATCTGAGCACCAGCACACACTCAGGAGAGTGTGAAGAGACCTCAGTGGATAGAGGTTAAATAAAACCCAGGCTGGATTTCTTTGAAGCAGAGATGTAACCGTTTGTTCAGCTCACATTTGGCTTCATCTGATCTGCGACACATAAACATGAGTCCCATTTGAACCAATCCTCTCATCCCCTCTAATCTGACTCTGAGACAGTTCACAACATTTCTTTACAAATATGAGCAACGCAGAGTCTGTGAATGTTTTGACTGTACGGCCAGATACAAGAGGTGAAAGGAAAATGTCGACATACTAAAGTTACTGAGCTACTGTAAAACTCCACGATATACAACTGCAGTAAAGATAATTAAGGATGCTACGTGAAATGTAAAAATAAATTTAAAAATGGAATGCAAGAATCTCACATCCAGCAGACAGACTCTGGACTGCCGGCGGACCAGTTCAGCAGCCGGGCTCTTCTCCATGCTGCTGTGACGGATCCAGTATGTGGTCCAGGTCTTTCTGTGATGGATCCAGTATGTGGTCCAGGTCTTTCTATGACGGATCCAGTATGTGGTCCAGGTCTTTCTGTGAGGGATCCAGCATGTGGTCCAGGTCTTTCTGTGATGGATCCAGTATGTGGTCCAGGTCTTTCTGTGAGGGATCCAGCATGTGGTCCAGGTCTTTCTGTGAGGGATCCAGCATGTGGTCCAGGTCTTTCTGTGACGGATCCAGTATGTGGTCCAGGTCTTTCTGTGATGGATCCAGTATGTGGTCCAGGTCTTTCTGTGACGGATCCAGTTTGTGGTCCAGGTCTTTCTGTGATGGATCCAGTATGTGGTCCAGGTCTTTCTGTGACGGATCCAGTATGTGGTCCAGGTCTTTCTGTGATGGATCCAGTATGTGGTCCAGGTCTTTCTGTGATGGATCCAGTATGTGGTCCAGGTCCTTCTGTGATGGATCCAGTATGTGGTCCAGGTCTTTCTGTGACGGATCCAGTATGTGGTCCAGGTCTTTCTGTGATGGATCCAGTATGTGGTCCAGGTCCTTCTGTGATGGATCCAGTATGTGGTCCAGGTCTTTCTGTGATGGATCCAGTATGTGGTCCAGGTCTTTCTGTGATGGATCCAGTATGTGGTCCAGGTCCTTCTGTGACAGATCCAGTATGTGGTCCAGGTCTTTCTGTGATGGATCCAGTATGTGGTCCAGGTCTTTCTGTGATGGATCCAGTATGTGGTCCAGGTCTTTCTGTGATGGATCCAGTATGTGGTCCAGGTCTTTCTGTGATGGATCCAGTATGTGGTCCAGGTCTTGTGAAACCTGCACGGACTTCCCTGGCAGAGATGTTGTCTGGATGGGAGCAGATGTTGCTCTAAAACCTCCATGTACTTTCAGCATTGATGGAGCTTCACAGATGTGGAGGCTGCCATCGCCATAGCAACCCCATCCCATCAGAGATGCAGCTTTTCAACTGTCCACTGATAACAAGCTGGATGCTCCCGACCCTCTTTAGTCTGCAGGACACGGATCCATGTTTTCCAGAAACATCCTCACATCTTCATCATCTGACCTCAGAACAGTTTCCACTTTGCCTCGGAGCGTTTAAACGAGCTTTGGTCCAGAGAAGACGGATGGTTGTGTTTCTGGATCCTGTTCACACATGGCTTCTTCTCTGCATGATGGAGCTTTAACCTGCATTAGTGGATTTCAGAGTTAACTGTGTTCACAGACAAAGATCTTCCTGAGTCCATGCAGTGGTTTCCGGTAGAGAATCATGTCTGCTTTTGATGCAGAAGATCACCATCATCCAGCCTTGTCCCATGCACACAGAGATTCCTCCTGATTCTCCTCATCTTTTGATATTATACATTGTAGATGGTGGGATTTTCATATCTTCACAGTTTTATATTTTCCTGGCAGAAAATTTTTCTGAACTTGTTCCACAAGTTTAGAGCCAGTTTGTCTCAGGTTGGTGAGCCTCCGTCCATCTTTCCATCTGAGAGACTCTGCCTCTCTGAAATGCTCCTTTTATACCCAGTCATGTTACTGGTTTGTTCCCAGTTAACCTGATCAGTTGTGACATGTTCCTCCAGTTGTGTTTTGACTCATGTCTCTCCTGTGCAGATCCTTCCTCCTCTGCTTCCCAGCTGAGCCAGACACAGCAGGGATGCTCCGGCTGATCACAGGCAGGCTTGTGATACAGAACCAACGTCCTCCCTGAAATCAGAGAAATAACCGCCTCTGAGAAGCTTTTAACAAGTGAAAACATCTGTTTTAGTCATGTGGCTGAAGGAACCAGAGAAGATTACTTAATTCTTTCATGACACACAAGCACACACCCCATCGTCCTCAGCAGCGGCCATGACACATGATTACAAATGGACAACAGGAACTGGAACAGTCAAATTGCTCAACAATAGAGAAAGAGTGTGTGTGTGTTATATGTTTAAGTATATGTGCATTTTACCTGCTGTGTGTGTGTGTGTGTTTTGGTGTGTATCAGTGTATTGGCTGCTGATAAATGGCCGCCTGTTTAAAGAACTTATCTCTTTAAGTGTTGCTGCGGTGAGGGATGACATCATTTGGATCCCCCAGCTAACTGGGTGCCATGACGACACCTCACCAACCTATCCATTTACCAGATGGCATGATAGTGTCTGCACACACACACAGCAGCACTCAGGTAATAGGAGGCCATGTGGAAATTACAGCCAGCTCCCAGCGCTGTGATAGGAACACACACACACACACAGGTATCTTAAAAATGCACACACACTCTTCACATACACCCCTACCCAGCCCCCCACTGCCCTTATCACAGCTTAACAGAGAAAAAAGCATTGAGGAGGAAAAATTAAGTATTGATCAAATTAGCAGGTTTTTTTAAAGCTTCAGTCATGGATGTGTGTGGGTGTGTGTGTGTGTGCGTGGGTGTGTGTGGGTGTGTATGTGTTTGTAAACAGTAGTGGGATGGTGGGACGGGAGGGTCAGAAAGATTTAATGAACCCATCAAGCTGCAAACAAAATGGCAAGGCCAGAAGGACACTTGACCTGCAACACACACACAAACACGCACAAGATAAACCCGCACATCCCACACAATAAAAACACCAGCAATCAGCAGTCATTCATTCAGGAATGTTTTCCTGCATCTCTGCTCCTTATGGACGGGTGACCTGTCTACGTAGGTGTAGCCAACATGCCAAGAGAAAAAAACTGTAATATTATTATTATTATTATTATTATTATTATTATTATTATTATTATTATTACTATTATTATTACTATTTGAAAAAGAAAAATATACACTTTATTAAAAATGATTGTTACTATTATTAATTAATTAAAGTGTGGCTGTGAAGTTTAAAGAACTTTTCAGATAAAAACAAAATCTATAAAAGCCACACATCCACATATTCATAAGAAGTGACAATAAATGAGATTGAGTGGAAACCTTTTCTCATATTGTGTTTCTGTTCTTAAAGTCTGTTCGTTTGTTAGTACGGAGGTCACAGTGAAATGAAATATACTGAATTGAATTTAACTGAATTTAATTTAAAGGTTGAATATGGAATACGGACAGAACAGCGACGTCACGTGTGTCTAGGTTGTAGTTGCAACGGCAGAAAAACAACTCCAGCCGCTGGGATGCCAGGCTCACTGCCGATACGCATGTGACCAACAGTCTGCAGCATGTCCAACAAGTAATGCAGAGGAGTTTATAACTGACAGCTAATGTTAGCCACGTTAGCAAACAAGCTAGCTTACCGATCCAGCAGGAAAGTTGCCATTTCCGTGTTTTACTCCGTGGAAAACGTTTATGTGGGTCCATTTAGTGAAGTCTTCACCTAAATTTACTCCAGGTTTTGCTCTTCTCAGGTCACTCCTCCTCAGAAACAGATAACATCTCCAGGGCTCTGAAGCAGCTGCTTCACTCGTTGTCTCTACGGTTTTCCCCTGTACAAGTCTGACTATGACCAAAGTATTGATTCCACACAGAGATCGTATTTGGCAACCTGCAATGGCGGCGTGTATTGGCTTATAGACGTAAATAAAATGCCATTATCGAACCCGTAAAAATTTATTTTATAATTATTTTTAGGCTAAATATAATTTTTCTGGGAAATGTTGTACTTTCATTCTGTACACCCCCAAACGACCTGTGGAGGTATTATTTTTGAAAAAATATAGCTTTTAATAAAAATGTTCCATATTCAACCTTTAATTCAATTGAATTGAATTGTATTGTATTGAAGTAAACTGAATTGAATTGAACTGATTTGAAGTGAACTGAATTGAATTGAAGTGAAGTGAATTGAATTAAACTGAATTGAACTGAGTTGAACTGAACAGAACAGAACTGAATTAAATTGTATTGTATCAAACTGAATTGATTTGAACTGAACTGATAAAAACGAACTGAATGATATAAACGGAGTTTAATTGAATTGTATTGTATTGAATTGAACTGAGTTGAACTGAATTGAATTGAAATGAACTGAACTGAGTTGAACAGATTTGAATTGAATTGGTTTAAATGTACACAGTAACTACAAATTGGACTAATGTGGATCATGAATTAGATTTGTATTAACTAGAGTTTGATTGGACTACAATGAAGTGGATTGAATTGGACTGTAAAAGTTCCTTAAAATGACTGCATTGTGAACTTTTGGGAAAATGAGCCGTATTGAATTGAACTGAAACTAAATAGCCTGTACATATATCAGTGGATTGTGCCTTTGTAGACTGAACTTGAGATCAGTATTCTGATTACTTTTACAAATTTCCCAAATGTGCTTAAAAAGACGTGACGAGTCTTCTTCTTCGTGTGTTTGTGTGCGTTTTGTTTTTAGTTAAGAAACATATCCACACACCACTTCCTTTATTGTGCGACCATTGGCTTCATTAGCCTCTTAATGTTTCCCCGTCCCCTGCCCGGGGGCAGCGTCCCGTAAAGCTGAGCCATTCACACTAACGAATACGAGCACCCTGCATGATCACAGCTACGATTACTCATTCTTAAAAGAAGTGTGGTGTTCTTCTGGAGCTGTGTGGACCAAACTAATGGTAGCTCTCAGTGACAGAATAAGTCAAACAAATGCTGCTGGTAATGATGAGCTATACGTTCTGCCTGTCTGGACCTCATACTGCATATTCAGACTGGAAACAATACAAACACACACTGACCCCACCGACCTCACATCCAAGCCCTGCCACACACACATTCACATATACAGCGACACAAGGGGAAACTTATTAGGTTATTATCTTTCCGCCCCATAAAATAGGAATAACTTAAAGCGGTGCTGCAATTAATAACCCAACTATAAATCTGAATATTCCCCATGAATATTATTCCACATTACGCACACACACAGGGATCAGCGGGGTGTTTGGGAGCAGGGAGAATGATAAAGCCATCAGAGAGCGTTCTGGATGAAGTGAGCCAAACGTGAATGTGTGCATCAGAGCATTTGAGTGTGTGTGTGTGTGTGTGATTGTATGTATGTCCCTTAAGAGCGTGTTCTGCATGGTGGCTTATGCATCAACACACTGATGCACTCTCCATCTCCATGTTGAGGGGCCATTCCCAGTCATATGAGCTGGATGCACTGGTTAAATCAATGCTCTACCCCATAACCTCCAACACCAAAACACACACACAGTACTGTCATTTACTGTGACCTTGCTGCCTCTTCCTAAACACACACATTGCAGTGTGAATGTAGGTTTTCATGATGATGTTAAACACTCACATAAGTCTGACTGACAATCATCACGGAGGAATCTGGGTCTTGATCAGAAGTCATACAGACATAAACATGTAAACTTTATGAGTAAACACAATGATATTCATTTTGTCGTGTCACTGATTAGGAAAATAAAGTTATGCACATTTAAGAAGCAGAATGGTAATATTTATTTCTTGACATGGCAGAAGCAGAAAGGGAGGAAAACGTTGCACTGAAAAATCTGTGATAGCAGCATACGTTTGAATACAACTATACATATTGACAATGATGGTTGGGTGTATCTGAAAAATAACTGAGTAACCTAAATGGGTACAAGCTTCCTACTGGACAACTGCTGCATGAGCAGTTAATTTTCAGCAGGCAATAAGTTATTTAACCTGAAGTGATGCAATGAGTAGCTTCTGATGTCTTAAATAACCACATCTAAAGACATCCCACTGTTGTGGGAATCATGTTAGTCTGTATAAGAAAGGTCAAATCATTGACCGAGCACCAAGACCAAGACATTACCCAGTCTTGTGCAATGTCCTAGTCCTTGTCCCTGGTCTCGGTCATGTCTTGGTCTCTATGCCTGGTCTCAGTAATGACCTGGTTTAGGTACTTGGTCTCAGTAATGTCTTGGTTTTGGTACTTGGTCTCAGTAATGTCTTGGTTTTGGTACTTGGTCTCAGTAATGTCTTGGTTTTGGTACTTGGTCTCAGTAATGTCTTGGTTTTGGTACTTGGTCTCAGTAATGTCTTGGTCTAGGTACTTGGTCTCAGTAATGTCTTGGTCTTGGTACTTGGTCTCAGTAATGTCTTGGTGTTGGTACTTGGTCTCAGTAATGTCTTGGTTTTGGTACTTGGTCTCAGTAATGTCTTGGTCTTGGTACTTGGTCTCAGTAATGTCTTGGTTTTGGTACTTGGTCTCAGTAATGTCTTGGTTTTGGTACTTGGTCTCAGTAATGTCTTGGTCTTGGTACTTGGTCTCAGTAATGTCTTGGTTTTGGTACTTGGTCTCAGTAATGTCTTGGTCTTGGTACTTGGTCTCAGTAATGTCTTGGTCTAGGTACTTGGTCTCAGTAATGTCTTGGTCTAGGTACTTGGTCTCAGTAATGTCTTGGTTTTGGTACTTGGTCTCAGTAATGTCTTGGTCTTGGTACTTGGTCTCAGTAATGTCTTGGTTTTGGTACTTGGTCTCAGTAATGACTTGGTCTAGGTACTTGGTCTCAGTAATGTCTTGGTTTTGGTACTTGGTCTCAGTAATGACTTGGTCTTGGTACTTGGTCTCAGTAATGTCTTGGTTTTGGTACTTGGTCTCTGTAATGACTTGGTTTTGGTACTTGGTCTCAGTAATGTCTTGGTTTTGGTACTTGGTCTCAGTAATGACTTGGTCTAGGTACTTGGTCTCAGTAATGACTTGGTCTTGGTACTTGGTCTCAGTAATGTCTTAGTTTTGGTACTTGGTCTCAGTAATGTCTTGGTTTTGGTATTTGGTCTCAGTAATGACTTGGTCTTGGTACTTGGTCTCAGTAATGTCTTGGTTTTGGTACTTGGTCTCAGTAATGACTTGGTCTTGGTACTTGGTCTCAGTAATGTCTTGGTTTTGGTACTTGGTCTCAGTAATGTTTTGGTCTAGGTACTTGGTCTCAGAAAGGTTTTGGTCTTGGTGGTGTGGTCTTGACTGCAACACTAGCCTGAAGGTCAAACTGGATGCTGATGAAATTGGGGTCTACAGGTATTTGCTGTGGACCATCTGCTGAGATGCTATTCTGCATACCTTGGTAGGAACCAGTGCTGATCTGACTTCCTGTTGTCTTTCTATCATCTCCAACCAGTCTGTCCATTCTCCTCTGACCTCTGACATCAACCAGACATTCTGGTCCAGACAACTGTTGCTCACGGGATATTTTTTTCTTCTTCAGACCATTCCTCGGGAAGCCTAGAGATGGTTATGGTGGAAATCTCATTAAATACTCAGACCAACAACCATTAAAGTTCTTCCTGATTCTGATGCTCAGTTTAAATTTCAGTAAGTTGTCTTGACCACATCTACATTACTAGCTGTGTTAAGTTGCTGCCATGTGATTGGCTGATCAGATATTTGTGTTAATGGGAATTGAATAGATGGACCTTTGAAGGTGGATGGTGAGTGTATCCGTTCATTCATATCTTATCCACCTCCAGTCCTTGAATGTTGATTCACATGATCCAAACCAGCTCATTATGTCAGCCTCTGCTGACAAAGTGGGGTCAAGACCACTGATCACACCACCAGTTCACACCCTCATCCCCTCTCCGGCTGTTATATCTTCTTTCTTAGGTTGTTCTGCCTTTGTCCTTCTCCTCCCTCCGTCTGATCTATGTCCTGCAGCTCAATCTTCCAGCTCCAACACTCTCCTCAAGCCTTGCTTCAATTTCCCCTGAACAGATACCATCAGAGCAGAGAAGAGGAAAAAGCCAGATGCCTCTCTCACACACACACTCATCATAGCCACTCAGGAGGTTGACAGATGTGCTGGGACAATAAAACAGTTTGTAATGGAGGTAATATGATTTAAAATACTATCTATTAACCTGGATCGGCCTGTCAGGTGTGTGTATGCGTGTGTGTGTGTGTGAGATAAAACAACTAAGATGGCAGAGAGAATATAGGGTCGAACATCTAAATCACAGAGCACACATACACACAAAGTCCAATTCATCCCATTAGACAACACAGATCTAAACCTTAAAGCAATCCTGTGAAAGTACACACACACACACACACACACACACACACACACAGCAGACGATGCCAATAAGAAGTCAGATCCATATGTCACCTGTGATAAGACAGAATATAGTGAGTTCACAGACCTGCTAAACACATCTTCCTGTTCACAAAGCTGCAGCAGTTCTGCACACACCAGTTCCCGTCTGCTGACAAACTTTGACCCATGAGTAATACACACTCTCATATGCATCATGGAGAAATATACTGCTATGTTGCTGCTGTGTGGGATGAGGCTGCTTCTTTATCTCAGGCTGAGGATAACAACAACCCTGCAGAGCTCTACCCATGTTCAGCTTAGTATCAGTCAGGTCTTCTCTCTTTTTTAATCATGTTTAATGAGTTTCATGTGTTGGATTTCCTGTTAGGACAAATGTCAGATAATGTTCAGATGCTTGTTTCATGTGTTGTCATTATGAGGTGTTGTGTGTGTTTTTGTTGCCATTGTAAATGCTTGGAGGGTGTTTGTTGCAATCTGCACTTTTACCACTAGATGTCACTAAATGTGAGCCGCGATTGTTCTGACTGCTTACAGACACACTTGTTATGAAAGACTACAGAGGCCGCCTGGAGATGTTAGAAAAAGTAAACTGTTACTATGTGACTAAGGATTACTAATGTCAGCTAGCACAAAGTTGCATCTTAAACACCAGAATTACAGTAAATGTCTCTCACTGATCCTGACAATAATCAGAGGAGATGGCAGGAAACCATTGTGTGGCAAGGTATGCAAGGAGGGCCTGGGCAGGATTCAATCCCCAGACTCCTGGATGAGAGTCACGCGTGCTAACAAAAGGGATATCCCTGTGGCCATGTAACCAGGGCGCATGATCAATAGCAGGCATAGTGACAGGACCCCACACTGTCACAACTGTATATCATTACTGTTTAATAGGTTGGCCTGGCTACATGCGGAAGTGTCCTTGGGCAAGAAACTGAACCCATGTTGCCTCTCGGTGTGCCTATCAGGTGGGAATGTGCTTGTAAATGGGTAAAATCTGACATGTGTAAAAAAGTGTTCAGCACATGACTAGAAAAGTGCTCTATGGCTGCATTTACACTGTCAGGTCTTGATGCGCAGATCGGATTTGATGCTTAAATCTGTTTTTTTTAGTGTGTGGTTACACGTATTTTATAATGTGACCCATATTGGATTTCTCGCGATTAAACCATCCTATCATTTGAAACATCCCCCACATGCGCATCTAGTGTTTACAAAACTGTAGGCTACCCGTATCAAGCGCTTGCATACAAACAAACGAACCAGACGGATACAATGATGGAAAATAGTTAATTACTAATCTACAATGTAAAAAAAAAGCCACAAGATTTAGATATAATTACCAGTACTGTGGGCTTCAATCGTTTTCTGTTGTTTTTTAAATCATGCCGAGAGCGAGCGCACTGGTGATTTCTTTAATTGTGTGTACTGATTAATTTCCAAAACAAAGTTTTAGCTTCTGAAATCAGATTTTTAAACAGTTCGGATGGAGCTCGTTAATATGGATGATGCGGCTTCATTCTGAACCAATATTTCACCGAACCTGGACGACCCGCGGCGTCTGGAGATAAAAGAGTTTTGTCTGATGTGTGTAATGTGTAAATGCGCTTCCCTGTCCAACATAAGGAGACTGGACATCATTCACATGTTTTGGCTGGAATTAGTCAGTGATTTCAGGTGTCACCTGCAGCGCCGTCAATGATATCTGTAACTGCAGTTGGTAATGGTGCAAATGATGCCAGCGGGCATGAAGACGCACGGCTCTGTGGAGACTTCGTTCCGGTGACAGACTGTGTTTCTGCTTCCAGTCAGTGATCCCCGAGATTCAGACATGAATCTGACATGTTTCAGACCAGCCGAGTTACACTGATACGTGAAGGCAGATTTTTACGTTGGTTTGCGAGCTTGTGGAGTCTGTCTCCTGTAAATGCACCTAAAAAATTGGAATGTTGGGGGAGGGGGGAGGCTTTTAAAGAATCGTCGGAATGGTGGGATGTTTTTTATTTTTTTAAATACTGTCATGCCAACCATAAAATAAAAAAAATTGGCAGAATGACAATTGCCATTTCAACAATTGGGGACCCATGTCGGAGTGGAGGAATTGATTGCCTCCCACACACACTTTCCTCCTCATCGCTCAGTCTCTGTCGGGCCTCCATTCTTGCATTTAACTACTGCTCACATCTTAGTAGTGCGCCAAAAATAAGCTAAATCGTCGCAGTTTTAATGGCGTATGGAACGCATTGTGTAAGAAGATCCGATCTGCCTGCTTACACTGCAGTCGCATTGTCACATATCTGATTGATATCCGATTTATTTCCACATATGAATGAGGCCTGTATCCGATCTCAACAGATTCGAATGCATGCGTCTTTTTCCTGTTTACATGGTCAAAAAGCAGATCGGATCTGAGTCACATAAGAGCAAAAAATCAGTATTGGGTCACATTTCACTGACAGTGTAAATGAGGCCTAAGTTCAGTGCTCCCCCTTAATCCTTCCACTCCGTTTTCCACGTTCATGCATAGGGGTAGGGGTATCTCAGTCCTTCTAGGACAGAAGGGTGGGGGTATGACAAATTTTTGAATCATCTGCTAGATGGCTGCTATGAATCCAAAATAATCCACAAATATAAATATTTTCTCCACAGTATGACAACCTTTGTATTGTCCAGTTTAACGTTGTTTAAATGTTTGTCATTTTCTTTGTAAAATGCACATGAAAAAATGTCCAGTACTTTGTTGAAGCTTCAGTAACACAAACACTACCAGGCTGAAAACCAGCGGTGCTCTGTAGGCAGCCCTGATGGTCTACAGTAACAGATGATCAATAAAAACTTCAGCAACATCACTGTTGGTCTTCAGTTACATGGATGCAACACAAGGGGGAATGTTATGCACAGATCGGACTTAACGTTAACATTAGCCTGGTAACGTTAACCCGCAGCTGTAGATGGCTGATTTCTCTAGATTTCCAGCAACAGCTCAGCGTCCATCTGCTGCCATACAAGCCGGCGGATCACTGATGACGTGTGTGATTGTTGAAGGGGGGTCCCAGTTCGTGGCTCTGTTTTAAGTGGCATTGGCCAAGGGGTAAAAAAGAGAAATGACATTGGGCCTTAACATTTTAGGGTTTTATGGAGGACATATAGAGCAAGCAGACTGTTGCACTTTTTGTGAAATTTGTACAACAACCCATACCCCGACAAAGGACATGGAGTTGCACCAGTGGAAAGCATGGGGGTAGTAGAGTGGAGCGCTGTAGACGAGAGTGACCTGGAAAGGGAACAAAGAAGAAGCCATTACGATGTAGTTAACTACCACCATCTACTGCACTCCCTGTTTTATTTCTCTTTCTGAGAATGTACATTATCATGACCTCTTCCACCATCACCAAGTTTGCTGTTGTCTGAAACTCTGAGGTGAACTCTGACCTCTGTTCTGTCACATAAGGGATGCATGAACGTTCGGTACAGTAACGTTTGAAATGGATGAAATAATGTACAGAAAGGGAGCCTTAAAATCTGATTAAAACAGAAGACAATAATTTCCAAATCTCATCCACCAACACTTTATTCCCAATACAACATAAACAACATATCAGATGTTGAAACGGAGACATTTTACCATTTGATGGGAAATCAACAAGCTCATTGTGAATCAGATGACATCATCATCATTATCATTATCATCATCTCTGCCCTGCAGCTTTGTTTCTGTCACCTGACAAATATCACACTGATTCATGCTGAGGAAACAAGATGTTTTACTGTTTTACTGTTAATGTTGCCTATTTTCCCACCTCTCTTATTCTTATTGGTCACTGAAGCCTTGTTGCTTTCATTTGGTTTAATTGTCACATCTTTTGAAATAAAGTAAGAGCAAGAATAATTGTTTTTGCCTCGACTGGTTTGCGTTTCATGGGGACGGCGTAAACGCGTAAGGAAGGAGGTGAGGTGGGGGGGGGGGGGGGGGGGGGGGGCAACACGCTGGTCTTGTTCACAAAAGCAATAAAGTTCATTGAGAAAAACCTCACAACAGCAATGGCGTCGGAGAGACGTTTTCAACTGTGTAGAAAACTAGCGTTTGCCTCGTAGATTCTCAGCCATCTCTACCGTTCTGCTCTTCCTTTGTTGATTTCCAGCGACACGCGGTGAGTCTTTATTTGCGCATGCGCTGTGTCTTGTTCTAGGTTTGGAGTGTTACTTAAGCATCATAGCGCCACCCACAGCCTTGTATGATGTACTACAGCGGTTTCATGGGGATGGTGAAACCTTTCCCCGGATTTCTGCTATGGGTTTCACACCTAAACCGGCTTCAGCTCCGTGTGGACTCGGCCTTAGCCAACACACTGTCTGGTCACATTTGTGACTAAACAACAGCTAAAAAAAATAATTTCTTTGTGACTTAAACTTTTACATTGACTTACTCTAAAATGTCTCCTATTCTTTTCTTTGCTCTTGTAATGTGTCATGCTCAGAAGAGCCGGCTGCTGGTTTTTTAGGAGATAGCAGTACTTTGTTTTGACTTGCCACTGGAGGCCATGCGGGTAGTCAGATGTGAGCATATAGGTTTGTACGAATATATAAAAAACAAGGAAAGGAAGAGGAAAGCCATGTTCCATTGCAAGTGAAGACAGGAGTTAGTGGTGAGGAGCGTGTGTGTGTGCATTGTGTTGTTTTGTAATATACCGTAACCATGTGACACCTGAAAGTTTTTTTTTATTGTATTGTGTATTTTTTCTTCACCTGCCTAGGGACTACTGATACTAATTAGCTTGCTAACTATAATCCAACATATTTACCTCTGTTGCTACATATGTTCATTTACATGTACTGTCCCTATCAAATAAACAAATAGATACAAAGTTTGAAGATAGAATAAATGCGCAAAAATTTTAGGCTTCTCATAAAAATACTGAATTCAAAAAAGTTTTTAACACACAAACCATTAATTATTTGCTAAATTAAGGGAAAATATAGGACCACAAATATCTTAAATTAAGAGCCGTTCAGGAGTCGAAAGAGCCGGCTCTTCTTTGGGAGCCGAATCAAAAGAGCCGGCTCTTCTTTGGGAGCCGAATCAAAAGAGCCGGCTCTCTGAAAAGAGCTGAACTTCCCATCACTACTTTGCTCTGTTCTGACCGAAGACTCATCCACTGTTAGCGCCGCTACCTGGAGCGCTTCCAAACGCTACAACACAATGAGTGATGGGGACAGTCAATCACGTTAGAAAAAACAAAATACTTTGTGATACATGTTTTCCTCATCAGATCATAATCACAAACAAACAAAATGGAAACAATTCTTCTTTCTGAAGAACATCTGACAGATGATTTCATGCTTGGATCAATATTATCAGATAATTGAGTCAATTTAGATGTTGCATCTCTGATTTGTACCTGAAGTGGACCCTATCACTACATTACTGGTCACAAATTTTCTACAAACAGCTTCAATCCTTCGAGAAAAAAATTCCTAATTTATTTATTTATTTATACTATATATTTATTTTATTTTATTTTTCTATTAAATCTATCATTTATTTATTTATTATCTATCCATCTTGTTTTATTTTATTATGTATTTATTTTATAATATTAATTTAATCTATCAGTTACTATCTATCTATCTATCTATCTATCTATCTATCTATCTATCTATCTACATCTATCTATCTACAGTATCTATCTAGTTTGTTGTTATGTACGTATTTTATGATGTATTTATTTATGTATCAATCTATTTTATGATATTAATATTAATTTAATCTATCAATATAATTTTTTTTTCATATTTATTTGTGGTTGAATTGATTTTTTTTTTTTTTTTTTGAGGAGGGGGGGGTACTTTTGACTACAAATTTTGTTTTTGTATAATAGTAAATAAATGTAGGACAAGGATGGGTTGTAATTGATCCATTATTTCCTCGTCTTCATTACTGTGTTATCAGGAAACAGATCATGTCTACACAGAGATCTGATTGGACTAATACAGACCAGAGCTTTTTAAAAAAATATTTATTATTATTTTCTTCTTCTGCACACAAGAAGAATGTAATAGCTTAATGCTGGAAACTGGACTACCCTGTCAGCACGTCCGTCTCTTTAACTGTCTCATATTTCAACTCTGTAGCCACTTGAATATTCCTGCATGTGTGTGTTTTTTATGAGTCTGGGTAATTTAAATATCTTGTAGTGATCCCGTCGGATGGTTTGGTCAAACTGTAAAATGTCTGACTATTACAGGTCCTCTCATCCAGCAGGGAAAGGACAGAAAATGGTTGTGGTGAGTAAAAAGAGGGAAAAGACAGAGCTATAAGCATCAGCCGCTCAGATAGCCTTTAGATGGAGTAAAAACCTGCAGGCGAGCTGAGGAGATAGAAGACATATCAACCTGGACAGAGAAAATAAAGGAGCTGTGGAAAAACAGAGCAGTGTTTGCACAATCCAATTGAGCTGACACTTTTTCAGCTACATACCATTTTCTGTTGTTTACGGCTTTATGAGTGGCCGACCCTGGTGTGTGTGTGTTTTCATGGGTGTGTGCGTGCAGCTGTGTGTGATTGAGGCTGATAGATGTTGACAGCTGCGGAGAATCACTTTCCTGTTGGTAAAACACCATATTGACCCTGTAGCCCCACCGTAGGCAAAGGTTAGCCGAGCTGAAGCCCGGCAGGCAGAGTGGGGATGACATCCAGCTGAGGGCTGAGAGCTGCGCTTGAACCCACAACATTACAGTGACCCACAAAGAGCCCTGAACACACACCGACACACACCACCCTGCCAAAACACACTCCCACCAGGACTAGAAATATATTGGGGCCAATAAAGAGGAGTCTGAGGTTACGCACCCCGCTGTCGCCATGCTGGAGGTCGACATCTCTGAGGTGAGGATTATCATTTAAACTCTGATGGATCATTCATCTCTGCGCTGCTCTGGTGCTGTGCAGACCTGCTGATGGAAAAATGACTTCTACATTATCATCTACTGTCATGCATCACGCCGTGCATCAGGCAACAAATCATTTCTAGTCAAATCTAACAAAACGGCTTTACTAAAAGAAATATATGCAGTTATTGGCTGGCCGCCCCGTAGCAGGCAGCAGGAGATCCTGCAGTCCAGACGTCTGCAGACACCAGGAAGCAGCAACGCTAACATGTAGCATAGCAGCATGACAGACAGAAACGCAGCTGAAAGACTCTACCCAGCATCGGCAGCCAAGCCAGGCACAGTTCACACCCCAACAGGAAAAGTATGAGAACATCTTCATCATCATCATCATGAGAACAGCACTGTCCACTCAGAGCTGCTGATCATTTCTCCCCACATGAAAGCAGAGACTCTGCTGGTTACAGACACGTCTGTCTCATCACTGTGGCACACTGTGAGACTCTGGCAGCCAATCAGAAATTAGCTTTAACATGTTCTCAAATGACCCCGTCCTTTTTTTAAAAAAAATGAATGATGAAGATCTTGCTGGTTTCCATGGAGAATGTTTTATAGTGAAGTATTCACTCCTCCTATCATGTATGTTGTGCTTTACCTTCTTTCTGGATCCTTAATTCTCCTGACTCTGACCATCAATGGAGATGTCCTTCATCATCATCATCAGCTGATGGCTGATCTCTAATACCTCTAATAAGACCTCTAATAAAAAACCTGGAAAACAAGTCAGGTTTTCTACTTTTGCACAGCGCTTTATCACTCATTAGTCATTCCTCCGTTACTCATTCCTAGGACTACAGTATATTTCAAATTCCACTACCCAAGAGAGAGCCGGCTCTGATGACTAAAGGTCCTGCCTCCTATTCTTTTTCGAACCTCAAAGAACCACAAGTAAACCTGCAGTCTGAGAGTGAACACTTAGGTCTTTAACCCCATTACACCTGAATTTATTCACAATTAAATACAGGAGGGAAATAGCAATGAAACGAGATAATGTATAACATTAAATGAATAAACAACACATAGATAAAGATTAATAGTAGACAATATACAAATAAACACACAAATAGGAGTGAATAAAAGCAAATAAATGAACAACATAGAACAACTAAAAAATAAAGGGCCAGATGTATCGAAGGTTTGCATGTAGGAAAATGTGAGCAAACGCAAAAAAATGTACAAACTGATCGGCTAAAAGTGTGCAAAAAGGGTTCTGGTGTCAGTACTAGATGTGATCGAGTTACCGGATCAGCTCGGGTCCTGCGCCTGCCGATCCTATCACACGATTTCATCAGTTTAAAGTTGGCAGGATGTCCGGACAAATTACAGAAACAGTCTTTACAGGAGATTTTTGTTGACAAATGGACAAATTTTACGAGGAATATTATTTTATTTATCAAAGGAGACGTGCAACAGCTGTATCATCTTCTGTAAATGTCCTGAGAGCCGAACTGATGATGCCAGGCACACACCATAAACACACTACAGACGGAAATGAAGAAAACAGTGAAGAGCTGATAACTTTGCACATCTCTGAGCTCCGAGTGCAGTTTTATTTTTAATTACAGTGCATTAAAAACATGAATACAGTACATGTACCGTAGACAACAAATACAGCACAGTAGGTTGCAGCATTAGGTTTTCCTGATGTCCCATAATGTTACCTGCAGTACCACCCTTTGACAGATGAGGGCGCACACACCACTGAGAGATGGGTATGGGTGTGAGGAAGAGTGGGATATGAGGGTGGAAGGAGAAATAAACATGGCTGAAGTCGTCAACACGCATCAGCTTTGTGTATTCATGAAAATCCTGAGTCCTAAAGTATTCCACATCAAATCCTCTCCATCCACCCGAGTTCAACTGCAGTAGCGTAGGTGCCGTAGCGTGACGTCATCGTCAAGCGCAGGCCCCCGAGCCAACCTGGTAGCTCGAACATATCTGGTACCGACACCATTTTTTAAATATGTTACATGGCGCCTCTTATCCATTTAGTACTTCTGCTGCAATGAATATGCAATATGGGGCGTTGCAGAGGAGAAAATGTTTATTAATTTAGCACTCGCAAAGTGATTCATCAAAGGTGAGACGCATTGCCTTGCTGTTTTTTTTGTGTACTTTTAGTATGTCTGAAAAGCTCTGCGCACAGATGCCTTCAGGGACAGTCCTGGACACACACATCTGATTCAAAATAATTTTTCATAAGCAGTGTTTAGTTCTTATTCTTTAATTCAATAATTATCAACACACCAAACACCAGTATTTAACACAATGTTAAATATTCTGGACAAATGAAACAGAACATCTGCAGCCACCATACAGTAGCTTAATAAGAAGTAAAGCTGCATTAATTGTGTCTTTTATTTCCTCTTTTTGCCAACGTCACATTTTAACTTGGATTTTAGCAGCTGGACAGGATCATCTGGCAGCGCGAGCTGCTGGAGCTGTTGGCATCCTGCCAAAGAGTGCGCACCTCATGCGTGAGAGATGTCAGAGACCATGTTTGGGCAGCAGACACTTTCATTTGTCCAGCAACTCCCGATCCATGTCCTGCTAAATTGACCACTTCTGAGACTCTGCACAGACACCTGCTGTATTATTTGATTTTTTATATTTATCATACTTATTACCTCCACCAAGGAGGTAATGTCGGTAGTGTTGGTTTGTCCGTCCATCTCTTTGTCTGTCTCTCTGCCAGCAACTTTATGGAAAAATTACTGGATGGATTGACCTGAAATTTTCACCAGCCGTGTGCCTCAGCCCAAGGACGAACCCATTAAAGTTTGGTGGTGATCCGGATCACCTTCTGGATCCAGGAATTTTGTGAAGGTTGTATGATCCCCGAGGGGAAATTAGGGCTCTGCATTTCACCATCTCTGTACTGTGAGTATCAGAGAGCAGTGGGCTGCTACTTAAAGTGCCCGGGGAGTGGTGGGGGGTTAAGGACCTTGCTCAGGGGTCCACAGTGGTACACCCAGGGGTCGTGTCGGGGAATTGAACCTGGGTCCTCTGCGTCCTAGCCCACGACGCTACCACTGGGCTATCCACTCCCCCTTCTTGACCATTGTGAGATCGGCCATGTTGGAAAGGCTGTTAATGAGGTATGAGTGCCCCCTTGTGGCAGGGCTGTTCAGCTGTGCAACTGAGCACATGATTGTCAGGACGCAGAAATGAAACTTCTGAGCAGCAGTGAGCACAAGGAGAGAAGACTGTTGGACAGACTTCACACTCAAAAATAAAGGTACGAGACAGGAACATTTCTGTACCTGTAGGCACATTTTTACAAATGTTCTCTCTTTAGCTGATTTGCTTGTTCCTCCATTCACCATGTTCCTTTTTATGCTATAAAGCTAACTGACCTGTTACATGCCAGTTACTGTAACTGTTAGCCTTAAACACACAGGGATTTATAGTAATAATTAATACCTTGAATGTGTGTCTTTGCCAAACGAATTTTCCTCATAGCTTTGTATTTCTGTGTTTATAGACAACACTCACTTCCATCATATACCACAACTAGCCCTGGAGTTCCTCACCTGTAAGCCTGACCTTTGTTGCATTACTGGGCTGTTGTGATTAAGAGTGACCAGTAAAGACAGTTAACTGTACAAGCGAGTTCAGTATGTTCTGACCGACACCCCATGGTGAGCATCAAACCTCCTTACTAATGCTTGAACGGTCTTACATGAACATCACCCCGATAGGCCGAATTTGGGGAATTTTTCCACATAACTCCATACAAATGGCCTGAGTATTTGGTAAAAAAAAAAATTACAGGAAAGGATCTCAATGAGTTCTATATTGTTTCGAAAGTTGATCCAGATCCAGAGAAAATCGATGATACTATGAGCCAGAGCACACAACAATAAGGGAGTTGAACAGCTTGGCGGAGGTCTGCGCTCTCCAAGTGCTTTTCTAGTTTTAAATCATATTTAAGTTTCCTCCTCCACTGATATCTCCCTCTGTGGGTCGTGTTTCCTTTTGCGCTGTTATCTCTCGCAATTCTCCACTCTGCAAACCTGAAAAAATGCAAACCCTTCATTTATATCGGGGCGCTTCCAACACGTTTGCGCCCGTGGTCATTTTTGCAGTCATTCTTTGTAAATCACAGGCAAATTACTGCATGCACAATTGGATCGTAGTAAATCTAGCCCAAAGAAATAAAATAAACAAAGGTGTTCAGGGGTTGAAATCTACATGAAGGTTGGTTACTAATGGTGCAGTCACATTTCAGCTGTTTGGTTCGCTTTAAACTGACTGTGGTCTGCTTTCATAGACAGTACGATTTTTCAGCGCAATGTTAAACACCAACTGTTCTCTGACCAAAGCAAGCGGACTATGGTCCGCTACAAAGCCAGGGGTCTCTGTTCACTTCCAAAAGGACTATTAAGCGGACGAGAAAGAGCATGGCAAATGCCAACGGTGATGGAGCATCAAGAAGAGGAAGGAAGCGATATGAGTATTGTTTGCAGAGATGGGATTTATGGCTCTTTGAAGGGATCATGAGGGTGTTTTCCTTTTTAAAGAGCATTCAAAAGACTGGCACACTCTTATTTTTATTTTAGAATTTAATCAATAGCAACTCATTTTTAATCACAGAATTAATCACAGGTAGCAATTTTTACACTTCGATTTATATCAGAATAGTTGAAGTTTACACATTCCATCACTATACTGTTAGCAGGAAATTTTCTGAATTGGTTATATTTCATTTGGCTTCTGTTTTCATTGTAGGCATTTGAAAAAATGGCTTCATAGGGTATAAGGAGGTGGGGGTAGGTGTGGACAGTAGAGGGATGAGAGTGTTGGGGGTGGAGGGAGGAGTGAGTGTGGGTATGTAAGGTCGGAGAGCGGAGTGGGTGGGTGTATGTGTGTGTGGGGGGAGTACATGGAGGTGTTGGGTAGGGCTGGGGCGGTGCGGGGCGGGGTTTCGTATCTCGGTGTTCGTGCCGGGCATCTCGGTGTCGGTGTGGTGGGGTGTGGCTGCGGGTTGGTTGGGGGCCGGGCGCTTTGGTGGGGGGTGCGGTTTTGTTTGTGGCTTCCGGGGCTTTGTATGCAGGGCGGGCGCGGGGGGATCAGTATCTTTTGTGTGGTTGCTCTTGCGGTGTTGATGTCTTGGGTGCCCGTGTCTCGATGTGGATGCGGTGACGGTGTATCTTTCAGCCCTAGTGTTGGGGTAGGTGTGTGGGGAGTGTGTGTGTGAGCGTGGTGGTGGGGTAGGGGGTGGAGAGGTGGTGGCGCCCTGGTGTCAGGTGTGTGGGGCAGGGACGTTGGGGTGGGGGCTGGCCTGCCTTGGGGGGTGTCGTCTGGGGGTCCGGTCCTCCTGGGTTTCAGTTGGGCCGCCCGGGTCGGGGGGGGTGGCTGCTCCTGGGCGCTTGGGCGCTTGGGCCCTGGGCCCGTCGCTGTCTCCGCTCCGGGGGCGCCCGGTGGGGTCGGCACCTGCTGGTCTTGGTCCGCTGGGCCTGGGCCCCCAGACCGCAGGGGGCCCGGCTGGGGCCGCCCCGCCCCGGGGGTGCATGTCCGCCTTTAGGGGGTAGCTGGAATCTGGGCCTCTGGGTGGCTGCTGGGGGCCTGGGTCGTGAGCCTTGCGGGCTTCCTCCTCCTTGCAAGACAGGCTGCATCTGCATACTGACACCACGGAGCCCTTTATTATGCATGTTGACACTGTGACACTGCTTCCCATAGCGCTGACTAGGTTGTACCTCTTCTCTACTTCCCATCACGCTACTAGGTTGACCTCTTCTCTGCGTAGTTCTGCTGTGTTTGTGTGTGTTTGTATATCTAGGATATTTAAGCCCCTCAGGTCCTCCTGTAGGGGATTGCTTGTTTTGTTTTCCAACAGAGACCTTGGTTGTTTAGGGATCGCTGTACAGATGTACCAGTGAACTGTGTAATGGATTCATGTTTTCTCTCCTCTCCCTCTTCTTCTTCCTTACTCCTTTCTCTCTGTTTCACTTTTTTTCATTACCTCTGTTAACTTTCATTTCTCCCTTGTCAGGCCCAGCAGATGAAATAGAATGGTGTAATAGACAAATGTTTAATTAAAGAAAAAATGAATAAACAGGATATCAAGTGGAGCCTTATGTTCATACCCGCTTGTAACAAAACTGTTCAACAGAAAAACAATCAGATTTCCATTCTCTTCTTCACAACAACAAGAAAAAAAAAAAAAAAAAAATGGCTCCATACCCCCATGCTTTGATACTGAGATCACCATTTTCGATTTTCCCGCACCACAAAACTTTTTTCCTCACATGAACATTTTAGTGTTGCAAAAACTGCCAAAAAATAAATTTGATCTAATTTAAAATATACACGTACCTACATACAATCTACTATTTAGGATATTTTTCAACAAAATGCCAGAAAGATACGTAAATACTGGAAAAACATAGAGAAAAATAGAGAAAACCTGAACTATATCAGAAAAAATATTTCTCCTCAATGATGATTCATGTCCATGTTAGACATCAGACTCCCATGTGTCATGGCAGCATGGACAACTGGGATATTAATAAGAATGGTTCACAACTGCAACTGGATTCTCATCGTTCATTTAAAGACACACAACGTAACTTTTAGACCTTAAAATCAGTGTTTCTGACTCGTTTTGATGTCACACCAACATTCATTAACGCATTTCAGCTGTCAGTGCCCAGACCGTCCCGGGCCAGAAACACACTAAAGATTCCCATCCGGGACCGACCGTGACGTGCAGCCAACTTTCAGCACCGCGTCCTCACTAGCAACCGGATGAAACCAGGACAACCGCGGGTGTTAACGCACCAACAAACGCAAAAACATACGGAGGAAAGAGGAAAAGAAACAGAGGAAGGACAGAACAAGAGTCAAATAAGGCTGTCTTTTACTGGCTGGAGTGAGCACAGACAGACGAACAAGAGCATTACCCCGTGGGGGCGCGCCAAAACTGCGAAAGCCGGTGTGTCTTTAAAAGAGAGGTTCAAAAGAATCGATTCGTTCTTGAACATCACATCTGTAATTGTTTAGTTTGGAGGAAAAACAAAGCCAGCAACACATTCAAAGAAGCCAAGATCACAACCACAATGAAAACAACTGGAAAATGTCTCGTGGACATGCAGTGCATGAGCTGTGTCTTATTTCAGGGTCCACGCAATGACTACGTAGGCTACACAGTCTGCGCGCTCCAAAGCAGCCTTCTGAGACGGCAGGCTGCTGAAGCGGGACATTCTAGCCTACGAGAATTTCTCAGTGCTCCAGTCCCGTTGCCTAGCAACTGCAGACTCCACAGTTGTCTGCCCAGAACTTTAGTGGACGGTCCATCCACTAAAGTGTCCGGGCGGCAGCTGCAGATTCTACTCCCACACTTTGCAGCTGTATTTGGGTCATTAATCTTTTTGATTAGTCTCTGCTTATATTCTTACATTTTTCAGATTTTAGTGAAATGTGATTTTACTTTGTACTCTGTAGTTGCTCTTTTTTGTCTCTTTGTTGCATAGATTTTAATAATGTGTTCTGTACTCATGTTCTTCTCTCTTTCTCTCTTTTTTGGCAGCTTTTCTAATCATTCTAGGGGTCATTTGGGTTGATAACTGTTGTATTTGTCTTATAATTGGATGGCTCTGTGCTTCCTTATTTCAGGGAGCTTTTTGGGATCTGGCTAGGGACAACAGATGAAAACTAGCCTCTTGGCTAAGACCATGTCCACATGAAGTCAAAACAAACACGAAATGCTCATATTTTCCAGACCATTTGTCTTAAAGACGGAGACGTAAAAAAAATGTGATCGACCACATGAATGCATGGAAACGCTGCAAAATATATGCCAGGCCTGTAAGTGGTGCTGTGGTGCTGAAGCAAAAATAGGCGAAAACGGGATGAAAAACTGGGCATGCGCAGTAATACGTATACAATGTTAAACAACCAAACCAAATGCTCCGATCTAGGGTTGCGATCCGCCAGAAACCCCAAAAAGAAGAAGGTTGAACAACCAAACTGAAAAGATGGCGGCAAGTACGAATGGGCGAACGGGTACGAGCAGGAACCATTCAACTCTGTACGGCGCCATTGTTGTTGTGATACTGAGTGTAGCGCATGCATGTTTAGAGGCGAAGCTATGACGCATGCGTGTAAGAAAAAGAAAATGCGGTCAGAGCGTTTCAAAATCTTCCCACTCTGAAGGCTTGATAAAAAAAAAAAGATTGTTTACAGACCCCCGAAATGCTGGCTTGTATGGATGAGAGGCTGGTTTGGTGAAAAATTTGTAATTTTAGGCCAGAGTTTGACTTTGTGTGGACAGGCCCTAAGTCTGGCATATTTGGAAGTTGTTTCCTTTGTTCTTATATGCTCTGTACCTATCAAATAAATTTAAACTTAAACATACTTTATAAGAACTAAACGGAACCAAGCATTTTATTCCTTTTCACTTATCTGTCGTTACCTGAACTTTAACACCCCATTAACTGCTTGTTAACACCTGAATTATGTCAAACAAATGTCTTTCTGAGGCTAAAATTCTCTTTTTAAGCGTGCCTGCATATTTCAAAATTTTCCACTAAGCCTATCTATTGTTTCTAGCTGGTAGACTCTTGTCTTGTCACTTAGAAATTCACGAATATATCTGAATATTGCACTCGTAGCTCATGTGCGCAGCGAATTCTGGGACAGGATAGGCCATGAAGAAGACGTCGCCAGTATCCTTCGTTTCAGGCCAAACTGAGTGCAGGTCTGTAGGCTGGATTCGGAAGGTCCTTCGGAGGCTTTAGAAATGCAGCAGTAATTGACGCGCCACTGTGAGGTATGCACATTCTCATCAGGACCCTTCTTATAGCATTTTGCATCAGATGGAGACTGTTGTGGGACAAAACAATAATCAGGAATTACAGCAGTCCAACCTGGAAGTCACAAATCCACGGACCAGTTATTCTGCACCACTCTGATCCATATTTTGGGAACATATTGGTGGAAGAAGTCAGCTCTGGAAACCCATTTTACATGTGACAACATGCTCGTTCTTCCTTGTTGTGATACTCAGCAAGTCATCGCCGCTAGTTTAAACAAGAATGAATGAAAGCAGAGTTTCTGGCTGTAGTTGTTTTCATTGGGGTACTGAGGGGCGATGCAGGCTTCAGGACTCATGTCTGAATGTATTCTGGGTCCTCGGGGTGCTGCTGGAAACAGTTGTTTGTTTGTTTCCACTTGCTTCGGGGTTCCTACACATCAAGGTGTCACCTGGTGTGGCCCCGGAGTGAAACCGGCGGTTGGTGACAGGCTGCTGTGGGGCCACTTTAATGCATGTCGCTGCTGGCTTGTGTTTGGCTGCCCGCAGTCAATAATAGGGTTGGTCAGCCAGCAGGACCCCGCTGTCCCCCATGCTCCTGTCTCACAGCAGCTGGACCCAGTCAGTGTGTGTGTCGCTGCTCACGCCGGCTAATACAGCATTCATTGGTTATCGCTGGTGTGTGTGAGAGGTTGTTCACCCAGAGAGAGCAGGCCATAATTTAAAACAACTAGAGCAAATCTCTCTCTCTCTCTCTGTTTCATGTGCTCGTTCTCTCTCTTTATTACACAGACTAGCAGGCAGCTGATTGGTGGAGATTACTAAAACATCCTGCCCGTCTCAGCAGCACCGTGCACGCCCTCTGACGGGCAAGTGTGTAGTCAGGTCAGTCATGCTCCATCAGCCAAAGTGACCACAGAGAGTTGGTCCTTAAACCACTTCTCCTCCACTCAGTCCCTTCTTCCTCGGCGACTCGTTTCTTCTTCTACCTTCTCTTTGTCTTCTTGTGTCTTTCCATCATGAGGACTGAGTCCAAACTAGAGAGTCATCAGAACAAACGATCATCTCCATCACAGCGTCAAGCAGACGCCGTCAGTCGGAACACCTCACTGAGCATGTGCAGTTCACTCCACATGATGATGTCACATACTACATTCGTTAGATGGATGGATGGTTGGATGCTCCTGCAGACTGAGCTCAGCTCTGTAACAACAGGGATGAACTTGGCTAAACCTGTTGCTGTGAGTGAAGTGATGGTCGCCATCTGTCTGTGAAATCTTTTATTGTGCAGCTCATGCTTTTTAATCTGTAGCTTTGTCTCTATTTCATGAATCATCATATCACAAAGTTGCATCTTTCATTCAGTCATTAGTGTGCAGAGAACCTGACTGTTGCTTCATATCTGCCAACACTGAAAGCAGCATTAATATCAGGACTGACAACGTTGGATGATAACCTATAGGTATGTTTTGTGGAGATCCCAAAGTTATTCTGACATTATATTCACGTAGCTGCATTAAAGGGAAACAGTGTAACTGTTGACCCAAACATCAGCCTCATGTCAGTAAAAACAGATGATTTCTGGGGTTAATATCCAGCACTGACACATGTGGGTGCTCTGAGGGGGCTGCCCTCCTCAGAAAACAGACATGGTAACTCTGCAGGAATGGATCCGTCTCTCATTGGATCATGTGACCTGGAGCGCTTTGCTTTATGGCTCCACAACTTCACTATCAGCTGATCAAAGTGGTCTGAAAACACGACTCTAAAACACAGCTAGAGACTGTTTAATGTTGTGACAGTTGTGTGGCCTGTGGGAAGTTACAGGTTTAGTGCCTCTAGTGGCCAAAAGTTACAGTATGATTCATCTCCAGAAACTGATTGTAATAACTGATGAGCCAAAGTGAAATATTAAACACAATTCTCATTATAACTTATAAAAGTTGGAAGAGAAATACTTTAAAACTTTTACAAAGGTAACTTATGTGCAGGTAACCTGTTAGATAGTGAGAAGAACAGAGGTATGTGTAGGAATATGCTTTCTTTGACTTTTTTGCAACCCCCTTCCCCAAAACGACAAAGAAATAAGAAAAATGTTACTGTTTTATGTTGGCAATATACACTATATTGCCCAAAATATTTGCTCACCCATCCAAATGATGGGAATATGGTGTTCCAGTGAAGTGTTTGGGAACGACAGGAACTCAGCCATGAAGTGGCTGGCCGCGTAAACTGACGGTGCAGGTCAGCAGATCCTGAAGATCATAGTGCGAAGAGGTCACCAACTTTCTGCAGTCAATCACTACAGACCTCCAAACTTCATGTGGCCTTCAGATCAGCTCAAGAACAGTGACAGAGAGCTTCATGGAATGGATTTCCATGGCGATCAGCTGCATCCATCCATCGCCAAGTGCAATGCACAGCGTGGACGCAGTGGTGGAAAGCAGCCGCCACTGGACTCTAGAGCAGTGGAGGCGTTCTCTGGAGTGACGAATCACGCTTCTTCATCTGGCAATCTGATGGAGGAGTCTGGGTTCGGTGTTTGCCAGGACAGCGGTGCTTGTCTGACTGCATTGTGCCAAGTGTAAAGTTTGGGGGGTGGATCATGGTGTGGGGGGGGGGGGGTGTTTTAAGGAGCTGGACTTGGCCCCTTAGTTCCAGTGAAAGGAACTCGGAATGTTTCAGCATACCATGACATTTTGGACAATTCCATGCTCCCAACTTTGTGGGAACAGTTTGGAGCTGGCCCATTCCTCTTCCAACATGACTGTACCAGTGCACAAAGCAGGTCCATGAAGACATGAGGCACATTCGGACAGAGAGGTTCTAAGAACGCAGTTCCTATAACGACGCGTCCCGAGTTTAGTTATAAGAACTACCTTCTGCCTTCAGTGTGCGTTCGCACATGAGGGAGGACTTTGATAGGGACCATGTGTGACGCAATCGTTGCGACAGTGACAAATTTATGCCCAAATTTATGAAATTTATTTATCTCTTTTATTCAAATCTATTATAAAAGCAAACTTACCAGCTTTCCCTCATCACAGCCATATGTATCATGTAACGGAACAGCCCCCCATTGGAAAGCTGCCCTTCTAACGTCTTGTTTACCTTTTGTTGAAGTACGCACACTTTAGTGGACGGACCGGGGTTTGTTCACTAAAGTGGCGCAAATTGTACTGACACAATTTGCAACTGTATTTGAGTTTTCCATCTCTTTTATAAGCTATTATAAAAGCTAACGTACCAGCCTTCCCTCCCTTTCCCTTGTTTACCTTTTGTTGAATTGCGCCCAGAACTTAAGTGGACGGTCTGTCCACTAAAGTGTCAGCCTCAGATTCTACTCCCACACTTTGTAGATGTAATTGGGTCATTAAATGAATATGAAGATAATTGCTTTTGGACATTTCAAAATAGTTATCGATTTGGGACGTGTACCATTGTGATCGATTTAATAATGAATATTGAATGAATAATGTATTGTAATAGTTGTTGTATAGTTGTTATAGTTGTAATAGTTCTTGTTGTTATAATGATCTCGATAAACAGGTAAACAGCTGTGAGGCTTTTTAAATATGGCAGGCAGAGATCACGCAAGGGGTGTGGCTTGCCAGTTCTACCAATCACCAAACATCTACGTATTTCAGTTCCTATGGAACCCCAAAAAGACGCTGCCTCGGAGTAGGAGCTAAAAAGGTTATAGGAACTGAGGTCCGAGGTCCCTAGTGCCTATATGTCCAAATGCACAAAAAGACGGCCTGGTTCCCACAAAGGTTATAGGAACTCCAAAAGGTTCCTACAGTCCAAAAGCGTCTATGGATGGCAGAGCCTTGTGTGGAGGAACTGGACTGGTCTGCACAGAGTCTTGACCTTAACCCGATAGAACACCTTTGGGATGAATTAGAGCGGAGACTGAGAGCCAGGCCTTCTCCTCCAACATCAGTGTGTGACCTCACAAATGTGCTTCTGGAAGAATGGTCAAAAATTCCCATAAACACACTCCTAAACCTTGTGGACAGCCTTCCCACAAGAGATGAAGCTGTTCTAGTGGCAAAGGGTGGACCAACGTCATACTGAACCCTATGGACTAGGAATGGGATGTCACTTAAGCTTATATGTGAGTCAAGGCACGTGAGTGAATACTTTTGGCAATATAGTGTACATCCATGCATCCAATACAGTATGAATTCAATCTAAAAAAAAAAGTTGTGAAAAGTTCAGTGTGAAGTCACAATCTTCTATTTGTTTGTAAAACACATGGTTATGGTGTCATATGTGATACACTACTCTATTCACAACAAGTCTCCCCCACCCATTCCCCCACTAAAGCTTCCTCTTCACCAGCTCAAATCTGGTCACCCTACTTCATTGCATCATTTAACATAGTCCCCTCCACTGGCCCATGTTTGTCCTCATAACTATGCAGCAAACTGATAATAACGTTCTGATCTGCAGATTTGAGGCTGCTTCTGATCTCCTACAGCGGTTTGTATGGAGGATCTAGAGCAGAGCTGACAGGAAACGTCCATCAGGACAACCAGTGGAAGACTTTCACCTGTCTGCTAAATTATCTTAAATCCAATCTGTCACATTAAATCCAATTCTAGAATCATCCAGCAGCGTCTGTGCTGAAATAGTTGGTTGGATGACATTAAGGACCAGTAAAAGGTAGGAAAAAGGTCTCCTCTGGTCCCCTCCATTAGAGTTGACCTCGACATAAAACACTCGTCTGTAATGACAGACTAAACTAATGCCATTCATCATCTGCTTGGCTCTGACATTCCTCTAATCTCACTGTTCCTTCACACATAGCCGCTTGTATCACACACCAACAAGGAAACATACCACACACACACACACACACACACACAGCGCAGACGGAGGTTTTTCTATGAGGCAGAGCAGTAAAGTGGAACTTCAGTAAAATACAAATGTGCTTGACTGCTGTAAAAGTCACTGGCCACCCTGCTGTCTCCTCGGCCTCTCAGCCTCTGCATTTGATTAAAGCTCATTTTGCAGTTTTTAGAGAGTCTATGTGTGTGTGAAAGGTTGCTGGTTTGAGTCCCTGGAACTGCCACAGACAGTGTACGTCTTCATCTCGACATGCGTTCCATCAGCCTTTGTGCAAACTTGACTTTCTGGCCTTCACGTCACTGCAGTTAATTTCTTCCTATGAGCTATCGACTGGCCACCTATTGATCTCCACACAATGTATCTCACAAATCATCAGTCTGTCGATCAATAGAGAAATCTCCCGGAAAATTCATATTGAGAATCTGTGTGCGGCCTGCTGAATGGAGCATATTGAATGTTTAGTTGATTAATCGGGCTAGTTTAAATTTGACCGTGGCTAGCTCTATTAAAGAGTGGCCAGTGTAAATCAAGATGCTGCTATTTGTGATTGAAATGAGCTGAGCTCTGCACACACGGCTGCCGAGAATAAATCAGAGCCTGGGTTTTCATATTTTCATCAGAGGTAATAACCAGTAATAACTGGGAGGAAATCTGGCAAAGCCAAGGTCTTTGTTGTGATGGATAATTCATATTTGATAGAGTGAAAACGATATGAATGTCTGTGGATCTACGGTATGTATATTATGGGGCTGATCTTGTCACGATATTAAACAGAGAATGTGGTCCAGTCCTGTCTGGTTTGATTGATGTGATGTGTTGACCGATTATTGAAATGACCAATACACATCAAGTTGTCTACAGGACACCTTTAACCTCTACTGAATCTGCAGAGACAGCCTGAAGATTCATTTGTATGAAAGAAATGAGCATCAAAACACCGCAGATTTCTTTTTAACAATGTAAGCTAAAATAAGAATAAGCACTTCTGTCTCAAACAGTAAATACATTCACAACAGTTGCAGTTAGAAAATGAAAAATGAATTTTACATTGAACTTGTGTGATGACATCATAAAATATCACAACCCAAATTCCCATAAAAGGTGGGTGTCTGTGTAAAGTGTAAATAAGTTATATTATGATGATTTATTAACTTCATCAACCCATAATTATTAAGAATAAATCATAAAAAAACACATCAGATTCTGAAGCTGACACACTTTATTATTTCATGGAAAAGAATATTTATCTGTGATTAAGATGACACATCTGTAAAAAGTAGTTCTAGGGTGATGTTTAAAGGTAGAGTCTGAAGTCCCTCCAGCGTTTCTGTTTGCAAACAAGTATTCAAACTTAGCGCTCCTCCCTCTCAGGCTAATGGCCGCCTCGTTCTAGCTAGCATATTCAACTTCAAGCTTCTCCTTCAGAGCTCATAAGTGGGTACAAGCCAAACTACTATTAACCCTGGTTTTCCAAAGTGCATTATCTGAAGCTCTTACCTTTTCTTCGATGCATCCACGGTGTATTCCTTCTTTCTGTTTTTTTCCTTCGAGAGTTCGAGTGACTGGCATCTGCTCCAATCATGAGCTTATTTCCACACAGCGTCATGCTCTTAGCTCTGTCATTGGCTGCCGATATAAACAGAAATCTCCACCCAGAAACGTCCCGACCAGACCAGAACAATACAAAAGAGCGAATTACAGGCAGGGGGAGAGAGAGTTGCGTTCAAGCGCACCACGGCACGGGAGTAGAGGCCCAAAGGCGGGTTTTGAAACTTGCTCAAGTTTATTTTTTACGGGGAGAACTTCGGACTATACCTTTAACGTCGCGTAGTAACATTTCTGTAAAAAGTTGTTCCAGGGTGATGCTTACCATTGTGTAGTGACATATCCATAAAAAGTAGTTCCTGGGTGATGTTTATCTTTGTGTAGTAACATGTCTGTAAAAAGTAGTTCCAGGGTGATGTTTACCATCGTGTAGTAACACCTCTGTAAAAAGTTCTGCTTCAAGGTTTCATCATAAGCCCAGCTCAGTTTGAACTCAATAAAAGCCTCCTCCTCTGACCTTTGTTGCAAGACAGCGTAGTGACACACAGCCCAGGTGTGTGTTGGTGTGTGTTGGTGAAGGTCATGAGGCTGGTGTTTTAATTGGGAAAAAAAGATAACATGATGTTATCAGATGGAGAGATGCAGGAAGGTGGAGAAAGGCAGAAAGAGTTTCAGATTATATCAATATTCCAATGAATGCTGTTTTAATTGTTTTATTTACAAGTACACATCTATTTAGAAAACTTTAAAAGCTCTGGGTTTGCTGGAGAGGAAATGCAAGAATGAGTTTTCTTTTACATCCAGACACATTTGAAAGTAGAAAATGGGAGCAGGTGAGATACAGTAGCTACCATGTTTTTGATGTGTTTGCGTGCGCCTGTGAAGGGCACTGATATGAGCGGGGAGGCAGGTATGATGTTTGAAGGCTGAAACAGTGGGGACAATGACCTGATGAGAGATGGAGAGATAAATGGACAGATAGATAGAGACAGGGACACAGGCTGAGAGGATTAGAGGAGCACAGGTGGTGCTCTGTAGCACCGAGACATGATACACTACAGAAACACTCACACACACACACACACACACACCCCAGACACACACAGGTTGCTGTTACACAGCTTCATACAGCAGATTTACAGCCAAGGACGCTCAGAGTCATGGAGAGTCTTTAGAAATTCGGATTTCCACTGAGGGGTTTCTGAAAGACCAGGAGTACCTGACAGGTTTGTCACGGTGATCGACTGATACAGCTTTTTTGGGGCCGATACCGATACCGATATTTTCTCATCAGCCTCAGCCGATAGCCGATACAACTTGCTGATATTTGGGGCCGATATTGCATTACCAGTATCGGCCCCGTATATATAAAAGCAGCCGGATTTTCTTATAATTTTTCAAATCAAAGTATTTTGACTTTCTGAGCGGCAGATGATTAAAATTTAAGTCCAAAATGTTCCTGACTTTACCTGCAGTTCAAATCTGTAGTGATGATATTATGTCTGGGCTAAATGTATGTTATCTATCTATCTATCTATCTATCTATCTATCTATCTATCTATCTATCTATCTATCTATCTATCTATCTATCTATCTATCTATCTATCTATCTATCTATCTATCTATCTATCTATCTATCTATCTATCTATCTATCTATCTTATTATCTATCTATCCATCCTACGATTTCTACAACCGCAAAATACAGTAAACAGGTTACTGCACCACTTTTCATATTTTTGTAAAAAATATTTATAATTGATCATGTATTAATGTGCATATTAAAGTGTGATCAAGCTGGAAGATAAATCTAAACGAATATCAGTTTTTTTTTTTTTATTTGATTTTATTTTGATCTCATTCTCAGTTTTACTTGAAGTGAAAAACGTCTCCTACATCATCATCAGGGCTGATTACTGTACAGTGCTGAGGGAGAGAAGTCCTGCTGCTTTCTGGCCTCTAACACAGTAACAGAGTTTTGGGGGTAAAAACACAAATATCTGACGACCTTTTTTACAGAGTGACATTTTCTGATGGTGCACGTGAGTCTGGAGTCTGGGCGCAGCGTCTCCAGTAACTGCTGCCTGTGTAGATGCCTGTCTGTAAATTATGCCGAAGAGCGCATATCAGCCAATGCATCAGACGTATCGGCCGATGCCGATACTAGCAAAAACCGCAAATATCGGCCTAATATATCGGCCGGCCGATGTATCCGTCGATCCCCAATCCCGGGGAGGAAGAGGACAGTGGGCCGGACTGTATCAGTGGGGCAGATAGTGAGACATTCACCTCCTCTCCTGGGATAACTGCAGTCTCAGGGAGACAAACATCTGTACATCAATGATCTGCATCAGCAGCTGGAAACATCAGCAGCAGGTCCAGAGTCCACAGACAGTAGACCAGTTCTGGTCAACTGTCGACTGGATCCTGGTGTGGTGGTAGACTGGATCCTGGTGGTGGTGATAGACTGGATCAAGGTGTGGTGGTAGACTGGATCCAGATGGTGGTGGTGGAAGACTGGATCCTATGTGTGGTGGTAGACTGGTTCCAGATGGTGGTGGTTGGTGGGGTGGTAGACTGGATCCAGATGGTGGTGGTAGACTGGATCCTTGTGTGGTGGTAGACTGGATTCAGATGGTGGTGGTAAACTGGATCCTGGTGGCGGTGGTAGACTGGATCAAGGTGTGGTGATAGACTGGATCCTGGTGTGGTGGTAGACTGGATCCTGGTGGTAGTGATAGACTGGATCCGGGTGTGGTGGTAGACTAGATGCAGACAGTGGTGGTAGACTGGATCCTGGTGGTAGTGAGTGTGGGTTAGACTGGATCCAGATGGTGGTGGTGGTAGACTGGATCCAGGTGGTAGTTGATAGACTGGTTCCAGATGGTGGTGGTGGTAGACTGGAACCATGGTGGTGGTGGAAGACTGGATCCAGATGGTGGTGGTAGACTGGATCCAGATGGTGGTTGTAGACTGGATCCTAGTGTGGTGGTTGACTGGAACCTGGTGTGGTGGTAGACTGGAACCTGGTGTGGTGGTAGACTGGAACCTGGTGTGGTGGTAGACTGGAACCTGGTGTGGTGGTAGACTGGATCCTAGTGTGGTGGTGGACTGGATCCAGATGGTGGTGATAGACTGGATCCTAATGGTGGTGATAGACTGGATCCAGGTGTGGTGGTAGACTGGAACCGGTGTGGTTGTAGACTGGATCCTAGTGTGGTGGTAGACTGGATCCAGATGGTGGTGATAAGACTGGATCCTAATGGTGGTGATAGACTGGATCCAGGTGTGGTGGTAGACTGGATCCGGTGGGTTGTAGACTGGATCCTAGTGTGGTGGTGGACTGGATCCAGATGGTGGTGATAAGACTGGATCCTAATGGTGGTGATAGACTGGATCCAGGTGTGGTGGTAGACTGGATCCAGATGGTGTGGTGGTAGACTGGATCCTAGTGTGGTGGTGGACTGGAACCTGGTGTGGTGGTAGACTGGAACCTGGTGTGGTGGTAGACTGGATCCTAGTGTGGTGGTGGAGACTGGATCCAGATGGTGGTGATAGACTGGATCCTAATGGTGGTGATAGACTGGATCCAGGTGTGGTGGTAGACTGGAACCTGGTGTGGTTGTAGACTGGATCCAGATGGTGGTGGTACCACACTCGGATCCAGATGGTGGTTGTAGACTGGATCCTAGTGTGGTGGTAGACTGGATCCTAGTGTGGTGGGAGACTGGATCCTAGTGTGGTGGTAGACTGGATCCTGGTGTGGTGGGAGACTGGATCCTAGTGTGGTGGTAGACTGGATCCTGGTGTGGTGGGAGACTGGAACCTGGTGGTGGTAGTACACTGCATCCAGGTGTGGTGGTAGACTTGATCCAGGTACGGTGGCAGACTGGATCCTGGTATGGTGTTAGACTTGGTCATGTTTGGCTTGCGCCAGGGTGGAACCTGCTGTTCTGCTGATACTGGGTCTGGAGTCTCCGGCTGATGTGGGTCCTTCCCTATTATAAAGAGTTAAAAATATCTCCCTGTATCTCTGTAGTCAGACTTGTTCCAGGTTTTCAGACTCATTCCAGGTTATATTATTTCACGTTTATGATGTCGCTACAGTAAAACCAGCTAGCAGCCTTGCTAGCCACTGGATCTTGTGGCACTAGCTTATGTGTGGCTAAGTAACGTGGACTCTGAGGTGTCTGAGCATCTTTTAAAGTCTTGGTTAACTGAGTTGACGTGTTGTGCATACAGTAAATACACTCACTGAAAACTAAACATGACACAATTTCTCCACTTCTTCTTTAAGTAAATTTTACTCAAAGTAAGTTTTGCACTAAGTACCCCTTCACTTTTACTTCAGTATATTTTTACTTTAACTTGAGTAGAATTTATCCAAAGTAAAGATACTTTTACTTAATCAGAACTTTTCAGTACTTTTCTCAGCTCTGATAAAATGGTTAATTAGGGGTTGACATCCTCTCCCAGTTCATAGTGGGAACTCTATCTGCAGTGGAATATGGGGGTCCCGAAGCAGCAGCTTCCCACGACTCATCACACGCATGTCCTTGCTCATTCAACAGGAAATTTCCTTCAGATTTTTGTTTTCAATGTAAAATTATCCAAATAAATGAGAAAAAATAGATTTTTATGTTTTCAAAAGTTTCAAGATGTTTGAGGTGTTTCTTCATCGTTTCCACCTCAGTGTAATTTCTGGTTCTGATGGAGACAATAAGACATTATGCTTTCATTTTCAAATTAAAATAATTATACCAAAATGAAAACTATTAGGCAATTCTCCAAGTTTCAGCTTTCATCTGAGCTCCACCGTGTTCTACATGACCTCTGGTGACCGAGCTGCTGATTGGTCAGATCCTCTGCTAGATGATCCGCTAGCTTTACTTAGAGAGGTTAAACTGGATCTCAGGTTCATGTTTTTCAAGTAGTTTCACTCAGAATCTGTGTGTTACATTTACATTTGTTCTCCTGCATACTGTGTCTCAGTTTGTATTACTGCAGTGTTCTTCTGTTGTTCCTCTGGGGATGTACATATAAATGAAGAGAAAAAGGACCAGACAGACTGTGACTATGATAGGGCTTAAAGAAGTTGGACAATATTGGTATAACAGATATTGGTTAAAAAAAAAAAGCGCCCTAGTTATTCATGACATGCGGCTGATTTTCTTCGAACAGGTTTTAGCATGACTGCAAAAGCTGAGACGCTGGAGCAGAAACATCAGAGAAGAGGAGGCTCACCACTCTCTGTTCACTTAATGGCCTCAGGATTTATTCAATAAGCCGTTTGCCTCCTAATTAATGCTCTAATTAGACTTCCTTCCCCACACTGACACACACACACATAAAGTGTGGAGATGAACTTGTGATAACCTTTGTGTTCACTGCTCAGTGGCCATGCCTGAACAAACAGAGTAAAGGCTGCATCCATGGTGCAGGCGGTCCTCCCCCGACTGCTGGAGATTATCCACTGCAGGAACCATCAGCCCCACGCCACCAGGTGGTCCGCTGGAGATGAACCAGAGGACAGGCGTGAGGGGTGCTGGAGGTCATGAGGTTTCGTCTTACTGGTGAAGCAGATATAACATCATGATGATCTAGTTTTCTCATGCATTTGTAGAGACAGCTGGTTCTCAGGACATTTTCCAACATCTGTGGACACCGCTGCTCCAACATGAGCTGATGGCTCGACGTAGGATCAGAATCTGAGACTGAACAGGGACTCCAGAGCAGGATGAGTCCAGCAGGTTCAGACAGAGACAACTCAGGAAAAAGTGGCTCAAATCTGACTTTCTGGATCATACATGACCCATATCTGGTTTTCAGATTGTATTTTCTAAAGATAAATGAGACCAGACCATTTCCATATGTGCTGGTAAATCTGACCCATACCTGATGTTGCATTAAATCTGTCACTGAAACGAGATGGTAAAGACTAAAATAATAAAACAACAAACGTACGACAACTGTCTCCATCTGAGATAAATGAAGTCTTCATGGTTACACATCTGAAAACACACACCTGCAAACACACACTTCCATGTACTTCTATCTTTGTGAGGAAATTCGTTGACATAATGAATTCCCTAGCCCCTAACCCTAACCACCACAACTGAACCTAACTCTAAACCTAACTCTTGTCCTAAAGATCGCTTTGATCCACTTCTTCCTTAGCATCATTTCAGTCTAGAATGAAAACTTGAGTATGTTTGGAGTTTATCCGATTTAAACAGTATAACAGAGCAGGAACGGCTGTCGTTAACATGGCCCGGAAGAGGAAGTGTCCAAAATCCGGGAACTTCCGGTAAGCGTGATAATCCCCTGTTACAATTAAAAAGTTCACTTCCTGGTTTCACACTTTTCCAGCGGAGTTTGCCCCTTGGTCTGTACACAGCCGACTGCGGAAAGTCGAGCTGAGTTAAACTGAACAGTTATGAAGCTGCAGTAAGGAGCATCTGTGAAGCTCCACAGTGGAAACAGATGCTCCTCCTGCCTGCAGCTCTGAGTCAGTCCTCACACACATCTCAACTCAGTGCAGCTGTGGCTTTACAGTGTTGCAGCTGGAAAACCGTGTTACAACCTGTCTCCTCCTGCAGCTCAGGATGAAGGGCGGAATCAGAGAAGATTTAACATGATTGGTTGAAGTGCAGCTGGGTTGAACTAAATTAGAGTCTGTGAATATTATGTGAATTCTCCCAGCAGCAGTGATGTCATCACAGTTTCCTCTCATTTAGAACATGTTAAAGGCATGTTTAAAAAGCGGAGGCAGGTTTGGAGTGAACGTGAGGAAAGATAAGTTTCATTCGAGTCTCACAACTTGAGTAAACACATCCAACCTGATGGAGTCTTGAGGAAAATTGGATTCTGATCTTCCCACTTTATCATTTTGCACTTGGGAGGTTGGAAATCAAACCAGCAACCTCTGTGACCTCTCCATCTTCTCCTGAGCCTCAGTTACCTTCGTCTGAGGAAAAAGGATCATTTTCTTAACACATTTCTACATTTTTATTCTGTTATCTGATAGCTGAAAATGCTGAATTTCTTCGCTGTTTCTTCTTTGATTTCTAGAAACCGTCAGAGAAATAATGATGCTTCTGAAGGTTGGAGGATTTCTGGGTGAGAGTAAAGATAGGCTGAAGGCTCGGCGGGGGTGTTTTTATCTGTCATGTGTCGCCATCTAGTGGACAAAACGACCAGTTTAATCTCAGCCAGCCAGAGAGGGAAAGAAAGAAAACATTTCCTGGTCTTTATGTCTTTAGTCTGACTGGAAACAGATGAATCAGGATAAGACTGACTGAAGCAGGCCTTTTTTATTTGTGTAATCATACCTGTCATGTTTGCAAGTTTTATTTGCATCTCGTTTGAACGGTTAGGTTTTTTTTTTTTTTTTTTTTTTTTTTTTTTTTTTTTTTTTTTTTTTTTTTTTTTTTTTTTTTTTTTTTTTTTTTTTTTTTTTTTTTTTTTTTTTTTTTTTTTTTTTTTTTTTTTTTTTTTTTTTTTTTTTTTTTTTTTTTTTTTTTTTTTTTTTTTTTTTTTTTTTTTTTTTTTTTTGATGATAACTGAGCACTGTGTGTATTTTACATGAGAATGACTGCTTTATCAAAGCTCGGACTTGGTTGTCTGGTTAGAAAATAAATGAATAGATAAATACTGTAGATAAATCTGTTTAGTATGATATTCATTATTTTACTGAATTAAATTATTTATCAACAAATAATTACTTAGATTATAGAACATTTAGGTGCTTATGAGGTGCATATTTTATTTCTAAAGTAAATAATGTAAGGGCACTGTATAACATGTGATCATCAGAAATCCTTTAATTAAGTCAGAATTTGGTCACTCCGGTTCACACCCTCATAAAAAAGACCACATTGATTATTTTAATTTAATTAGTCATTCTCAAAATTATTCACCATCTTAAATTAAAGATGGAAAAAAAATCACCTGCCAGTGAAATAAGTTGAAATTAACAACAGTAATAATAAATGAAAATGTTATGGAAAATCATGACATTGATTTTGAATTGTGGTTCAACTGAAATATTAAAAACAAAAAATAAAACAAGGAAACAAGCATGATGGGGGTCCTGAACTAAAATGTTGTTTAGCAAGTCTTTGAGACAAACACTGCAATCAGGTGTTTTCTGTAACATCCCATCTGATATCTTTACCCGTTGACGGGTACATTGGGGGTGGGAAAGTATTGAACACGTTTTCAGCAGTGATTGTCTCAAAATGTTGCTCAACAAAACTCCAGCTTCAGAGCCTCATCATGCTTGTTGTTCTTTTGTTGGTTGGTTTGTTTTGTTTTTCATATTTCTGTTGAATCACAATTCAGATCAATGTCATGATTTTCCCCCAAATTTTATTCATTATGACTTTTGTCAATTTCAACTTATTTCACTGACAGACGATTTTTTTTCCTTCTTCAACTGGAGGGTATGAATAATTTTGAAGACGACTGTATATATACAGTGGGGAAATAAGTATTGAACGCGTCAACATTTTTCACAGAAAATGTATTTCTAGTAGAGATATTGACATTAAATTTTCACCACGTGTTGGCAACAACCCAAGTAATGCACACATATAAAGAAATCTGAACATTTATGTCCATAAGTTAAGTTATGTGTAATATAGTGAAATGACACAAGGAATAAGTATTGAACACATGAAGAACTGAAGATAAAAAAAAAAGATCTGGAATCCAAGAAAGCAGCTGGAGTCTGTCAGTATTTAGAAAGTAATCCTGTCCTCTATCAGTGCAAAGTAACATCAGCCGGTTTAGTCCTGATTGATGCCTTTAAAAAGGTTTCTCATCACCAGGGTGTCAGACAAGAATCATTCCATGATGGGTAAAAGCAGAGATCTGTCTGAAGTCCTATGAAACCTTATTATTGCAAACACACTGAAGGCATTGGTTCCAGGTGCATTTCTGAACTACTGAAAGATCCAGTGAGCACCATTGGGACCATCATCCGGAAGTGGAAAGAACATGACATCGTCATAAAGCGGCCATGGCCAGGTGCTCCTCACAAGATTTCAGACAGAGGAGTCAGAACAATCATCAGAAAGGTTCTCCAACAGCCCAGGACCACTCGTGGAGAGCTTCAGAAAGACCTGGAACCAGCAGCTACAGTTGTTTCAGAGAAAACAAGAAGTAATGCACTCACCCACCATGGCCTTCATGCACGCACACCATTTTTCTAAAGAAAAAGCATGTTGATGGTCGTTTGAAATTTGCAACACAACATCTGGACAAACCCATGACATTCTGGAAAACATTTGACAAAATACCATCGCAACAGTGAAGTTTGGAGGTGAAAACATCATGGTGGGGGCTGTTTTTCAGCATGTGGTACTGGCAGACTTCATATCATTGAAGGAAGAATGAATGGAGAAAAGTAGAGAGACATTCTGGACCAGAATCTGCTGCATCTGCAGCTGCTGAAGATGAAAAGAGGCTGGATCTTTCAGCAAGACGACCATCCCAAGCACACAGCCGAGAAACACTCCCCTTGTTTAAGAAGAAGAAAATAAAACTGATAGAACGGACCAGTTAATCACTCCACTTGAATCTAATTGAAATTCTTTGGAAAGAACTGAAGATCTGAGTTTACAGAAGGCGTCTTGAGGCTGGAATCACCAACAAAGGTTTTTCCACGAGGTACTAAATAAATTTCAGTAACCGTATTTTATTCCCTGTGTCATTTCACTATATTACACATAACTTGATTTATGGACATAAATGTTAGGATTTCTTTGTATGTGTGCATTACTTTGGGTTGTTTCCAACATCTGGTGAATGTTGATGTGTCCCCCCCCCCCACCACCCCACCCTTTTAACCTCTTTTTTTTTTTTTTTTTTTTTTATTTTTTTTTTTTTTTTTTTATATTTTTAATTTTTTTTTTTTTTTTCTTTTTTTTTTCCTTTTTTTTATTTTTTTTGTTTTTCCTTTAAGGGGGGGTATTTTTTTGGGCTTTTTTTTTTTTTTACTAATTTTATTTTTCCACTGGATCTTCAGTCTTTTGATGGTTTCATTAGCTGGGTGATTATTTTTATTAATTATGGCAGATACAACTAATCATATAATTGATCGTTTTGATCGGATTGTAACTGGACTACAGTGGTGGACTGGTCTTTGAGACCAAATTTCAAGTCCTGGTCCTGACAGAGGGCGGCAGTATTACAGTAACATAGTACAGGGGAACGGAGGAAGAGGACGAAGAAGAAGAAGAACCATAGCAACGGTTAAACAAAGATGGCGTCGGCCGAAGCCCTTGGCTCCAGTCTAATCTTCTTCTCTGTATTTTTCTTGATCATTTCCGTTTCTACAGACGACACAGCAACAAGCAGTGACTTTAACACGACCGCTCTGGACGACCTCGCCTTTGTTTATAATGTTACCGATAATTACACCACTACCGAGCCTCCAGCGTCCCCGACAACGAGCCCGCCGTGGAGCTCCAGCGGCACCGAGGAGCCCGGGCGACCCGCCGGGCCGCTTCCCGCCTCCGGCAGCGTCCTCAGCCCGGTGACCGACGGTAAATACCGCTCATCACTGCTTTCATTCAACATCACCACTTCATCTGGATCTTATTTTACTGGAGTAGATTATCTAACAACATTATGGGTTAGACATTGATGTCCACAGAGTGATGGGCTCAGAAGGGTTACCATGGTGACATGGTGCATTATTCTGCTGGAACTAGCATCAGAAGATGCTCCACTGTGGTCATAAAGGGATGAACATGGCCAGCAACAATATTCGGGTAGGCTGTGGTGGTTCAACCATGCCACGTTGGTACCAAGGGCCCAAAGTGGACCAAGAAAATCTCCCAGAAGTGGAACCCGGTGTAGTGCCAGCATCCGCTTCCAGGTTGGAATCAGTCCTGATCTGACTTCCTGTTCCATCATCTCCAACCAGTCTGTCCATCCTCCCCTGACATCAACCAGACATTCTGGTCCGGACAGCTGCTCCTCACTGGAGATTTTCTCTTCTTCAGATGCTGGTGTGGTAAATCCAGTAGACCAGCAGGTTCTTTCTGTGTCTTTAAAGTTTTCAAAATGTTTTGATTTATTATTTAAGAACCATCCTTTTTTCCTTTTTTTTTTATAGACAGACTTGACTGACTGACTGAAATAGAGATGTTCCGATACCATTTTTTTCCCTCTTGATACTGATTCTGATTCTTGTGCTGTGGGTATCAGCCGATTTCAAATACTGATGCTAATTTGTTATTTAAAAAAAAAAAAAAGAAAGTATTCGACCTGCATGGCTGTAAGATGATAAATCATGATGGTAACATCTGGCTCAGGTTAAACATGGAAAGCATGAATGAACACAGCAGATTGGAGACATTTATTTATAAATGCAGTCTTGCTGGGGGGAGAATCCAGAGTGAAATACTGACACACCACTGACGTGATTACTATTAGCTCCTGGTCTTATAGGTGATCAGATCTTCCTCCTTCCTCTAAACCAGCAGCTGCAGTGAAGAAGAACTGTCAGAGCTAACAGAGCTGATCAGTAAATATATTCCTGTTTTAATGAATAACACGGATCAGATTGGTTCCTCAACTCCAGTTCTCGCCGATACCAAGACCAGCATTTTCAGGAGTATCGGAGACATTTCTGATACTAGTATCGGTATGGGAACAACTCTATTAAAAAATAACAACTAGCATCATATATGATGATGAAAAGAGGGAAATAGATGAACATGAAAGGATCAGCAGTTTGTTGTTTTAGTTATCACCATTTTAAAAGAAAGAATTCAAATTAAATTTCAATTGAGATTTTAAAAAAAAGATTCACAGTTTTTTCCTGTTTTTTTTTTTTTTTGAAAAGATGAATAAAGTGAGAAAAAAAAGGATTAAAAAGACCATCAGTTTCTGAAATCCTCAGACCAACAAAATCTCCTTTCTTCCTCAGTCTGAACTTCAGCAGGTCGTCTTCACCATGACTGTGTTGCTGTCATGTGATTGGCTGATCAGATGTGTGTGTGTGTGTTTGTGTTAGTCGGCAGGTTGTGCCCTTGTGATGAACACAAGGATGTGTGTGACGTGAACTGCTGCTGTGACAGCGAGTGTACGGAGGAGGTGTCCCTGTTCACCAGCTGCTCCGTGGGCTCTGTGAGGTGAGTATCCGCGTGGAGGCGGTCCACGTCTGCTGGTCCACATGCTGCCGTTTCAGGTTAAAACAAATACTCAGAACACCAACAAAACCGCTCATGGCAGAAAAAAGGTGATAACGTCTATTTTACATTAAAATTAAAGGAGTTTATTTAATCTGAAGTATTCAGAGCCGTATTGTAGTGTCCTGAAATCTGTAATTAAATGCATCATTGCAGTTTTTATTAGCATTTTTCTTTCTTCTTTTTAGGAGGTTGTCCTTGTGTGTGTGCTTGTTAAAAGGCGAATCTGAGGCTTTTCTTTTTTCCTCGACTCTGCAGAGGCAGCAGGCGGCTGTGCGACCATGACGTAGCTTCCTACACGTTGAGGACGACGATAGACGGCTACTCAGAGCTTACGTCAACGGTCCAGAAGGAGGAGAACTATGACATTTTCTGCATCCAGTCGTTTAACCGTGAGTCTTCAGAGGTCTTCATCTACTAATGCATGACTGGTGCATATATGCGTACAGACAGTATATGTTCATCTTTTGTTTATATACAGTGGGTACAGAAAGTATTCAGACCCCTTTAAACTTTTCACACTTGGTTCCATTGCAGCCATTTGCTAAAATCAAAAAAGTTTCATTAATGTCACTCAGCACCCCATCTTTACAGAAAAAAAACAGAAATGTAGAAATTTTTGCAAATTTATTAGGAAAGAAAAACTGAAATATCACATGGTCGTAAGTATTCAGATCCTTTGCTCAGTACTGAGTAGAAGCACCTTTTGAGCTCGTACAGCCATGAGTCTTCTTAGAAATGATGCAACAAGTGTTTCACACCCGGATTTGGGATCTTCTGCATTCTTCCTTGCAGATCCTCTCCAGTTCTGTCAGGTTGGATGGTGAACGGTGGTGAACAGACATTTTCAGGTCCCTCCAGAGATGCTCAGTTGGGTTTAAGTCAGGGCTCTGACCAGTCAAGAATGGTCCAGAGTTGTTCTGAAGCCACTCCTTTGTTATTTCAGCTGTGTGCTGAGGGTCATTGTCTTGTTGGAAGGTGAACCTTTGGCTCAGTCTGAGGTCCTGAGCAAGTTTTCTTCCAGGATCTTTCTGTACTTGGAGAGAGATCCAACTGCAACCAGTCGTCCTGTCCCTGCAGCTGAAAACACCCCCATAGCATGATGCTGCCACCACCATGCTTCACTGTTGGGATGGTATTGGGCAGGTGATGAGCAGTGCCTGGTTTTCTCCTCACATACCGCTTAGAATTAACTCCAAAAAGTTCAATCTTGGTCTCATCAGACCAGAGAATCTTATTTCTCAAAGTCTGGGAGTCCTTCATGTGTTTTTGGGAAACTCTATGCGGGCTTTCATATGTCTGCACTAAGGAGAGGCTTCCATCGGGCCACTCTGCCATAAAGCCCCGACTGGTGGAGGCTGCAGTGATAGTTGACTTTGTGGAACTTTCTCCATCTCCCTACTGCATCTCTGGAGCTCAGCCACAGTGATCTTTGGCTTCTTCTTTACTCTCTCACCAAGGCTCTTCTCCCACCATTGCTCAGTTTGGCTGGACGGCCGGGTCTAGGAAGAGTTCTGGTCGTCCCAAACTTCTTCCATTTAAAGACTATGAAGGCCACCGTGCTCTTAGGAACCTTTAGTGCTGCAGAAACTCTTTTGTAACCTTGTCCAGATCTGAGCCTCGCCACAATTCTGTCTCTGAGCTTCTTGGCCAGCTCCTTCCACCTCATGATTCTCATTTGCTCTGACATGCAGTGTGGACAGCCACTATTTAAATACTTCATGTCCATTAGATGTGATTGATGTATATTAGCAGATGACTTCTGCAGTGCAGCTGGATATTAAACCTGTAAACGCTGCTGATGTGTGTGTGTGATGCTGGTTAGTGAGGGTCTCTCTGTACCAGCTGCTGTCTGTTTTCTCTGTGTAGGTGTTGACGGCTTGTCTCATCCCTCACCGACTCTACCCACTGAAACCAACTTCGAGGAGCTCTTTAAACAGTTCAGCAGCTTCTTATTCAGCTCAGGCAGCAGTGATGAGATGCTCCCTGCAGATGTCCAGGCCTCATCCGGATACCAGGTGAGAATCAATATTCTGATTGTTACCACCAGCTCAGAGGAAGCAGGAGAACGAACCTCCATGTGGGAACTCCTCCCATCCCGACAGAACAGAAGCAACCATCTCATTATTGAAACGTTTTATACTAGTTGACTCTGTGCAGCTGAGTTTGACTGAACAGATGCTTGTTTACACTTTGTTTACTGTGTTTCTGATGCATCACGTTGGCTGTGTGGCTTCAGTTGGGGGATGTGATGCTGACAGCAGGAGACGGTGAGGATGATGGAGGGATGTTCTACCTTCCAGCTGCTGCTGTCACTGCAGACTGTGTGAGCAAGAGTCCGGCAGGTAAGAGGTTACCACGGAGACATGAGTCGCTCAGGATGCTGGTTAGTCCACCGCAGTAAAACCCACGCTCCTGCTCATTACTGTCTCTGGTTTTACCCGCAGCAGTTTTCAGCCCTATTATTTTCATTTATAGTAAGGACAGACCGATACATCAACCGGCCGCTAATTTAGGCTGATATTTCCATTTTTGCGGGTATCAGTATCGACCGATACATCGGGTTTTTTGACTGATATCCCCACTTGGAATGATTTATAAATTTATATATATATTTATTACAAGTTTCTATTTAATATTTGTTTACATATGCACTGTTTCTTTTTTTATATATCTATTTGAAGTTAAAGTTATTTTTCATTGTATCCTTCATTATATTCATTTGGGAGTCAAATGCAGTATCAGCCCCAAATATTAGGAGGTTGTATTGGCCATCAGCTGAGGCTGATGAGAAAATATTGCTATTGGTATCGGCCATTAAAAAAAAAAACTGTATTGGTCGATCCCTACTTTATAGTAAATAGTATCTATGAACTAAAAGACATTTCTGAACCCCTCAACTATTTTTGTGAGGTTTGTATCCAGAAAAACAAAACTTTAACAAAAGTGAAAGGGTGTCCATAGACCTCCGCTTACTCATTGCTAAGAGATGTATTGATGTGGAAAAATACCCATAGATCAGTAGTAACTCAGTGGATAAGACAGACGCTGATAAGCCTTCCACTTGAACCAATAACATAAACTCTCACTGGCCACTTTATTAGGTGCTAGTACCAGGTCGGACCCCTTTTGCCTTTAGAACTGCCTTTATCCTTTGTGGCATAGATTGAACAAGGAACTGGAAATATTCCTCAGAGATTTTGCTCCGTATTGACATCACGCAGCATCACGCAGTTGCTGCAGATTTGTCAGCTGCACATCTATGATGAGAATCCTCCCGTTCCACCACATCCCAAAGCTGCTCTGTTGGATTGAGATCTGGTGACTGTGGAGGCCATCTGAGTACAATGAACTCATTTTCATGTTCAAAAACCAGTCTGAGATGATTCCCGCTTTATGACATGGCGCGTTATCCTGCTGGAAGCAGCATCAGAAGATGCTACACTGTGGTCATAAAGGGATGGACATGGTCAGCAACAATACTCAGGTAGGCTGTGGTGGTTAAACCGCCACGTTGGTACTGAGGGGCCCAAAGTGTGCCAAGAAAATCTCTCCCACACCATTACACCACCACCATCAACCTGAACCATTGATCCAAGGCAGGATGGATCCATGCTTTCATGTTGTTGACACCAAATTCTGAGCCTACCATCTGAATTTTGTTGCACAAATCAAGACTCATCAGACAAGGCAACATTTCTCCATCTCCTATTGTCCAATGTTGGTGAGTCTGTGTGAATTGTAGCCTCAGTTTCCTGTTCTTAGCTGACAGCAGTGGCACCCGGTGTGGTCTTCTGCTGCTGTTGCCCATCTGCTTCCAGGTTGGATGTGTTGTGCATTCAGAGATGCTCGTCTTCTGCATACTTTGGTTGTAACAAGTGGTTATTTGAGTTACTGTTGCCTTTCTATCAGTTCAAACCAGTCTGGCCATTCTCCTCTGACCTCTGGCGTCAACAAAGCATTTGTGCCCACAGAAATGCTGCTCACTGGATGTTTTCTCTTCTTCAGACCATTCTCTGTAAACCCAAGAGATGATTGTGTGTGAAAATCCCGGTCGATCAGCAGTTTCTGAAATACTTAAAGCAGAACTCAGTAACTTCAGCTCGGGGCTCCCCCTAGTGGCGTCCTTTCACTGTCATAAAGTTCAACCCCCCCTACACCCCCACAGCACACAGACGGCTTCTCTACCTGTCTTTCCTCTATTTTGATCCCTGGATATATTTCTAAGCTTTTTCTAGCTTGTTGATGCTACTTTGCTGCATTGGTAGCAGCACCACGTTTCCCTCTGCTCAAAGCAAAGACCTGTCTCTTCTGAAACGGGACGTTTTACCCGCGATTTGCGGATAAATATGCCGTGGATTAAATTTTTCACTGGTGTTGGCGAGTAGCAGGTAAGAATACAAACTTTTATTTACTTTTTGCGGACGTGACATGTGATTGTTGAGCCTGAAGCAGTGATGCTTCACCCGGCGCCCAGGCAGCGCAGCTACGTGAATCACTCTGGTCCAGCAAAGAGTTGGTTATGAGACCAGGAGCCGTGTTTAGGTGGTGGAAGATAAAGAAATGTTTTCTTAGAATTAGCGCTGGTAGTCTGGTTCAAATCAGAGCTGGAAGCAGCTCGGTAGATGGGTGACCTGAGTACCGTACAGCGGTTTCTGTTGTCGCAAGTTCTGCTCGGGTCAGCGCAGGCAAAGTTGCTTAGAGCTGCTCGCAGGCCAGAGGCCCCGGCGGGAGGGGGGGAAACATTGAATCGCTCCATAAACACTTTGTTTAGCCCCACGGGGATTCCGAAAAGCATTTATTGAGGTAAAAAAGTTACTGAGTTTCCCCTTTAAACCAGCCCGTCTGGCACCAACAACCATGCCACATTTAAAGACAGTTAAATCACCTTTCTTCCCCACTCTGATGCTCGGTTTGAACTGCAGCAGATCGTCTTGACCATGTCTACATGCCTAAATGCATTGAGTTGCTGCCATGTGATTGACTGATTAGAAATTTGCATTGATGAGCTGTTGGACAGGTGTACCTGATAAAGTGGTCGGTGTGTGTATTAGGGATGTAACGATATGAAACTTTCATATCACGATTATTGTGACCAAAATGATCACGGTTATCATTTTTATCGCGGTATTATAAAAATACCCCCCAGCATCTTTGAAAATATCCAAAATGGGTCTAAATGTCTACTTTGTCCTATTTAAAGGGGGAAAAATCTCCAGAGAACTGTCCATGTGGGCGCCTTTGTTACCTTCAGCCATGTTTTCATAAATTAAACACTGCAAACTGCGACTGCTGCTGCTTTTCCAGCCAATGAGCAGCATCACTGGGAATTTTTCAAAGTGCAGTAATCTGTCACGGTTTAAACGATAATTAAAATTCGAAACGGCATTACTAATCGTTGGTAATTTTATCACGGTTAACCATTTTACCGGTAATGGTTACATCCCTAGTGTGTATATTTCGGTGTAAAAAACATGTTTGAGAAAATATGGAGACCTTTTATTGAATATGTTAAAAATGTAAGCTTAGCTCCTGAGGAGGAAGGTGATTGATTGGGTGGACCTTGTAAGTTCCATGTTTGTATGTTGACATTATTATTTCTTGTCTCTTTTTAATTTTTTCTTAATACAAGAAGCTAACAAAGAATGTTATGCATATATACTGTAAATAACCTGGTGAAGCATTGCTATTTGTTAAACTTTGTTTGAGGTTGATGATTAAACCGTAATTATATGGTAAAATATGCACTATGGACCTCAATCATAAAAACTTCCAATAAAAATATTGTTGAAAAAGAAAACAAAATACATTTCTTACTGTAAAATTTCTGATTTTAAACTTTGTTTATTTTCCTTTAAACTAAAGTCACTCTGAGTGGCTCATGTGTACAGAACTTTAAAATTCTGTCTGAAACTATAAACTTGGATCTTGACATTGATTTCTTAATTATCATGGTTTATTTTTCTGCAGACTATAACAAGGAAATAAAAACTAAACTTGTCAGAAAATGTCGCAAGTGTTGTTACAGCCAATTATTTCTCCTTATTGATAAAACCAGATGGTGTTGTATTATGAAACCTAATTAATCACCTCGACAACCAGTTAGAACTGGCTTCTGTGGAATAAACAACACAGCTAAACATGTGGACAGTGAGCCCAAAACATGTAGCCTACCAGTATCTCCTGAAATAGATGTTCACTCTGGTCCCACAGCTTGATAAGCTTACATCACACATGTTCCAGAGTAAAACTGATGAGTTCATTTTCTTTCATGAGTTTCAGTGCTTTAGTTTTCCTGTTTTCATGCCTAGCATTCCTGAAGGATCAGAGAAGTCGGTGTTCCCGGCGCGTGGTCCTGGATCAGGACTGCAGCTCTCTGCCAGGACTCAGCATGGACACCTACACCAACATCCAGCTGCTTGCTGTGAGTCTCTCCTTGTCACACTGCTTCTTAACTGTGATTTAAATCAACACGGACTCATTTACAGCACGAGGTTTTGATTTAGTGTAAAATGTAAAAACAAACAGATTGCAGTGATTTCCAAACCTCATCAACACATTTGTATTTCATTCCCAGTAGAACATGACAACATATAAGATGTTGACACTGAGACATTTCACCATTTCATTGAAAATATGAGCTCATTTTAAATCTGATGGCAGCAACACGTCTGGATAAAATTAAAATGGGCAACAAAAGGCTGAAGCAGTAACTAGTATGTGTGGCTTTATGCAGCAAGCAGACATCAGAGTATGTGGTTAGATTGTAGAGACTTCTCCGTCTTCTCTGGACCAAAGCTCGTTTAAATGCTCTGAGGCAAAGTGGAAACTGTTCTGAGGTCAGATGGATGAAAATGTGAGGATGTATGTGGAAAGCATGAAGGCCGTGTCCTGCAGACTAAAGAGGGTCTGGAGCATCCAGCTTGTTTTCAGTGGACAGTTGAAAAGCTGCATCTCTGATGGGATGAGGTTGCTATGGCGACGGCAGCTTCCACATCTCTGAAGCTCCATCAATGCTGAAAGTACATGGAGGTTTTAGAGCAACATCTGCTCCCATCCAGACAACATCTCTTTCAGCCAAGGCCTTGCAGGTTTCTCAAGACCTGGACCACATACTGGATCCATCACAGCAGCACGGCTGGAAACAGGAGAAGAGTCCTGCTGCTGAACTGGTCTGCTGCAGTCCAGAGTCCTGCTGCTGAACTGGTCTGCCTGCAGTCCAGAGTCCTGCTGCTGAACTGGTCTGCTGCAGTCCAGAGTCCTGCTGCTGAACTGGTCTGCTGCAATCCAGAGTCCTGCTGCTGAACTGGTCTGCTGCAGTCCAGAGTCCTGCTGCTGAACTGGTCTGCCTGCAGTCCAGAGTCCTGCTGCTGAACTGGTCTGCTGCAGTCCACAGTCCTGCTGCTGAACTGGTCTGCTGCAATCCAGAGTCAGACCAGAATGGAAGAACATTCCTCTTGTAAAACTCCAGCAACTGGTCTCCTCACTTCCCAGAGGTTTACAGACAGTAATTAAAAGAAGAGGAGATGATACACAATGTTAAACATCACCCTGGAACTACTTTATATGGATGTGATGCCACACAATGGTAAACATCACCCTGGAACTACTTTTTACAGACGTATCACTACACGAAGCTAAACCTCATCCTTGAACTACTTTTTACAAACATGTTACTACACGATGGTAAACGTCCCCCTGGAACTACTTTTTACAGACATGTTACTACACAATGGTAAACATCATCCTGGAACTACTTTTAACAGACGTATCACTACACGATGGTAAACATCACCCTGGAACTACTTTTTACAGACGTATCACTACACGATGGTAAACATCACCCTGGAACTACTTTTTACAGATGTGTAGCTGCTATCAGATTCAAAATGAGCTCATATTTTCAATGAAATGGTGAAATGTCTCAGTTTCAATGTTGTTTCTGTTTTATTGGTAATGAAATATGGGTTGATGAGATTTGGAAATCACTGAATTTTGGTTTTATTTACTTTTTAGGAACTGTGTTTTTGGTTTTTTTACAAATATACCTTTCATGTTCCCCTCACTTTATCAGCTGCATCAGTTTTAGACTGATTAATTTTTCTGCTTCAGGTACGGCCCTCTCCAGCTTGTCTGAATATATGAGTGCAGCTGGGGACTTTTTACTGGTTTGCATTTTAGTTCTTTACCAGATGAAACTGCATTTATACGAGCTGGTGTTCAGAGTCATGGGGACCATGTTTTTGTGATTTAGGGATTCTGTAAACAGACATTTAAAACACTGCTGTGTTTACATTTGTCTGGAATCTGTTTCCAGGATTCCCTTTACTCTCGTTCTTCATCTGTTAATGTTCCCATCCTCCTCCATGGAAGCCAACCACACATGACGCTAGAGAGGCCTGTGGTTTAAACCTTCAGCAGAGCTCGTGTGGTCTGATTTGTTTCAGTCCTGCATCCAGGATCTTTTATGCAGTCTCAGTGCTTCTTCCTCTGGAAGGGGAGGTTGATTCAGCACCTTCACCGGAAGTTGTCTTTAAATCTGCCACTCCTTAAAAATGAGCTAAACTTTATTGTCTGTTAAAGTTCTTCAATATTCTCCTTTCTGCTCCACAGGACAAGACAGCAGATGCAGAGGTAAGTAATCTCTGTTTTATTTACATTTCTGTGCACCTTTGGCTGCTCTGGTCTTATTAACAGTTTAAATTCAAATGTTTGGATATCATGAGGAGAAGTAATGAGTTAAAACCATAAGGTGCCATCACACCTCCTGCCTAACAGGAACATTTGCCCCAAATCAACTGGTGGGCCACAAGCATCTCTGACAGCAGGAAGTTTCCTCAGAGAAAACCTGATATGTGCTGCACTGCAAAGAGAAGTCGTCAAATGAAGATAAAGTAGTCCTCAGATAATCTGACAGCAGTGTGGAAGCCGTGGGTGGTTTTATCATCCTGAAGATTTACTGTCACATGACTCAGGAAAAGGTCACGGTTTGCATTAATGTAGACACTTTTCAGACGTAAAATATTTGGAAGGACAACTCAAATCCCAGTTCCAGTTCATTCAGAATGAGCTGATGTTTTCCATCAAATTCCTCCATGTCAGTGTCTGGTTTGTTATGTTCTGTGGCAGGGATCACCAACTCCGGCCCTCTTGGGCCAGTGTCCAGAGGGTTTTTAATGCCACCCTGTGGCAACTAGGGATGTATACCGAGTACCGGTATCGTTTGGTACCGGTTCCTAATCTTACGTACCAGGGTACCGTTAAGATTCTGGACAACGAACTCTTATTATACTTTTTTTCATCTGCCTAACTATCGAGTTATCATTACACAGTCAAATAATTACAGATGGAAAACAGACACAATTCCCTTATTCTCCCAAGCTGTCCTTCACCCACCTTTCTGTCCAGCTTCTTTCAACACCTTCTAACAAATTTTCTCCACCACTATCTTTTAACATCTTAATGCTTTATTATTTACTCAAACTGTTATAGTATCATAAAAATCAAAATACCGACAAAAGTATCATATTTATCGGTATCAAAAACAACAACATCCTAGTGGCAACACACCTGACCCAAATTAATTAGTCATTGTGCAGAACTTCATAGGTTGTCGGACCCATTTAATTTGAGTCAGGTGTGTTGGCGCATGGAAATGCTGAAAACCTTACAGACACTGGCCCAAGAGGTCTGGAGTTGGTGATCCCTGTTCTATGGGAATAATGAGATTTGGAAAATCATTGAAGAAGACTCCAGCAGACTTAGAGAAGTCAGAAATTCCAGTTCAGACCGGAACCAGAGATGAGTGTCATCAGTCCACGTGAAGTGGAGTCTGCTGTGTCCCCAGATGATGAGTGTGGATGTTACCTCTTGTGTTCTGCTCTGCTGTCAGTATCTCTGTAGCTAACAAGAAGAAAATAGCATCATAGCAGAACTGCAGTTATGACTCAGCGACAGCAGCAACATGTTCCCAGCAGTGAACCAGTGAAAGCAGCTTAGAATAACCCAGAGGTTCAAACTCTGACTGTGTTCCTGGAGGTGGTTCCTATGGAGGTGGCTTCAGTCATCCTGCAGTCTGCAGAGGGGACGCAGACAGAGCTGACCATCAGAGGGGGAGAAGACCTCCGTCCTCGTCTTCTCGGTTCCGCCCTTTGTGCTAAGGTGGTGCTGAAGGTGAGTCATCCAGCCTCTTTCCACACACTCAGTCATGTTTCTGACCAATCAGCACAGACTCTCAGCTTTTAACCTGTCAGCATAATGTCGGTGTCAGCAAGCGTGATGTCATAGCACCACGACTGTGTTCGCGGGGAACTTGCTGAGCTCATGGCTCTGCTGGACTGAGCAGACCAGACATTTACAGGTCACCAGTTTGAAAGATGTTCCTGTAACCTACAGTCAGAAAATGTTGGGATGGTTAAACCAGTGCACCAAATTTGGTTTCCATTGACTTTTATTTAATTTCAGACCGTTTGAACTCAACGTATTCAACTTTTATCATCTTCAATTTCATTTAATTAGTTAAACGAGTGATGACTCAGCAGTATAAACTATTTCATGTTGCTGATATTGCTGCATATGTTAATTCTCCAAAGAAAAATAACTCACTTTTTACAGCAGGGGTTGTTTTGGCACGCTAGACCCCTCTCCTCAGTAAAAGGATGGATCGGTAATGATATGCAGCTTTACCCGGAGACCAAGTTGACTTCATTTTGATTGGCTACACCTTATTTAGCTATAACCTTATTTGGAAACTAAGTCAAGCTGCCGGTAATAGTGGTCGGATTGCACAGATCTGGTGGGTCGGTCGATCTGACACTGGAGCCAGTTCAGCACATAGATCCTAAATCTGCTTATTATCTGCATTTATAAAGGTGCCGACGAGGCCTAAAACTGAAGTACGTTACTTTCCAGGTAAGAGTTATGATCTATAAGAACAAACTTGACGGGAGAAGGTCTCTCAGGCCAGCTGTGACCCAAGCATGTGCTGGTTCTGGAGACTGGCGACGCAGTTGGTGAGGTGGGGAACTGAAACCACACTGCATCATGATTCCTCTCAGACGTTTCATTCTACTTCATATCAAACGTAAATCATAAATCGGCTGTTGATGTGTTGTTTGGTTAGTTTGCCCACAGTCCTGCCAAATCAAATCAGAATTATATAATCTGTTTAATTTTATTACTTGCAAAATGCCATATTCATAAATAAGAATTCTCTACTTACAAACGCTCTTTCTTAACTTTAGAAAAGGAACTCAAACAATATTTTATGACAATAAAAGATTCTAAAAACAAGAAAGCTTTCAAAACTATGTCTGCTTTACAACATGGTCTAAAAAGCATCCTACAGTTTCTTATTCTCTGATCCCCCTAGCATTATTCGTTCTCTTTTCGTCTTCTTGTTTGGTCTGTCTTATAATGAACAGCTGTCAATAAAGATAGGGGGAAAAAAGTTAATTAAGTGGAAACAGCTTGAACCTGTGCGTATGTGTGGTTTTATAATAAAAAAAATTCTGGCATACACAACCTTGTGGGTTTTGGGTGTATGTACACTTTAAGTAGGATCCTGCCTACAGTTTTATGAGAGGGCGGGACAGTGGTTTCTTTTTCTCCCCTCCCCCACCTGTCCCAATGTTTTTCTGTTACCCCTCCTGTAAACTTGTGTGTCCAATGACTGAAGCAAAAAACAATTATTATTTATTTATGAGACCCCAGATCCGTACCATGTGGGTGTCAGCAGACCCAGGAGACTAAAGCCCCGTTTCCACCAGCAGGGTGGGGTTGGGTTGGGTTGGGCCGGGCCAAGTTGGTCCACGTTGTTTTGTGTCTTCGCAGATAAAAACTAGGACGGGTACCCTTATATCTGACCCGACCCATCATACTTTTTTGGTACCCTTCCAAAGGGGTACTGATCTAACTGATCCGGACCAAGAGGTGGAGCTTAGCACACTGCAATCAGTTTATTGGTTGAAATTCCCGCGCGACCCGGCATAAAAACAAAGCAGGATGGCCCCTTTGTTTCTGTCTCGTGTGGTGTGGTGCTTTGGTTAAAAGGCGTTGCACTGCAATGATGTCCCTTACCTGTACCCTTACCTTCAGGGCAAGGAAGCTGGGTTTTTTTGTTTGTTTGTTTGTTTTTTTGTTTTCATGTTGCTGTGGGGACACAACATGAAATCAACATATCCAGCCTGACCCGGTCCAAACACATGAGTGGAAATGGGGCTTAACAAGTGATTGTGATGTTAACTGGACTCAGGACCTGTAAATGACAGGATCTGGTCTCTGGATCTAGACCAACAAGACCCTTCCTGTGTCCTCAGGTTGTTTATGTAATACAGTACACGTCGGCCGGAGAGATCGTGAGGGCGAGGGTGTCTCTGGTGCTGGGATTCCTTCGTGAAGCTGCAGTGACGCTGGAGCAGCAGTTCCAGCTCAGCTTCATCCAGGTACTTTGTTGATTTTTCTGTCGATATCATGTAATCTCAGACTGGTCTGAAGTCCATGACTGAGACTGTTCATGCTGGATCTGTCTTGTTTCTTGGATAGGAGGATGGAGGAGACATGGCTGTCCGCTACAGTGGAAATCCAGGTTACGTGGTAGGAATGCCGCTGGTGTCTGGATTAAGAACACCAGAATATCCTTCTCACTTTTGTACCAGCAAAAACCCATGCAGGCGCAATCCCGGTCCACCTTGGCCTCCCATTCCACATTGGCTTCCTAGTCCACTGTGTCTTCTCAGTTCACCGTGGCTTCTTAGTCCACTGTGTCTTAGTCCACCGTGGCCTCCCGGTCCTTCTCCACCAGCTGCATACAGAATAAAACCGTTGGTTTAAGTTCATGTTCAGGTGTGTTGTTCTGTGATGGAATGAGGAGCCTCTGAGACCAGGATTCATCCTTGACCTCCTCTCTACCGGGATCAGCAGAAGCTTGGACCTCAGAGACACCCTGTCTGTCCTCCAAGGCAGTCCAGACCAGGACTGTCTGCAGAGTCCACATCGGCGCTCCCCGGTCCTGTTTGGCCTGGACTCTGTATCTGGCTGCATGATAAGGCATGGCATGCTTCCACTCAGCACATCCTGGACCTGGGACCTGGTACTGTTGTCTCTGTGGGTCTCACTGTGTTTGTAATGGTGAATTGTCTCATCCCTGCAGACTGGAGGACATAGCTAACTGCTCCCTGGTCTCCCAGCTGGTTCTGGATGTTCTCAGAGGACCAGACTATCCCCAGTACGTGGCCTCCTTTGGAAACTCTGCGTTGGAAAGTCCTCTGGACTGGGTGCAGATCAGGAGTGTGGTCCAGCCCTCGGTAAGTCTGGAAACTGACCTCCAGTGATGAGAGGAGGCAGGAAGTCCCTGTCTCAGACCAGCCTGTACTCAGACAACTGAGTCTGACTGGCGTTACCATGGCTCTCTGCAAGGACCTGCAGGGTCCACAGTTCCAGCAGGTGTCCATCCCCAAGATTCAAAATTTCCCTCAGAAGACTGATCAACTTCTTTATCCTGTCCCAAAGAGTCTTTCTTTGTGCTTTCTTCACATCCAAAACTGGAACTGTAATAGATAAAATCCTCCAGCTGGACACTGAACCAGAGTTCTGACCGGGTCCGCTCAGAGAGACTACATTTCTCCTGTTTCAGCCCAAATTCACAGACTTCCTCTTTAGTTTAGAGAAGTGAAGATGATTTTAATAACAAACACAGTCCTGACGTTCCTGGAGAATTTCCTGATAGTTGCATTTCATATAGAAATGCTGACACATACACTCTGGGATGAAGACAGGTTTTCAACTGTATTAACTGTCTTCTTTTGTTTATTCTTAATCTGCTTTTATTTCTTTGTGTGTGTGTGTATATACACTGCCAAAAAAAGTCGCCACCTGGATTTAACTAAGGAAATAGGTACGAGCCTCCTATTGGATAATTACTGCATGGGCGATTATCTTTCAGCTGGCAACAAGTTATTTAACCCCAACTGGTGCAATGACTTGCTTCTCATTTCCTAAACAACCATGTTGAAAGACACATCCGTGGTCGTGGGTAAGATGTTAGTCTGTCTGAGAAGGGTCAAATCATTGGCATGCATCAAGCAGAGAAAACATCTAAAGAGATGCAGAAACTACTAAAATTGGGTTAAGAACTGTCCAACACATTATGAAGAACTGGAAGGATAGTGGGGACCCATCATCTTCCAGGAAGAAATGTGGCCGGAAAAAAAATCCTGAATGATCGTGATCGGCGATCACTTAAACGTGTGGTGAGATCAAATCGAAGAAAAACAACAGTAGAACTCAGGGCTATGTTTAATACTGAAAGTAAGAGCATTTCCACACGTACAATGCGAAGGGAACTCAAGGGATTGGGACTGAACAGCTGTGTAGCCGTAAGAAAACCACTAATCAGTGAGGCTAACCGGAAAAAAAAACGCTTCAATTTGCTAGGGAGCATAAAGATTGGACTGTGGAGCAATGGAAGAAGGTCATGTGGTCTGATGAGTCCAAATTTACCCTGTTCCAGGGTGATGGGCGAATCAGGGTAAGAAGAGAGGCAGGTGAAGTGATGCACCCATCATGCCTAGTGCTACTGTATAAGCCTGTGGGGGCGGTGTTATGATCTGGGGTTGCTGCAGTTGCTCAGGTCCAGGTTCAGCAACAGTATGAGCTCAAAGAATGAGGCCAACTGACTACCTGAATATACTGAATGACCAGGTTATTCCATCAATGGATGTTTCTTCCCTGATGGCACGGCCATATTCCAAGATGACCGTGCCAGAATTTATCGGGCTCAGATTGTGAAAGATGGTTCAGGGATCATCAGACATCATTTTCACACATGGATTGGCCCCCACAGAGTCCAGACCTGAACCCCATTGAGAATCTTTGGGATGTGCTGTGGTCAGACTCTACAATCATCATCAAGATCTTGGTGAAAAATTGATGCAACAGGATGCAAATAAATCTGGTGACATTGCAGAAGCTTCTGGAAACACAGTGAATGCTGCCGCAATCAAAGCTAAAGGCGGTCCAACCAAATGTTAAATGTTTGACCTTTTTTTTGTTGGCGACTTTTTTTTTGGCGGGGCAGTGTGTGTCACAGTGTGTGTATATATATATATATATATATATATATATATATATATATATACATATACATTGAAAAAACAGGTTTGGATAACAGCAGACTGATTGCGCATGCAGTCATGAAATTTGTTTGTGCCTGACAGAAGAATGCGGCATTTTCTCCTAAATCACTCGTACAAACCATTTAAGAACGAATTTGTTCGTACAAATGCTTCTTGCATGAGGCCCAATAATCAGAAAGGTTCTCCAACAGCCCGGACCGCTCGTGGAGAGCTTCAGAAAGACCTGGAACCAGCAGGTACAGTTGTTTCAGAGAAAACAAGAGGTAATGCACTCAACCGCCATGGCCTTCATGCACGCACTACAGGCAAGACTCCATTTCTGAAGAAAAAGCATGTTAATGCTGGTTTGAAGTTTGCAACACAACATCTGGACAAACCCATGACGTTCTGGAAAACATAGTCTGGTCAGATGAGACCAGAACTGAACTCTTATCCTGATATCATAAGACAACATATTTGGAGGAGAAATGGCACCACACTTGACCCCAAAAACACCATAGCAACAGTGAAATTTGGAGGTGGGAACATCATGGTGGGGGCTGTTTTTCAGCATGTGGTACTGGCAGACTTCATATCATTGAAGGAAGAATGAATGGAGAAAAGTAGAGAGACATTCTGGACCAGAATCTGCTGCATCTGCAGCTGCTGAAAATGGAAAGGGGCTGGATCTTTCAGCAAGACGACCATCCCAACACACAGCCAAGGAAACACTCACCTGGTTTAAGAAAAAGAAAATAAAGCTGCAAGAATGGCCCAGTTAATCACCCCATTTGAATTCAATTAAAAATCATTGGAAAGAACTGAAGGTCCGAGTTCACAGAAGAGACCGCCGGAACCTTAAAGATTTGAAGGCAGCTTGTGTGGAAGAATGGACCAAAATCACAGTCTGAGAAACGTATTCCACTGGTTTCTCCATACAGGAGGCGTTTGGAGGCTGGAATCACCAACAAAGATTTTTCCACTCAGTGTTAAATCAATTTCAATAAACATGTTCAATACTTATTCCCTGTTTCGTTTCACTATATTACACATAACTTAATTTATGGACATAAATGTTAGGATTTCTTTGTATGTGTGCATTACTTGGGTTGTTGCCGACATCTGGTGAAAATTTCATGTCAATAGCTCTACGAGAAAAGTCAAAATATATTTTCTGAGGTGTTCAATACGTTTTTCCCACTGTACATGTGTGTGTAGAGTTTCGTTTATTATTTTTAGTGCTACAAATATATTTCTATTTGCAAATAGTATTTTGATTGTTTAACATTATAATATGACAAACGCATAACACCACACAGTACAACTGTGTATGGAGGTGTGAGGTTATATAGTATGATGAGTGTCTTGTGACTGCAGTTCAGTCTTAAATTATAATATAGTATAATACGTATAATACAATATAACAACCATTACAGCTGTCAATATGCTGCTATATCTAATAATTAAGAGAAAATTATTATCATCCTTATCAATATTATTAAAAATAAGGGTATTAACATCAACGTGAATATCAGTAACAATCCTCCTCATCCTCTTTTCATCCAGCCTTAGCCGATGGACAGTTTTAATAAGGGCTGCACAACATTAGAAAAAACGGACATTTCTAAACCTGCAATATATATATTATGTGATATGAAAAAAATAGAGGAATTTTCAGCAGATAAGTTGAATAACACTTTAAGTTCTGCTGTTTCACTGAATCATCCTGCAGGGATCTTACATCTTCATGAATGTTGGTATGGTTTTTGTCTTTGAGTTATTTTTTATCTTTTACTACTTGCTTTTATTGTGCCAGGACCTGAGCACATTTTGTTTTGTTACGTATAAATGTGAATTGCATTTTACCATGAAGGGTTTGTTCTTCACCAAACTGATGAAGAAAAATGGTGATTGGTGGATTGCTGTATGAGGTCTGTGCCAGGTCTCTTGGATGAGGAGACATTGAGTTAATTTGCCTCCTTCGCTGCAGCCCTGGGCGCCTTTTTTTAAACTTTTTTTTTTTTTTTTTTTATTTTTTAAAAGGGTAAAATGTATGATTGAGGTAATGAAATTTTAAATTAAAAAAAAAACCCCCATATTAAAATAAAATATTTATACACCTTAAATTTTATTAAAAACCCAAACAATCCCTTAAAGGGGGGGACCCCTCTAAGATTGTCCAACAACCCCCCCTTTTAACCCTTTTTTTCTTCATTGGGAGGTGGAGGGAATGAAGGGGTGTGTCTTAGGGGTGAGGCGGGACTGTTTATATTCAAATAATCTTGCTGTGCTTTCTAAATGCAAGATCGGTAAAGGTTGTTTGAATGTTTAACAAACCATTCATGCTACATTTTAAGAAAAACGTTGATTTTTTTCTGTTGGCTGATGAAGATGACGTGAACCATGATCTTCATCGTCTGCAGGACTCTGCAGGCTGCAGCATTCCTCTGTCACGTCATCTGGAAGTTGAATGGACCAAGTATGGATCCCTGCTGAACCCTCAGGCTCAGATCGTGAGCATCAGAGAGGTCATCCAGACCAACACCAGCAGTCTGGTAAGACCTGTCATAACACCTGGATCCTGGTCTTCCTTCTGTTCTAGAACAGATTCTTCAGATGTTTTGCATCAGCTTACATAACAGGAGGTTTGTGTTGGTTCACAGTGTTTATTGGATGGTCCCGGTATGTAGTAGTTCGCTTATTCTGACAAGTTTTTATCTATTCATTTAGGGCGCATTCAGAAAGCACAGTCCGGAAGACTCCGTCCATTTAGGGGCGGCTGGGGGCGGGGGTGGTCTTCCGGACCGAGATCGCGTTCACGTTGCACTATAGCCAAACGGGCCAAGAATCTCAGGTGGCGCTGCATTGGGATTCACCGTAGGTGAGGACAAGACGTACAACGAACAGGAAGATTCTCACAACTTCTGTGTGCTCCACAAAACATTATTTTGTGCATACCGTATTTTCTGGACTTTAAGTCGCACTTTGTTTCATAGTTTGGCAGCTTGTGCGACTTATAAAACCATAAACAATTTAACATTTTTCAATATCAATTCTGACTGACATGAGCCAAGGAGTAAACATTACCGTCTAATGTCAAAAGAGGGCCCTCTAGGCTTGTGACAACTATATTATGCTCAAAGGGCAAAAATTCCAAAATAGCCTCATCTCAGTGAGAGAAATTCATTTTGGACATCTGGCTGTACTGGCTGTGCGGTGGAACAAATCCTCAAAAAAACATGTTTATCCTTCTTGGTTATGATGTTTATGATCATTTACAGGCATTACCTTTGGAATTAGATTGATTGGGTCATTTTTAGCAGTAACAAGTAGGATATGAAAAATAAAGAAAAAATCACCCTATTTTAAATAAATAAGTATGACATAGTCCGGTGCGACTTATATATGTTTTTTATGCATTTTTTGACTGATGCAACTATACTCAGAAGCGACTTATAGTCTGGAAATTGTAGTAATTAAAAGGAGCTGGATATGCTTTCATCAGACCAAATATCCATTAAAGCTCTTACTTTCTTGTCACTCCACATCTGACCACGAGCCATCTTTGGAAGTACTGCAGTCCTACACGTGTATTTGTTGTCGTAGCGTTTACTCACATTGCCAATTGCAATTCTGTAGTCCACTAAAGTATTTGGTTCACTTGAATCGGACCGAGACCTGTGTTTGTAGGTAGGCCGAGTCCGCTTGTGTGTTTCTGATCAGCATCCGTTTTGCACATTCACAACTCCCCCAAACGAAGCGGACTTTCCGAGCAAACGGACTCTGATCAAAAAAGCTTTGTGAATGCGCCCTATGTTGGAGGTCCTGAAGCCATGACTAGGGGACCCCTGCGGGTCCACTGTTCAAGCTTCAACTTGTTCATGAGAAGAGACCTAACCATAAGGTTTCTGATCCTTCATCAGTTTAAAGAAGTCTCACAGTTAAAGATGACTTCAGATTGAGGGAATGGTTTCCTGTGGCAGTGATTCTCCACCTCCGACTGCCAAATAACAAAATACTTTTATTAATGAGCTTTCTTCACTTGTGTCGTACATTAAAATACTTTGATAACTTTAAGTAACGCTTTTTCTCAGCTTGAACACACTTCTGGGTTAAAGCCGACCTCCTGGAGACTCATATGTAATACTGATCAGACACGGTCAGGACCAGTTCTGACATCATTTCCTGTTTCCCGTCTATGATCCAGTGGGAGGGTTGGGTTTGTAAATCTCCATCTAACAGCAAATAAAAGATCATCCAGCCTTATTTAAGAGCCCGATCACCACGCAGAGACGAGTTGGGATTTGAGATACCGGGTCCTGATGTCACACTGTTTGTCTGACAGCTGATCAAACAGCTGATTTCATGTTGAACCTGAGGAAGAATTGACCTATGGCTAAACCACGCCCCCAAATGCGATGAGCCAATCACAGTGCGCACAGCTTTCCATACACTCGACATTCTCTGCTTAATGTCCATTAATGCATAAGTTAGTCCGTTTTTGTTCGTTTTATGTGTTCTTTTTAGTTTAAATGGTCAAACGTGTGCTGGGGTACATGCAACTCCGATACTAGGTATCCTGAGAGGCTGGGACAGGGTGTATTTTTTTTTGCCTTTTACCAAGTCACATCAAGCCAAAGTTATGCGGCAGACCACAACATCAACTGAACGTGGATAAAATGAACAAGGATGTCTACATCTGTTCTAAGGTAAGGCAACATCGTATTCGAGGCAACATGTTGTCACTTTGCTTAAAGAAATATGAAGTACCTTCCCTAACGTTAGTTTAAGTTGCTAACGCTAGCTAAACATGCTAGTTTTGGTACGTGGTAACGGTACATAAGACGCTGTCGTGTGCAGGTGTGGTGTAGTAATGTCGATAACAACACGCATCTGGCTTCCAAGCTGTAGCCAGACTACTGCGCTTCTGTGGCTGTTTGATCAGTTTTTGTCAGATGATAACTTTTTGGCACAACAACAGCAGCTGTGCAGCAGTTTGTGCAAGAAACTGAGGAGCGACACGAGTCACATTCAGAGATTCACAGGCTGATTTCACTCCCCTTTAAGACTTGTAACAATTTCTTTTTGTTTGTTTGTATTGTTTTTATGTTTTTTAATTTATCTTGTCATGATCTCTCTGTCTGATCACGCGTCTGTTGTCCGTGTTGACAGCTGTCATCTCCCGAGATGTCACATAGCGCCTGTCACCGAATGTTGTTTGTCCGAGTGAGTGGAGGGGGCGTGGCTTAGCCATAGGTCAATTGGGTGTTTAACTCTGAGAGCGGGTAACTGATCCGTGTGTTTTCCAGGCTTCGCTCCCCAGCAGCATCCTCCTCCTCAGCAGCTCCGTGGCCTTCATCCCCGCATCTGCCGCGCCGCGTCCCGGCTACAGAGCCATGCCCACCATCCACGCCAAACTGCCCTTCGGCTTCTTCTTCCCGTTCGTCTGACGGCCTTCATCAGCATCATCACTGAACTCTGTGCTTACTGTAAATAAGATGTTTTATTTAATAAATAAATATTTTCTCACCTCACAGTGAAATCCTTTATTTAGATCCGATTTAAAATTATTTAATATTTCTGTACATGATTCATAATGGCGTTTTTTATTTACAAGGAAACGTGAGGTCAGAGCAGACGAACTACAGATGTGGTTAAATAAATGCTCTGATAATGTGACTAAAATAAACTGCTGCAGCATCTGAGGGAGGATGATGATGGTTAGAAGTCGATGTTGTGCTTCTTCAGGAGAGCTTGCAGCTTCTGGTTCTCTTGTGCCTAAAACAGGAAAGAAGCCGTTTGTCACATCAGTCAGAGACGCTGAGGAAACATCAGACACCAGAAGAGACGAAGCTGCAGGATTACTGAGCCCGGCGTCTGACGTGGATTTTACCAGCTGCTCTCATCAGTTTAGCTCAGCTCAGGTCCAGTGTGATGCTCTAGACAAGTGAATGTCCGGTGCCTGAGCAGAGAATATCACTATTTTACAGTTCACTACAGGAGATTACCCCCCCTCCCCCCCGCAACTAAAGAAGAATGGGAGGAAGAACTTGGAATGACTTTGCCTGATATTTGGCAAGAAGCTTTGTTCAATATACACTAGTCTATCCTGACTGCTCGTACCTTTGTGACAAGTGCTTCACCCAGCGTCGCACTTTGCTGCATAGTTCTGCTTTGTGCTCAAAGCTTCAAGATTTCTGGTGTGGTATTTTTACATTACTGTCTAGTTTGGGTGGATCAATACAAGTATTGATAATCGATACCACTGTTGGTATCAATGTTATCGATACAAGTGTGATTGCATCTATACTTCAGTGTAAAGGCCCATTTGTGCTTGACGCAGAAGACGGATGTGCAGACGGACAGACAGTTTTGTCCGTCATCTGCGTCCGTTACACACGTACTGTACATTGAATTTTGAAAACAGCCCCGCCCCCTCTAACAGAAACTTAAAGGTAGAATCTGGAGTTTGCCCCCGGAAAATAAACGTTAGACTTGCCCAAGTGAAATCCGTCTCAATCCGCACCTGAGGGCCTCTACTCTCGTGTGGTGGCGAGTCTGCAAATCCCTCTCCTCCCGTCTGTAATTCACCTTTTCTCTTTGTTTGGTGTATTCGGGGCGTTTCTGGGTGGAGATTTCTGTATATATCTCAGCCAATGACAAAGCTAAGGGCATGACGCTGTGTGGGAACGAGCTCATGATTGGAGCAGACGCCAGTCACTTGAACTCAAAGAAAGAAAAAATGGCAGACACTGCGAAGAAAAGGAAGTACTCTGCGACTGTAAAGATCTTTAGATAATGCACTTCTGGAAAACCAGAGTTGATATTGGTTTGGAATTTTCCCGCTTCTGAGCTTTGAAGGAGAAGCTTGAAGCTGAATGGGCTGAAGAGTGAGGTGGTCATCAGCCTGCAGGGAGGTGCTCTCAGTTTACAAACAGAAACGGGGAGGAACTCCGGACTCTACCTTTAACATGCTTAGTTATCTTTACTAGTCATTATAAGTGCATTGCACAATGTTGAAAAGTAGTTGAAACAACTTATTTGATTTAGAAGTGAGACTCTGTTTATACAAAACATGAAATGATTAAACTCAACGAAGAAGTTTGTCATGTCATTTTCCATACCGCTTATCCAGTTCAGGTTGCTGGAGTCTATCCCAGCTATTATCAGGCGAGAGGCAGGTACGCCCTGGACAGGTCGCCAGTCTGTCACAGGATCATCACAGAGAGACAGACAACCATTCACACTCACATTCACACCTAAGGACAATTTAGAGTAACTAATTAACCTAACACCATGTCTTTGGACGGTGGGAGGAAGCCGGAGTACCCAGAGAAAACCCACGCATACACGGGAGAACATGCAAACTCCACACAGGAAGGCCACTGTTGGGATTATTCAAAGCCCTCCCCAGCTGGGACTCAAACTAGCAACCTTCTTACTGTGAGGCTGTGGTGCTAACCACCACGCCATATTTAAACAAAATCAGGGTTAAGAGTGTGGAGATCTTCCCACCAAGGCAGTCGACCTGCATGCAGGCACATTGCACTGGCATTGTGACGTAACCAGGATGGGTTTAAATTAGGCCCCTCCCCTTTCTTATAAATCTTAACATTCCCAACTATCTCTACTAAACCAGACTAGTGCAATTGATTTTTCAGCTAAATAGTACAATCTACTAATGTTGTTTAGTAATGACAGCAGGTTTTGACAAAACATGAATGTTTAATGATTACTCTAAACAAAATCTGGGTTTACAGTGCAGGGCCAGTAATATACATACACAGAAACTAGAACAGAAGACCAAAGTAATAACCATGATAACCCGGCGGTTTTGGCCCCCAGGCCTTAAGTTTGACACCCCTGCTCTACATATTCAGTTTTTACACACGCTGAAACTGAAGTGTTTTAAAGCAACGAGTAAAATCAACTAATTTGGGGTAACAGTGTGTGTGTGTAAAACAAGATGAGTGATTGGTCTTGTGTGGCCCGGACTTTCATGCTGTGCTTGTCATGGAAATATCTGAAACAGTTCAGCTCAAAGTTTCTCACCAGGTCATCGCTGCGTTTCTGCAGCTCCGTCACTCTCTGGACCAGGTGATCGTAGCTAGTCTTCAGCTTGTGGATTCTCTGGTCTGCGCGGGTCTTCACCGACAGCAGGATTCCTGCAGCACATGAACACACCATCACATCAAAACTCAATGAAAAACATGAAATCTACAAGACTTTAAAACATCAGTTCCAGAAACATAACTGATACAGACGTGGCGACAGGAGAAGACCAAACCTCTGCTCGTGGCTGACGGGACCTGGTTCTAGTAATCGTGAATCAGACAGTTTTCGGTTGCTTGTGCTGCTCTAGTGGCAGCAGGTCCACGTAAATCCTGTGCTGCTTTCTTATTTTTGCAGTTTACACAACTTCTCAAAACTACAATCTTGTTTGAACAACTTTTTTTTTTTTAACAATTTCCCTTTTTTCATTTATGTGTGTGTTCCTGTACTTGCTACATTGTGAGGACCGTTTTGCACTTTAAACCAGCAAAGTGAGGACATTTTGGCCGGTCCTCACTAAAAAAGCCTAAGATAAACCCATTTTTGAGGGTCAAGATTTGGTTTTAGAGTTTAGGTTACAGTTAGGTTTGGTTAGGGTTAGGGCAAGGGTCAGGTTTAGGCAATCAGTTGTGATGGTTAGGGTTAGAGTAAGGGGCTAGGGAATGCATTATGTCAATGAATGTCCTCACAAAGATAGAATCTTGTGCAACGTGTACAGCGTCTGACAGTGTGTACTGGGGAGAACCTGCTGAGGACGGGGCCTCTGGCTCCGGCTGAACTGGCTGGACCGGACTGTGGCTGCAGATAAAGATAAAAGCTCAGAGGAACGATGAGATGTTCCTCCCATAGACCGTTAATAGAGAGGGACGAAACTTCCGCTACGTCGTCCGCTGGTTTCTGAAGAGCTAAAAGTGAAGCCAGTTGGGCGTGTCCCACCGTCGCCATCTTGCCGTGTTGTGTGTCTTTGCTCCCAGAAAATACTAAAATGGGCAAAGTCAAGGCCGCTCTGAGCCGCGGGACAAATGATTGACAGCTGACGTACTCTGGGCTAAACGCTAACAGAGCTAACTCAAAAATAACAGGAGCTAACAAAGATAAGCCCCCTAAGTGGCGGGGTAAAGGTAAGACACACATGGGGTCTGTCCCAAACCGCGCACTTGCGCACTTCAAACACTGTTTTTCAGTGTGTAGTGCACACATGGTGTCATTTAAGTGACAATTCCAGTGCACTGAAAGTACCAGGATGTTGCCTTAATCACGCCCAAAAATGCAGTGCAGAACGAAGCACATTACTCGCACTAAATGGACGCCATCTTGTGAACGTGGAGGAAGAGGCGGGACTTTCGAACTGCTTTCAGAGCTGAATAATGGCGATGAATGACGCGGTGGCGACCCCTGCTGCATCGGAGGCGGTATTGTACTTGATTTAAGTAACGTTTATGAAATGATTTAGACATAATTACTAATGTTTATTGTGGCATGCTACCAAGCTGTTCACTCCCTGATGACAGTTATGATCTGGTCGTGTGTTTGAGGCCGTGGATATACCAGCTCAGTAGAGTTAGCTCAGGTTAGCGGGTAATGCTAGTCCGTCACTTCCTGTAAGTGCAGTGCTCTGTTTGGGTCAGCAGTTAGCGACAATAGTGTACACTACAAACAAAGTACACAGTGCACACTATGCCCTGAATTCCAGTGCACTCAGGAAAGTGAGTGGATTGAGACACGGCCTTAGACTTGCTATTATCTGACTAAAATCGCTGTTGTGCACGCAAATCAAAAGGACACGCCCTTTATTATGTGTAATTTAAAGATTAAATTACATATCAACGTATGAGGTTTTTTTTAAAAAAAATTCACCCCCCCCCTCACAGTTGACGTGAACTGGACTTATTAAACCTAAAATGATGTTTTGAACCAGGCTGTAAACATGTTTATTTCTGCTGTGAAATTGGTCTTTTTAACATGGGAGTCTATGGGGATCTGCTCTGTTTTTCAGCCCCTAGCAGATGAAGGGAGAACTACAAATATTGACTTCTTTCAGGCAGGGCTGTTTCAAGGAATTTGGGGGCCCCAAGAAGAATGTACTTGAAGCCCCCGTCCCCCCAAAAAAGCCTCACAACCTTCCTAAACCTATAGGTCAAAGACACACTATTTATGTTATTTTCTCAATAAAAATGCAAATGCTGCTTGCATATTTTGCATATGCTGCACGCGTAGCATTTTTATATCTGAAATAAGGACACCACTATACCATAATAAACAACATATCGGCCTACGTTTTGATAAATGGTCAGTCAAAGCAGGGGGAACACACACTGATGGACGCAGCGGGAACGGGAGTGGACATGTATCCAAACAGGCCCCATCATTGACCCTACACCACCAGCTGACTACTGTCAGTTGCAAGTGGTGGGGGCCCCTTGAGGCGTATTCCGATAATGGTGTAGTTGCACTTTTCTGCAGTGATAATCACTGAATTTATGTATATACATATAACTTATAAAGATGGCGTCCTCTGCGGGAAGGTACGGCGCCTCTAGTAGCACTGGTAATTACGGTTTATCATTCAGATAAATTTTTGGCTCCATCATGATTCATTTTGTGGTTCGTGCATTTCACTTAAGTTCTTTTATATTATGTTTGAAGAAATAGAGACAGACAATATGACTGGATTATATTTCATGTTGAAGGTACATTACATTAGCCATTTACAGGTATCTATTATTTCACATTCACTAAGTTATTATTCTTGGAGATTTGAAGCTGCCGCATTTTTTTTTGTATTATTTCTCCATATTTGCCCTGTTCTTTTAAAAACATCTCAAAAATGTTTTTTTACATAAAGCAGATCCATAGTTCTGCTCTTTAAACGAGTACAGCTAAAGTTCCAGCTTTTTCCAGTAGCGTGCCCCTTCTGGTGATAAGTGGAAGTGACGCTAATGTCGTGCACACGCATGAGCCTCTTCAAATGCGTTGGTCTCTAATTTAACCCACATTATACTCAGTCTGAGCCCAGAGTTGGAGACACGATGTCTACCAAAGTAATAAAGTTATAAATCTGCAAGTTGTTTATGCTTAATCCTTGAGTAAGCTGACAAACTGTATGCTAACGGTAACAACAAGCTAACGCTGGCTTTTAGTTCAAATATCTAAGTTCACAGGCTGAGACCACGAAGACCTTATAAAATTACCACATCAACTAATTGTAACAACAAGTGGCCAGAGTGTATCTCTTCCCCACGGACAGTCATATGGCTGTCATTGCTACAATTCCATGTTAAAAACTTAGCATTGCAATATTATGCATCCTTATTTCCGTCATACATCACATTTACCTTGTTAGTAAGAAGAAAGCCAACTGCAGGTCCGTTTTATTCCCAGAGTAATCAGAGCTCCCTCCATTTAAAATAAGAAAAAAGTTGTTTTTTTTTAAATGTACAGAAAATATGGTATTATTGGTGCTATTTAAAATATCAAATACATAATTGTATTCATTGTTATGACATTGAAAAAATGTCCATTTTGCTTCTGTTCTACTGTTAAACTTGAAAGCTTTAAGATTTTAGTTTTAGGATTAAGATTTTTATAATTCATTTAGAGTTGTTTGTGTACCGATTTTATCTGACAAAGCTGTGTAATGTTACACGTCACGTTCAACTTTGACAGAAAATAAATATTTGAATAAAATTAATCCTCTAATATTTTAAAATTTCATTTAAAGGGGAAACTCAGTAACTTTTTTACCTCAATAAATGCTTTTCGGAATCCCCGTGGGGCTAAACAAAGTGTTTAAGGAGCGATTCAATGTACTTTAAGAGTAACTGGGAACATTTAAGATTGTCAAAAATAAAGATTTATTTTATATCCTGATATATATCGATATCGAACAATATGGAAAAAATTATTGCAAAAGAACTTTTTCTCATACTGCCCAGCTCTGCTTGTGGGTCTCATTTCTTAATCCTGCCTCTAGTCCCTTTAAATTAGGATTATGAAGTTTTACGCCAAAATCACAGAACATGTACCATTTTCCAGGACTCTGCTTCTGCAGAGCGCCAGGAGCTCAGTAGCAAATTTCCACTGAGCTTCTGATGGACTTTCTTTCTTTCTTTCTTTCTTTCTTTCTTTCTTTCTTTCTTTCTTTCTTTCTTTCTTTCTTTTTTCTTTTTTTTTTTTTTTTTTTTTTTTTTTTTTTTTTCTTTCTCTTTCTTTCTCTCTTTCTTTCTTTCTTTCTGCTGTGTTAGTTTTATGAGGGTAGTATCTGTAAACCTGGTCCGTACTGTACCACCGGGGGTGCGTGGTAGAGGTGGTGTTGGGTGTTCTTGCAGCCTGTACGGCAGCGGGCGAACTCACCGTTGATGATCCTGGCCACCCTCCAGAGCCGCAGCAGGATGAGGAGACCCATCCCATCAAAAGCGTCTTCGTGGAAGATGAAGGCGATGTCCAGCGCGAAGGACACCACCACCACCAAGCCGTCAAACACCTCGAACTTGTGCTGGAAGAACTCCAGGCGGTAAGCAAACAGCTTCCCAGCCAGCTCCACCATGAAGAAGGTGAGCAGAGCCAGACTCAGGTAGTGGAACACCTGCCGACACAGAGCGGGTTAGCTGGTCTGGTCTGGAGGAGGGGGGCAGCCTCCTCGGCAGTCTGGGAGGGGGGGGCCTCACCTCCGGAGCTAGGTGACCGTGTTCCAGTTTGATGATGGACAGATCGATGAGCAGCTCCGCCAGCACGAAGAAGGCATCCAGGACGACCAGGATGACCACCAGCACCTGCAGACAGACAGACAGACGCTCATGGTGGAGACCTGCACCCCCCAGAGCCAGGACTGTCGGGACCCCCCCACCACCACCAGCAGACGCGTCCCGACAGGACGACATGTAGGAAAGACCTGCCGTGGTCGTCCATCATCTGCAGCCGTTCCAGCTGGAATCACTGAGAAAGTTTATCTGTGTGCAACTCCCCAACACACGAGACAACAGAGAAACGGGAAATATACACGCAAAAGAGAACAAACAGACAAACATTACGCAAATATCGCCGATAATATCGGACATCCCAAATGCATACACGAACACATATACAGTCGGAATTATTCATCCCCTCTCATTAAAGAAAAGGCTAAATTCACAGTAGTAATTCAAATACCAACAAACTAAAAAAAGGTAATAATAAATAAAAATTTACTAAATTATAATTTAGAAAAATAAAATATAGATTTTCAATTGTGGTTGAAAAGAATAATTTAAAAAAACAAACAAACAAAACTGTCCCGGACACATTAGAGCACCTTTCCCATGAACAGTGGACCAGCATACCTGTCAACAGGTGCAGACGTCTGATTGGACGTCACAGAAAACACCTGATTGCAGTGATAACCTCAAAGTGTTGGTTAACAACATTTTAGTTCAGGAGCACTGTCATGCTTGTTTTTTATTTTTTGTTTGTTTTTAATATTTCTGTCGAACCACAATTCAAAATCAATGTCACGATTTTCATAGAATTTTTATTTATTATAACTTTTCTCAATTTCAGCTTATTTCGCTGACAGGTAGCTGATTTTTTTTTCTGATTTAATGGGAGGAGATTAATAATTTTGACAACATACATACATACGTGCACACAAATAACCATATATAGACACGTGCACACACACACACACACACACACACACACACACAGGTACACCATGGCAGGGTTCCTACAAGTTCTATTTAAGACTTTTTAGACCACTTAAAACAGAAGGGATACAACACCCACAGAATGATGTTCCTTCATTTCTACTCACCCTCATGCTGAGCAAGACTCTGGAGCACTTTTTAATATCTCAAATGCAGCCGGAGATCCAGGGAGGTTTTCGTTATCCACCGACTTTCATATAATGGAGTTCACTGGCGCTCAAAACAAAGAGGTCCATAAAAGTCCACAAAAAACTTGGCAATATTCCTCCATACTGCTCATCAAATGTAATCCAAGTGTCCTGAGTGGGTAGCGTCCATACGTTCATGTGAGTTCACGACACTACAGAAGCCGTTATGTTCAGCACCTACTCTCCCGATAATGCAAGCCTAGAAGAAGAAATTCACTGTGTACATTGTGCGAAGAGCGCCCGAGCTGCAGACAAACACAAGAGGGGTTGACTACTGATTTAAAACAAAGAAAGAAAGAAAGAACGTGCAATCTCGTCTGCTTCTGTAGTGTCGTGAACTCGCATGAACGTGCAAATAGGAAGTGAGATGTAGTTCTGTTTAGGCTATAGAATTATATTAAATGATCTTGTTTCAGGTCAAATTATGGATAGCTTGGATTACATTGGAAGCAGTATGGAGGAATATTGACAAGCTTTTGTGGACTTTTATGGACCTTTTTGTGTTGAACAACGAGGAACATCCATTATATGAATGTTGATGGATAATGAACCAACCCCCCCCCCCCCCCCCCTCCGCTGCATTTGAGATATTAAAATGGTGAGTAGAAAATGAAGGAACATCATTCTGTGGGTGTACTATTCCTTTAATGCCCATTTCACGGCCACACTGGAAAAAACACACATCCCTCTATAATTACAAAGATAATGTCAAAAAAGATAGATTGAACAACAACAACAAACACACACACGTTTGTATTTCTATCCCTGCGGGGGCCATTCAGTGACATATTCCCTAACCCTAACCACCATCTGATGTGTCTGAGCGGCTGTTTCAGTCCTGCTGATGGAGGAACATGGTGACTCCTCGGCTTTGAGGCGTTGTACTGCAGGCTACTTTATCTGAGGCGAGCAGTCCACTGAACAGATGCTGCTCAGTCAGCAGGTTTTCCTCAGGATGAGGAGCCCCCGAGGCTGCAGACGCTGATAGGAGACACACGGTGGTCTCTCTTTACCCCCTTCAGACTCACACAGAAACTGAACGCAGATGTTTCGGAGGACCCGGCTGGCTGTGTCTGGGTTAGACGTGTGGGTTTGGGTCTGCAGAACTCCTACCTGGAAGCGTTCGGAGCTGTAGAGCCTCTTCAGGGACTCCCTGAAGGTCAGCGTGGTCGGGAACTGTCCCGTAGCCGGACTCAGGTCCTGGCTGTCCTGGTGCAGCTCCTCCTCCTCCTCCCACTGACCCGGCTGCTGGTCTCCTACGGTGGTGAAGTACCTGAGGTACCGAGCCATGCTGGTGGGCTGCTGGCAGGGAGGCGACCCGGTTCAGCTGCAGACAGGAGAGAGTTTATGTTAGCCGGAGACCAGCAGCAGGCTGCTTCCCATTTCAGCAGCGCTGCGGTCCATGTCCACATCTGGACCCATTTCAGCAGCGCTGCGGTCCATGTCCACATCTGGACCCGTTTCTTCATGTGTTGGACAATCACAGTCCACTTCTCCTTTCAGGGTTGCAGCATGTTGAGAAACCAGCCATTTCCCCTGAAGGTTGAGGGAAGCTGCTGATGATTCACACGAACACAAACACACACACACACACTCCAACTCATCTCGTGATCCACGGATCAGACCCAGAACTGGACCAGAACTGGACCTGCTGCCATCTACTAAACTTTGATGTGAAGTTAAAGATTCATGAAGCAGCTGACTGAGTTAAAGTTTAGCAAAGTTCAGTTTAAAGTCCAAACAGGCTCGTAAAGACCTGGACTGGTCTTACCTGCAGAACTCTGCAGGGCTCTTGGTTCCGGTTCTGGATTTAAATCAAAGTGGGATAAAAAGCTGAGCGTGTTCTTACCGGATCTCCAGGTCTCGGGTCTGTCCGGGTCTGTGTGTCTGCAGCTGCTGACGCCACAGACTCGTGATGAAAACATCCGTCCGGGTTTCTGCAGAACTCACGAACCCGCAGCGCCGCGGGTCCGAGCGGAAGTGACCCGAAAACTCCGCCTCTGCCACGAATCCAGGCCCGGTTCTGGTTCTGGCTCTGTTCTGGTGGGTTTTAACGGGATTTGTTCTCAGAAAGTCAGAAGACAGCTTCAGGGTGGATCTGGTTTTCCAGAGTCTTCCTCTCACATCTTCCTGATGGGAAACTGGAATTCTTCTAGAAACAGAACCAGGCTCTTTGTTTCAAACAAGGTCCAGTCAGTTTGGGCCGGAAGGTGTCTGCTTCTGGTTTTCTCTCTCTGACTGGACAACACTGAGAAGAACTTTTCTGAGCCGAACTGGTTCTGATATTTTTCTGTCTGATGGTCAGACTGGTCACGCTCCGCAGACACGCGGGCGGAGCTAAATGGGAGCAGAGCCTCCGCCCAACCTGAAATCTGATAGCTCGCAGTCTCCTCCAGGACAGGGTCTGCGGGTCTGCAGACCCTGTCACATTTTTTTTTCCAGTCGCTAAAACACAATTTAGCAAACTACTGTGGTTGTAAGACCTCACAAATCCTGCAAAATGAAGCCCTGGAACCAAATCACCAGATTTATTTTCACAATAAACTTTCATACCAAACAGCACACCTCCGTCATTGCCAGATGTTTGTCTAACCAGCTCCACACTGATGGGCAGGATGAAAAAGCCCTGTTATCCTGAACGTAACACTTCTGGTTGATTCTACAACATTCTTCAGATTTGTCACAGGCACAGAAATGTTTGCAGACACACACAAACACACACACACAAACACACACACACAAACACTGTTGAAAAAAAACAAAAAAATCACAAACAGGTCAGCATGCAGATGTGTTTGCACCGGAGTAGGCTAATATGCACAAAAAAGTAAAGTGATGAAAAACTACAGAAAATGTGCAGAATAAATACAGAGAAAGGCCAGACATCAGGTTGCACATCTGGATCTGGCTACACCTGGTCTGATCACAGTAGTTTAAATACAGAGTACTTCTTGAAAGTACTTTTATTTATTTGGTTGATCAATGATTCACATTATAGGCTACTAAGAGTTTTCTAATGTACGGAAAAGGATAACAGCCACTGAAGAAAAAAAGATTCTGAGAAAAAAGTCAAAATTCTGACTTCAATCTCAATTCTGACATTTCTTCCAGAACATTTAAAAAAAATTTCAGGTTTTTTTTTTTTCACTCTCCAAAAAAGTCAAAAGAGCTGCTGAAAAAAAAGAAAAAAAAATCCTGAGAAAAAAAGTCAGAATTCTGACTTTTTTTTCCAGATGTTAAAAAATATATCTACTGTTTTTTTTTTTTCAATTTCCAAAATAGAATTCTGACTTTAATCTCAGAAATCTGAGAAAAAAAGTCAGAATTCTAACTTTTTCAGAAATTGAAAAAAAAAAAGATTTCCTGAAATTTTTTTTTTTAAGTTCTGGAAAAAAGTCAGAATTCTGACTTTTTGCAGAGAAGGCCTTTGATCACTTGGAATGGTCATACAAGGTGCTGGAGAAATTTGGACTTGCCCCCCGGTTTGTTTCATGGGTTAGGATGGTATATGCTCATCCTTCTTCTTCCATTCTGCCAATTTTAGAAAAGTCAGCCCCATTCTCTAAACACCGGGGAACTCACCAGGGCTGTCCTCTCAGCCCTTTGCTGTTTGCAATCGCTACTGAACCTCTAGCAATCAGTATCAGACAATATCCTTCTTTTTCACCTATACGGCTCGGTGGTGTAGATCAACCCTATCTCCCTGTACGCAGATGATATTGTAGTCTTTCTCTCACAGCCTGAACAGTCTATTCCAGTCCTGTTGGGTCTCATAAAGTCCTTTGGGGATATATTCGGATACACGGTGTTCACTGGCAAAAAAATTAATTCATGCCTCTTGGTGATAATCCTGATGCTGAGTTTGTGAGTAATCTTCCATTCAAAATGACAGAAAAATATATATCTTGGAGTAACTTTACCAAAGAATCCTAAGTTGAATTTAAAATTAAATTTTCTTGCTGCCTTAGAAAAGTTAAAAAAGGATATTGAAAAATGGTGCAACCTACCTCTCTCTATGGTTGGTCACATGAATATTAATAAAATGGTATTGTTGCCGAGATTTCATTATCTATTTCAAAATCTACCAATTTTTTTAAACAAAGTAATTTTTTAAACTACTTGACTCAGTAGTTATGTCTTTTATCTGGGGTTTTAAAACCCACAGGATATCAAAAACTCACTTATACACACCTAAAGAGAGGGGGAGGATTTGGGCTACCTTTGGGCTACCTGCAGGTAGATTATAATCTGGAAAGTTCAGCAGTTATTCCCTCTTGGATTGCAATTGAAAAGAAAGGCATAACAAAAAGCTCGCTGTCAGCACTTCTTTTTTTCCAATCTGCCTGTAGGCACAAAGGTGAACAATCTGATTATTTGAAACTGCCTTAAAATTTGGAAACAAATTAAGCTGAAAGGAACTTCCATCCACACTCCAGTCTATCACAACCATGCATCCCCTCCATCACTTTCAGATGCAGCTTTTGATATCTGGAGGTTAAAAGGCATGAAATGAATGACTGAATGAATGAATGAATGAAGAATGAATGAATAAAGAAACGAATGAATGAATGAATAGAAATGAAAAATACTTTGTTTATCCCAGAGGGAAAATTCAACATTGTATAAAGCTCACTCTTTCCTTTTTTTAAAAAATAATAATAATAATAACATAAATATGAAATAGTTATACAACAATAATAATAACTCAGTCAGTCAGTCTTGTTCTTTAAGATGATGGCTGCTGGCAAGAATGAATTTCTGTATCTCTCTGTCCTACAGCGAACCTGACGCAGCCTCCCACTGAACACACTCTGTTAAATCTTCACCGTGTTGTGGAGAGGAGGGAAGGTCCTCCATCATCTTCATCAGCTTGTGCAGCATTCTTTTTTGAACGATCAGCTCCAGCGGCTCCAGAGTTCTCCCCAGCACAGAACCAGTTTTCTTGATCAGCTTGTTTAGTTTCTTCAAGTCTCTGGTTCTGATGCTGCTGCCCCAGCAGATGCTGCAAAGCTAATTGCACTTTCCACAACAGACTTGTAGAAGATCTGCAACATCTTGGTGCAGACGTTGAATGATCTCAGTTACCTTAAGAAGTAGAGTCTGCTCAGACCTTTCTTGTAGATGTTGTCAGTGTTGCATTTCCAGTCGAGCCTGTTGTCCAGCTGAACTCAAAGGTATTTGTAGTTCTCCACCACCTCCACCTCCTCTTCCAGGATGTAGACAGGACTATGCTGCTTATTCTTGCTCCTCCTGAAGTCAACAATCATCTCTTCAGTCTTGCTGGTATTTAAGATGAGGTGATTGTAACCGCACCATTTCACAAACTGATTGACCAGTTCCCTGTACTCGGCTTCTTGTCCATCACTGATGCACCCCACAACTGCAGAGTCATCAGAGTATTTCTGCAGATGACAGGACTCAGAGTTGTACTGGAAGTCTGAGGTGTACAGTGTAAAGAGGAATGGTGAGAGTACAGTCCCTTGTGGTGCTCCAGTGCTGCTGATCACCATCTCAGACACACAACCTTTCAGTCTCACAAACTGTGGTCTGTTTGTTAGGTAGTCATAAATCCAGGTGGTTGTGGAGGATCCACCTGGAAGTTATGGAGCTTCTCACATAGTAAAGCAGGCTGAATAGTATTAAAGGCACTTGAGAAATCAAAGAACATGACCCTCAAAGTGCTGCCTGACTGGTCCAGATGAGAGTGGGCTCTCTGAAGCAGGAAGATGATGGCGTCTTCAACCCCAAGCCCATTACGATATGCGAACTGTAATGGGTCCTGAAAGGTGTTAACTTGTTTGTTGAGGTGAGCCAGTAAGAGTCTCTCCAGGACTTTAATGATGTGAGATGTCAGAGCAACTAGTCTGTAGTCATTTGGTTCAGCTGATTGTGGTTTTTTAAGCACTGGAAAAAGACAGGATGTTTTCCACAGCACAGGAACTCTGTTCTGTCTCAGGCTGGTGTTAAGAAGGTGCTGGAGAACCGGACATAGTTGTTCTGAGCAGGTCTTAAGAAGTCTGGGACTGAGACTATCTGGACCTGCAGCCTTGTTCCGGTTCAGTTTCTCTAGCCGTTTCTTGATCTTGACCTGGTTGCAGGAGACGGTCAGGCTGGAGGTGGAGGCAGAGGAGGTCTCAGGATGTCCTGATGTGGAGGGAGATGAGGCTGTGTTCAGGTCCATGACTGAGCTCCAGGGTGACAGAGTGGAGGTGGGACAGGAAAGCTGTGGGCTCATGGAGGGTGTGTGGTGTGTTGGGTTGGAGGTGGGAGGAACTGAACCTATTGAAGAACACGTTCAGGGCCCGGTTGTTCAATTGTTGGTTATTTTAACCACTGGTTAACCCTAAACAATTGGTTAAATCCGTAACGTGCCGTTAGCTAACCTACCGTTAAATATGCGTTGTTCAAAGCATGGTTAGTCATGCCGTCAGCTAACGGCACTGTCAAAGTTAACCATGTGGTTAGCATCACTGGTTAGCACCAAGGTATCCCACAATTCCCCTTTTTGTTTACTTCTGGTATTGCAAAAAGTAATATTGTAAGTCTGTGTCTACCTTATTGCTGTCAGGAAGACACAGGGTGCAGACTCTTAATTTAGTTGACTTTATTTTCCCAATGTGAACAGCACTGCTGTTAGCCACAACACACTCTTTCTCATCCCCCAGTCTCTCTATCCTTCACCGTTCTCTTCACACTCTTGCGCCCCCTAGCTCACCCAGCCTGACAGTACAGCAAACCCTCTGTGGCAGAACACACAGGACACAAAAAGTATTGATAAGCAAATGATCCCTTTCACTTCAAGGAAATAGAAAAGCAGAAATTTCTCTGCCGATGAAGAAAATGTCATTCAGACCACAGAAGCAAGATATTCATCTTTCTAAATAGTCAGTCCGTGTCCACGGTTTGTTGCACTCTTCAAATTGCCTCGCAAAGGATTACATAGACCTGAATGCATTCTCTCCTGAAGTGGTGCGCCCCGATGTTAAAATCAAGGCCACAATAAACGCTGTCCTTCCTTCTCTGAACTGGCATCATGTAAGCAGCGTTAGCAACAAACGCCATAATGAGAGATAACCACACCATTAAAACTTTAGCAGCAGTCCTTAGGTGCGTTAACTTTAACATCAAGATAGCACATGGTTAAAGTTAACTGAGTTTTGATCAACAAGATAACCGGACTGTTGAAGTTAACGATCAGCTAAATGTATTTAACGGCTGTTTAAAAAAATAACCAAGTTTTGAACAACTGGGCCCAGTTCATTAGCTCTGTCCAGACCTCCATCAGTCTGGTCCCCCTTTAATTTAAAGCCTGTGATCTTCTTCATTCCAGACCACACATCCCTTACGTTGTTCTGCTGGAGCTGGCTCTCCAACTTCTTCCTGTAGTCCTCCTTGCACTTCTAAGTCTGTGTTTTCAGTTGTTTTTGTGTGGTCTTCAGTAACTCCCTGTCTCCATCCCTGAAAGCTTTCTTTTTGATGTTCAGCAGCTTTTTCAGGTCACTGGTGATCCAGGGTTTGTTATTGGGGAAGCACCTCACTGTTCTTGTTGGAACGATGTTGTCCACACAGAAGTTTATGTAATCTGTCACACACTCAGTCATGGCATTGATGTCATCTCCATGAGGTTCACAGAGGACATTCCAGTCTGTGGCATCATAGTACCCCCTTAGAGCATCTTCAGCCTCAGTAGACCAGGTTTTAATAGTCCTCCTAATGACTGGTTGCTGCTGAACGATGGGCTGTAGGTGGAGGTGAGAAGAACCAGATTATGATCTGATCTTCCTAAAGGGGGCAGGGCAGAGGAGCAGTACGCATTTTTGATATAAAAATAAATCCAACATCTTATTTTCTCTGGTGGAGCAGCTGACAAACTGCTGGAAAGTTGGCAACGTAGCAGAGAGGGAGACGTTGTTGAAGTCTCCAGAGATCGCCATGAATGAGTTTGCATGCTGTGTTTGTAGTTTAACCACGACGGAGCTGATGACATCACAGGCTGTCTCTGGTGCGGTAGCCCTACCTGGTATTATATAAACCGCTACCAGAATAACACAGGCAAACTCTCTGGGTAAATAATATGGACGAAAACTCACAGCTAACAGTTCAATGTATCTTGTGCAGATCTTCTCCTTGACAGTGACGTGTCCTGGATGGCACCAACGCTGGTTGACCAGCACTGCAATTCCACCTCCCTTCAGCTTCTGCACGGACCGTCTTAAAGCCGTGTACAGATGCATTACAGTCCGGGATGTGTTCATGCAGCCATGTCTCGGTGAAGCACATAATACTGCACTCTCTGTTCTCTTTCTGAGACGTTAGCGCTTCAAGCTCCTTAAATCTTCACCGTTTTTCTTTCTGCCATACCCATGCCCTGCACCCTCTTCTTTCTTTAATTCCACTGGGATTTGATGTGTTATATAGCTAATAATCTTGATTTGGGAGAGTTTTAACAGTTGATCTTGGTGGTAAACAATTTTCTGTTGCCATGGATACACATCATAACAAGTTGTGAAAAAAGCCAAATATATGAAGAAAAATCTCCTGAATTGCACAGCCTTCAAACCAGCATAAAAAATCCTCCCAGAAAAACCTAATCTGACAAGTAATGTCAATAAAAAAGACAGCTATATTTGAAAAAAACTCAAAAGCTAAGGGAGAGCTGAACTGCTGCCACCAAGCGGCGCATTCCAGAACTTTAAAAGTTCTTTCATCTTCATTCATCTCACTTTAAAAGATCTGTACGTTAATATCAAATGTGCTTCTTTTGCTCAGCTAAAAGATAAGTTTTTACCTCCGTCAACACATTTCTTTAGATACCTACAAATCAGGAATCATGTTAATCAATGCCTGTCTAATTTTGAAAGCCTCCCCGAGGAAAAACGGATTTGTTCCCTTTTACTGGGTAATACAGACTCTTAGAGCTTGATATCAAACTTTGATACAATATTTCATGAACATGTTAACTCATGCACACAATATTTGATGACTGCCTGGAAGAATGAATTCGGACAGCATATTGATGATGATGTTTGGGGGGAGAGCCTCAGCAAAATTCACTCCTGCTCCGTTAATTCCAAGCATCAGTTAATTCATTTCAAAGTTCTGCATAGACTACATTATTCAAAGGGGGGCGACGGAGGCCCCCGGGCGGGTTTTGCCCCCTACCCCCCGGGGAGAGCGAGCGCTGACCTTCCCCAAAGGGACATCCCCGTGGCCAAGTAGCCAGCGCACATGATCAGTCGGAGGCATAGTGACAGGACCACACTGTCACAAAAGGTTAAATTAAACAGTATTTTCCCTACAGTCTCTCCTCTGTGTGATCAGTGTAAATCTGCTGAGGGCCGTCAGCCCACCTATTTTTGGTTTTGTCCAAAACTGCACAATTTTTGGTGTGAAATATTCAAGTGGTTTTCTGAAGTGTATGACTGTGTGTTTAACCCTGACCCAGAGACAGTGCTGTTTGGAAATTCTCCATCCCTAAAAAATGATAGTCTCCCAGTGCAGTGCACAGTTTTGTATGGAATGGTAATCGCCAAGTGACTGAATTTTAAGACTTTGGGAATTAAACAACTGTGCCTCAGTTTAAGAAATGGTTAATGGAATTAATTAGTTTAATACATATGGAGAGAATACGATGCAGCATGATAGACAACCTCAAAAAATACTATACTATATGACGACCATTCTTGGACCACCTTGTCCAGTCTGGTGGATGCTCTAACATGTCTGCAGTGACTCGGTTGCCCGTGCCTTGAAATCTCTTATTTTGATTGTGATATTCTGGTGATGCAATATTGTAATTCCTTGCGCTTTGTATGCTCTGTTTTTTCTTCTCTTTGTATTTGTTGCTGTTGTTTTGTGTTTCTTTCCCCATTTGTCTTTTTGTTTTTCTCTAAAAACCCTTTAAAAACTAATAAAAAAAATTGAACAATGAATTCTGACTTCTTCAAAAAAAAAAAAAAAAAATTCCAGAATTTTTTTTTAAATGTTCTGGGAAAAGGTCACAATTCTGAGATAAAAATCAGAATTCGGACTTTTCTGGGAATTGGAGAAAAAAAAAATCAACTTGAAATGTTCTGGAAAAAAGCCCGAATTTAGACTTTTTTCTCAGATTTTTTTGTATTTTTCTCAGTGGCTCCAATCTTCCATACTAAAACAATTCAGTACTAAAACTGATATCAGAACTGTTCAGTTAATGTACGTTTTAGAAACGCTAATATGGAAATCATGGAGAAAAATAAGTTTCCGCTAAATTTAGTCATAGTTTATCTTTTTAAATGTTTTATTGTATTCTTTATGAAGCCATTACATTCTTTAATTTATCATACAATCTTTACGCAGTATTATACATTTCAAACATATTTATGTTTGTTCATGTTTCCTTGTGTGCTTTAGAACTGCTAAATCACAATGGATCCAGAAATCCCGCAACGTTTAATCCCAGGTATCTGAAGGTGACAAAATGCGGGATTTCACATCAGAGGAACTGATCACATTGTTTTGTACGTACACATGTACGTTTGTACATTTACACTTGTGTGCAGTAGTCCTGACCACCTGACCTGACTTACCTATTCACATAAAACTGGGCAAGTTTTCCTCCTGTACTGCCTCGCATTTATAAAGAAACCAGACCTGGATGATTTAGGGGAAAAAGGTACTTAGAATCAGTGGCTCGTTTTCATATTTGGTACAGTCATGTTAAAGCCAGACTGCAGTCTCTGGAGACCTATTCAGTAGAACAGGCTCATCTGAAGTATTTAAAATAAAAAAAAACACTTCAGTCATCTGAAAAGGTGAATTTTATTAAAGAAAACAATGGTCAAACGGTCACTGTGGAAGGTTACAGGCATCTCACATCCTCAAGAATATTTACTGTTTTCTGTAGAACTATAAAAACAGGGTTTTAACAAGTTCAATTAAAGACTAAGACCTTTTTAAGACCACTTGGAACAGAATTTAATGCCCATTTCACAGACCCACTGGCAGAAACACAGATTCCTCTACATTTACGAAGATATTGTCAAAAAGATAGATTCAACAACTTTTGGCCATCATTACCAATATTTATCACTGGAACCCGGTTTGAAATTTTCTTCCAAAAAGGTAAATAAGACGTTCATGCAAACCTCAGGCAGACAGGTGACGGCTATGCAAAGACCTGCACAGATCTCTTCCTGATTGGCCAATACAAAATCTGTTGAAGCATAAGATAAATTTCATTTGGTAGTTCGTAACTAAGACCACAACTGTCAAATTTAAGGACTTTTTAAAACATCACGGAAACCCTGTGTAAGATGACAAAAATAATCTGGAGCTGCAGTCGGGTCGGTCCAGGCCCAGCGATGATGTCACAGTCCTCCCTGCAGACGGGTCGGTCCAGGCCCGGCGATGATGTCACAGTCCTCCCTGCAGTCGGGTCGGTCCAGGCCCGGCGATGATGTCACAGTCCTCCCTGCAGACGGGTCGGTCCAGGCCCAGCGATGATGTCACAGTCCTCCCTGCAGTCGGGTCGGTCCAGGCCCGGCGATGATGTCACAGTCCTCCCTGCAGTCTGAAAGAAGATTCATCAGCCCTCAGCTGCAACTCACCGCTCGTACAGCTCACATCACAGTTATTGTTCCAGGTCTTCAGTCAGGTTCAAGTAAACTGGATTTACTCCACCTGTGCCAAAGACCCGACTTTCTCTCCCAATTCTCAGATTCTGCAGCAGAGGAGACAGAGTCTGCCACAGCAGTACGTGATTGGGTCTACGCCGCTTCCATACGCCACGCTGAGAGCGTCACACCCACCTGCAGCTCCTCGTCCTCCTGCTGGATCCACCACCGCGTCTCCTGCATCAGCTCCTCCTGCTGGATCCACCACCGCGTCTCCTGCATCAGAACTCCTCCTGCTGGATCCACCACCGCGTCTCCGGCATCAGCTCCTCCTGCTGGATCCACCACCGCGTCTCCTGCATAAGAACTCCTCCTGCTGGATCCACCACCGCGTCTCCGGCATCAGCTCCTCCTGCTGGATCCACCACCACGTCTCCGGCATCAGAGCTCCTCCTGCTGGATCCACCACCGTGTCTCCGGCATCAGCTCCTCCTGCTGGATCCACCACCACGTCTCCGGCATCAGCTCCTCCTGCTGGATCCACCACCGCGTCTCCTCCTGCTGGATCCACCACCGCGTCTCCTGCATAAGAACCGAGAGGAGGATCAGCCACGGAGCCAGAACCAGAACCAGACCCGGACTCAGCCTGTTCTGCAGCCGTGCTCAGACAGAAGACTTCCTCAGCAGGTTGTCAGAATGATGTGTTATGTTCGGTCATCACAGCAGAGCAGCGCGAGGCTGCTACATCCTCGATGAGAAGCCAGAACTTCCTTCTTGGTCTTGTTGTGTTTGAGGACGGCTTGCGGCTTGTTCTCAACCCCCTCAGCTGTCATCTCTGCATTTCTGCAGATGTGCCGTTGGACGGAAATTTAATAAACAGCTGATTGAGGTGATGAGAAAGTACGAAAATGTAAACTACACATGTGGCATTTAAATACACAGACACCCCTGCATGTGCAACTCCGTCCTGCAACGGACGACGGTATTGTACATGTATGAACACCCCCGGAGCGCGCCTGTTCGCAGAGCTTCTTGTGGAGAATGAAATGACTTTACGAAAAAGAACTTTCTTGTTCTTGCGGTGTCGAGGGTAAGAAGGAAGTTCTCGCTTCTCATGGAGTCTGGAACAAGCTTCACCTTCATCACGTCATCATCAGGACCGCCAGCTTGTCCGTGAGCAGCCGAGGCTCCACCTGCAACGACAATCCCACAGAAACCCGGTTACATGTTTTTAATTCTGAATTAAATTACTCTCCTTCACGTTTACATGGAAAAATTCAGAATTTAAGTTTACATGGAAAACACGTTTATCTAACTCCACTTTAGGTCTGGGTGTTGGAAGGGTTCTGATTGGACAGGAGGCGGACGTATTTACGTCCATATACGTCCACCTGGAAGTACAGATTCGTCCTTTTCATTTCGACTAACATGAAAACCATGTTACAGATTTTCTCTGTATTTTGTTTGTAGTTTGCAGCAGCAGCTCAACACGTTTTAACTTAGAGCAGAATAAAAGTTTACATGACAGAGGAATTAATTTATTCAGGATTAAAAGGGGGATGATCCAACTACTTAGTTCAGAATCATCCTTTCCGCTTGGAATAAAGGGTTTTCATCGTCTTCTTAAAGTGGAATTAACTTTTATGATTTCAGAATTAAAATTCACATAAACTCAGTTATTCAGAGCCAGAAGTCTGGCCACAGCTTCTGGGGTGGGGGGTGTGCAGCCCTGCACTAGGCCGGACCTGATGGGGATCAGAACCGGCCACTCTCGTCGGGCCGCGCTCTGCAGCAGCTCAGCGGCAGCTGGTCCTAAAACAGAACCGGCACCGCTGAGACCAAGTCCAGAGCTTCCTCTGCCAGCCCTGTAACACCGAACCGGACACGGACCGCCCGGCCAGCTGACTGAGGGCTGGGGACACGCAGGACCCCGCCTGACCCAGGCTTACCTGGAGCTCCACAGGTCCACCAGGGGCTTCAGGTCCCAGCCTGCCGAGTCTCCATGATGCTCAGACCAGGAACCAGAACCTCTGAAAGGGAATCATGAAGTCCAGTGAGGAAAAGTCTCCTGATGACAGGCAGTACGTTTCCAGTCAAATTCACAGAAACCACTTTTCACTAGATGTGGGCGGATCAATCCTAATATCGATGCCAACGCTGATACTGAACGATAATCATGCAAAATAATCAATACTCAAGCTTATTTTTCCTCTCCCGCACGCACCGACTCCAGCGCACGTTGATTCATCAATCTATTCTCTACAAGAGTAGCGCTGCGCTGTTCCCTCTGAGATATGACGGTCATGAACAAATCAATTCTTTTAAACGGCTTTTAAATGAACGGCCCATTTTATATAGATCTCATTTCTCATTAGCCGTTATTCTTATATGGTGAGTTATCTGCATTACTGAAATGTTCTTATGTGGAAAATTCTTGGGAGTGAAGTTGTTTTGCATGGAAGATGCCGCAAAGATTTTTGGTGAGTAAAAATCCAAAATAGTGATCTCACTGTCAAAGCACGGAGACATGGAGTCACATTATAAAACCAGTTACAATGAAAACAAGCTGAAGAAAAACTGTGTTCCCATCATTAATATTTACCACCAAGTATATTAACGGGGCATTAAAGTTGAAAGGATTCCGATCCAAATCTTGCCCAATAAATTGCTACCAGTAATTATTTACTTAATAAAAATGAAGTTACCTTTGATTAAGTTCTAAAATGAAAACTAAGAACAAGCCAGTCTTTTGAATGGCTTTTCTGATCCGGCTCCCTTCAGAGACATCAATCCCATCTTTATTCCCTCTACCTCAGTAGATTTTGTTTTAAGTTGTGTTGTATGATATTTTTTACACTCATTAAAGAAAAAATACACAATTGCAATGAAAGGAAGACAATTTCAGATTTTTTTTCATTCTTTTCCTAATAACTACTATTAGAAAAATGAAAGAAAGAACTGCAAAATTGTGGTTTCTCCTTTACTACCTAATGTTAAGGGAAACTTAAATGTTGACTGTGAAAGTATTTTGTTGTCACGAACAATGTTAGATTGAAATTCTATCCTAGGTCTTTTGGATCCCTTGGATCAGCTTAAATATGAAAAAATATCGGTATCAATATTGTGATACTGGCCCTGTATTTATTTGGTATCGAATCGATACCAAAATTCCAGGTATCGCCCACCTCTACTTGTCACACAAGCAGAACAAAGCTTTCACATGATTAAGACAATTTACACGTTTAAAATGTTTTTTCTCCTTAAAATCAATCTGCATCCTCACAAACTTAATCACTGACTAACGCTTAAAGGATTATTTGCTCTTTGGAGGAAAACTAGATTATAGTTTTATCATTTTTATCTGTGAACCCTGAAGGGAACGCACGTGCTTCTTATCCGCGCGAGACTCCCAGTTTTCCAGATAATTTCTTAATAAATAACACCCACTAGTGGTGGGCAGTGAAACTTCAAACTAATTTCACTAAAACCCTGAAATCATCTTCACATCCAGGAGAAAAACCGCGTTTTCGCTTTTCCTGATTCTACAAACTCTCCCGCTGTTTTCTTCTTCACCCGCAGTTCAAACATCATTTCCTTAAATTCTACACATTTATTCTTCCTCTGGTGGTGGAAGATAAAAACCACTTACAGAGTCAGAAGGACCGTCTGCTCGCTGCTTGTCCCGCATGTTTCAGGCCGAAAGACCGACCGGAAGCGGATCCACGTTATATAAAGCTGCTGCCGCGGGGCATTGTGGGAAATCGGAAGCGCTACCGAAGATCGTTGCGAAAAGAGATGCGTCACTCTTCTAACTTACCCCGAAACGGTCTCTTTCTCAGGGCTTTACATATCCTTGTGTTTTTTCTTTCATTTCTGTCATATTTTTTGGGGGTGGATTAAATAAACTCACGCTTCTTCCCATACATTTTCGTATGGAAGTCCATTTCTGCCACTCTGATGAAAAAAACCAAACAAATTTGTATCTCATAATTATTACATAGTAATGAGATACTACAAATTATGAGAGAGATAAAAAAAATTTATATAATAATAATAATAATAATAATAATAACAATAATAACAATATAATAATAATAATAATAATAAACTTTACAGGACACCCCCATGCCAAAAACGCCTAAAAATGCATACCCAAATTAAATGAGCTGCTGCTCTTGAACCTTTTGGAAACATGCAAATGCTTGCCTCTCTGTCAAGATAACACTTTGATTTTTTAATCTCAGCTTTCAAATTCATTGTAACTTTAACTATCTTGTAGTTACTAAATTTGGAACACACAGTAATCGGGCTTTTTTCCCCCTTGCCTGAATTTTTATTATTATTATTTTGTCAAGTAGCTGCACAAAGACATATGGAAACAGGAACTGAATAATCACATGAGGCTGTGGCATGAAGGTCTATCTGTTACCAGTTCTTATTTGGTGACAATAGCAACAAAAATCACAAGAATATGGGTGTTTTTCTGTGAATATGTTCAGGCGATATCCAAAATTTTACATTTGGAGACTCCAAATGGTCACTTTGAATAATACAAGCTTTAAGAAGGGGTAAAGCTTGTTACATACTCCATGAGGCTGCAAGAAAAAGAGAAAAGTTTGTTTTCGTCAAGCCATTGTTCATTTCTAGCTGTTCCAGCTCACAAACAGGCTGTTTTGGAGATTTCTATTTTTTTTCCCCGAGTTGGTGCAACTGGAACCGTAGACCGTTAAGAGAGAGGGACAAACCCTCCGCTATGTCACCTGTTGGTTTCTGAAGAGCTAAAAATGAAGCCAGTTGGGCGTGGCTTACCGTTGCCATGTTGCCATGTCACCTGTGTCGCATCTGTGTTCACCCAGTGATTAACTATACATTTACAATAAACTTCGTCCGTGGCAGGACGGAGATGAGCACACGGTGGTGTCTGTGTATTTAAATGCCGTGTGTAGTTTACATTTTCGTACTTTCTCACCGCTCAGCAAAACTATCCGTTCAATGTCACATCTGCAGAAATGCGGAGATGACATCTCTCTCCTTCAAGCGTCTGTGATAACCCCACCCGCCTCAAATGTCCAACCAATCACACAATTCTTCTCGGAGCTCCCCGAGAAGAAAGTTCTGCTCAGCCGAGGGGTCGAGAACAAAATAACGTCCCGAGAACAAGAAGAAAGAGTAGCCAAAAACATCCATAAAAGTCCACAAAAACGTGTCAATATTCCTCCCATGCTGCTCGTTCAATATAATCCAAGTGTCCTGAGTGGGTAGCGTCCTTAATTTACTCAAAACGACGTCATTTAGTATATTTTTAGAGCCTAAACAGTAGTACATCACATCTCTTGAAAGCACGCCGATGCGTGTTCACTGCACTACGGAAGCCGCGGCAGACGAGATCGCGCGTTCTCTTTTTCTTTCTTTCTTTGTTTGTTTTAAATCAATATCCCACCCGTCTTGTGTTTGTCCCGGTTTGTCTGCAGCTCTGGCACTCTTAGCACAATGTAAGCAGCTAATTTCTTCTTCTACGCTTGCACTATCGGCAGAGTAGGCTCTGAACGTCGAGGCTTCCATATTGTGAACGCGCTTCGGCGCACCTGCAGGAAAAAGGATATAGCACTGTTTAGGCTCCAAAAATGTACTAAAAGATGTCGTTTGGTGTAAATTATGGACGCTACCCACTCAGGACACTTGGATTACATTGGACGAGCATTATGGAGGAATATTGACAAGTTTTTGAGGACTTTATGGACCTTTTTGGCTGAGCCCCGGCGAACTCCATTATATGAAAGTCAGTGGATAACGAAAAGCCTTCCTGATTGTCAGCTACATTTGAGATATTAAAAAAGTGCTCCAGAGTCTTGCTCACTATGAGGGTAAGTGGAAAATAAGGTTACATTATTCTGTGGGTGTACTGTTCCTTTAAGTTCAGAATGCTTCAACATACAGTCATCAATGAGACCTCTAATGAAAGGTGGTAGCAAGAGGCATCGTGCTGCATATTCAGATTCACTCTGAGCATTATTAAAATACAGAAAGTGATGTAAAAACACAATAAAATGCTCATTTTCCTAAAGTGCATTATAATAAGAGTCAGAATATGTCTGTTTACATTATAATGTAAACAATATAATGCCATGTTATGCAATGTCAACAAAAAGGAAAAATATAAAACACCAAAACACAGAAAAGTATTTACATACTTGCAATTTTTCATGAACTGACCAGGACTGAAAACTACTATTACCACCACTACTACTCTACTTTTCACCAGAAATTTTACAGTACACTGTAAAGGGGTTGCTGTAAATTTTACAGTAACTTACTGGCAGTTGGATGCCAGTAAGTTACTGTTTGTTGCTCTAAAGTTGTTTACAGTATCACTACTTTTTTTTCTTTCTTTTTTCACTACCGTAATTGTCCTTTACAGTACCACTGTTGCTACTGTATATTCCCATTACAGTGTCACTCCTGCTGCTGTATTGTCTCTTTACAGCAGGGATCACCAAACGATGGACCTCAGTCTGGATCCGGACCAAGCGAAGGTTCTGTCCGGACCGGTAATCAGTGCCAGATACATCCCCTCAAATACATAACCCCCAGAGCACTGTCTTTTCAATGCCTTAGAAGACCGTAAACGCAGGTAAACCAGTCATTACGGCAATTGCCAACAATTTACGGCCTACAGTTAGAAGAGGCCATCAAATTCGTTTACTGCAGAAACAAACTCAGTAGAGAAGGCTTGACATGGCATGTTCAAAGGTGAGAAAAGTTGATGCAGAAAATCGAGATTTTAAAAGTGAGATGACGGACGAGTATCGGTTTATCCTTCCGACCGGCAGTGTCAAACCTTTGTGTCTCATATGTTGTGAGACAGTACAGTTAATCAAAAGGGGGAATATTAAGCATCACTACGAAAATAAACAGAAATTTTTTGAGGATACTTATAAACCGAATTCAGACATGAGAGCTCGGAAAATAAAGGAGCTGCGACCCAGTACGACAGATCCATCCAACTCATCACGCACTCTTTCACTGCACAGCAACGTGCATACGAGTGTTCGCTGCGGATTGCGTGGATTTTAGGACAACATAAAACATTGACTGACGTGATAGCTGTGAAGGAGTGCTTAAGTGCTGCTGCCAAGACGCTGCTAGAGGGTAAAGGGAAAGATGAACTGTGACAAAATCAAACAAATCCCCGTCAGCTATGACAACAATCAGGAAGTCTGAAATATTAGCAAGTGATGTTCTGTCACAGCTTGATGAAGCCATGCAGAGTGCAGAATGCATATCATTGGCCATCGATGACGCCACAGATGTCACAGATAATGCCCAAATTTGGTTTATGTAAGATTTTTGTGTGAGGATCTGCTAGGCGTGATGCCACTTGGGACGCACAAAAGAGGAGAAGACATACATAAAACTATTAAAGAGATGCTGATGAAGAGAGGAATTGATCCGAAGAAGATGGTCTCAGTCACTACAGATGGTGCTCCATCTATGGTAGGAAGAGAGAAGGAGCTGTGACACGGATGAGAGAAGACAAGCCAGATCATTGCCTACCACTGTATCATCCATCAGACTGTTCTGTGTGCCTCTCTGAAGGAAGAGTTTAATGACGTAATAAGTACAATGATAAAACTAACAAACTTCCTCAGAGCATCATCATCCCATCAACATCGTCGGCTCAAGAGATTTTTGAGAGATTTTGAGGCAAATGCAAATGACCTCCTGTTGCACAACAACGTAAGATGGCTGAGCAAAGGGAATGCTTTAGCTCGCTTCTGGTCCATTCGGAATGAAATAAAAAGTTTTTTACAACAGCTGAAGAGTCCAAGAGCCACACAGTTTTTGATGTCTAAGATGAGCACAATCTTAATGAACTCAACTGCAAGCTTCAGGGACTACTTATGAGAACGTTGTCGCGGATACCTGAAGTTTGAAGTGTTGTCTCCATTAGCAAGACGGACTTTGTAACATCGCTTTCACTGCGGTGCTTCAGGGTAGGGCTGATATATCGATATATCTTTTTTTTTTTATTCTTTAAATGAGATTAATTGGACCATATCACACATATCGAGATATGGAGTTCAATGTTTGTTTGTTTGGTCTTTGTATATAAATGCTAACCTTACTAGGGTTTGTTACATTTAATTCTGTGTAATGTTCCTTACTTGCATCTGTGAATATTATAACATACAGTATTATTCAGTATTTCTGTTTACATTTTATCATTCTTTGGACAGCTGAGCATTATTTCATCTGGTCTGTTTAAATGAAACTACTTGTAATGTCATATTTGGCTCTGACTGTAACAAAATATTTGCTCTCACTTTACAATAAAAATATCGGGATATATGTTGTATATTGATATTCAGCTTAAATATATCGAGATATGACTTTTGGTCCATATCGCTCAGCCCTACTTCAGGGTTCAACGGCTCGCCTTTGTCATTCACTTTGAAACCGTAATACTTCCAAACTGTATTTTGAGCCCCTACTTTATCAACAAGAGCTTTTCCAAAGCCGTCATCTTTTCTTTTTTTCCTCTAAACAAGAACTATGCAGACTTTTTCTGTGACTTCAGTCAGGAACATCGAGTGCTGATTCAGTTAAAGTAAAAAGCACAAAACCTCTTCCAGCCCAGTAGAAACCAACAGCAGCTACGTATCACACATCAATAGTTAATAGAAAATTGTTTAATTTTCTTCAGTTATTACATCCTTAAAATGTTTAAATAAGTTTAAAAACGGCTACAGAGATTAACTGATGTTATACTGTAATGAAGTCAGTCACACAAACATGATTTTATAGACATTGCCTCATAGCGATTTAATGTTTCATATCATAAACTATTGAGACACAGAATTAAATAAATGAATATTCTGAAACCCGTCAAAAAATATTCCAAAAGCCTTACAATATTTAATAATTTAAATAGTTATACAATTCATTTTTCTAATTATGTCCATATAATGTTTCATGTATAGATTGATTTTGATTTTAGTTTGGCGTTGCTTTATATTACTGGTTCTCTGTGTTCTGAATTGAAGATTTTACTTGTTTTTTTTTGTATTATTTTAAAATAAAGAGTTAGAGAACAATAACACAAATAAAATAGATATTAAATTTGGTTTACCTTTTTAAAAAGTATCGAAATACAAAAGGGTATCGTATCAAAACAGAAATTTGCTATCATGACAACCCTAGTACCAATCCAACACATTCTCACTCCCAACTCGTCATCTGTTGATACTTGAGCAGACCCGCTGCGTCACATATGTACGAGATGGGTATAGGCTACCCTGCACGTAGACAGGTGACGTGGAGGGAGCCTGCCCAAGCGTCAACAGATGACGAGTTGGGTGTGAGAATGTGTTTGACCAACCATAAGATATTGCTGTTACACTTGCAGTAATCTTGTGTTTACCTTAATAAGCTATTATTAAAACTTAAAAATAGGCTATTATTACAACTATTGTTATATTCTAGGAAGCTACGGCAGGGAAGCAGCTCTGTGCTTCCTGCAATAGAACATCTACCAGCATGGAAGATGAGGGAGATGAATCCCAGAATACTCAGGTAAAGCTGTGGTGCAGCTGATGGTTTAGAGGGGCGAAGAAGAACTGATCACCTGTTAGACAAGGAGCTAACCAGTGATCATGTTGGTGATGTGGCAGTATTTCATACTGGATTCTCCCTCCAGCAAGACTGCTTTTAAAAATAAATGGCTTCAATTTGCTGAATTGATTTATGTTTTACAAAGGGTTAAACCTGAGCCAGACATTTACCATAATGATGATCATATCACAATCATGCAGGTGAAATATATATTTTTTAATAACATAGTGGTATCAGTACTCAGTATCAGCCGAAACCCACAGCACAAGTATCGGAATCTGTATCGAAACATTTCTATCAGCATTTCCACATGCTGCATAAAGTTCCCTTATTTTTCACTGAGCACCTGCCCTCCAAAATGTCTGCGCACGCCACTGTAGATGGCTGCTACTGAGTCCAAACAAATTTATTAATGTAAATATTTTCACCATGAATAAACTTTTTTAATGTCTGGGAACCGTTGTATTGTCTAGTTCAGGGGTCTCCAACTCTGGGCCTCGAGAGCTACTATCCTGCACATTTTGTTTGCATCCCTTCTTCAACATACCTGGATCAAACAAATGGCTCGTTACCAGACCTCTGCAAAGCTAAATGACATGTACAGGGGAATTAGCCATTTTATTCAGGTGTGTTGGAGAGAGTATGCTCTAAGAATTACAGGGTAGTAGCTCTCCAGGACCGGACTTGGAGACCCCTGGTCTAGTTTAACGCTGTTTAAATGTTTAACATGATTTTCTTTGTAAAATGCACATGAAAAAATGTCTTGTACTACATTGAAGCCTCAGTAACATGAACACTACTGGGCTGAAAACCAGTGGTGCTCTGATAATCTACAGTATTAGATAATCAATGAAAACTTCAGCAACATCACTGCTGGTCTTCTGTTACATGGACGGCATCATGGGATACAACACAAGCAGGAATGTCACGCACAGATCTGACTTGCTTGGTTATGTTAACCCACAGCTGTAGATGGCTGATTTCTCCAGATTTCCAGCAACAGCTCAGCATCTGCTTACATACGAGCCGGCGGATCACTGATGATGTATGTGTAGCACGGTACGCAACGGAGGGCCCAGGCGGGATTCAATCCCACAGTCAGTTAGTACTGTTATACATACACAAATTGTCTAAAAAAACATGCTTATGGAATAAGAAGTCAAGGAGAAGTCATTTAACATCCATAATACAGAATTATTGAAGAATTTTGTTTATTAGGGAAATTGAATATATTAACTAATATCATTGTAAAGACAATTTGTTCATTTTCTAAATCTGGTTGTACTTCAACACTAAAATCATTCTGCAGTGGACATGCTGTGAAAATTGAAATTAAAAAATATTTACTTAAAAAATTTCAAAGGTAAGATGGTTTTGATTGTTTGTTTTTTAGGTCCATCATTTTGGGAAATTACACAAAAAAGAAATTGGGAGAAACTTTTTTCTTTGGTTCACAATTGGTTAAAGATGTTGTATCTATATAACAGATATAACAGAGAGAGGACATGTGATGTCATCAGAGGGTCATCACAGCTGGAATGGTGGAGGTGTAGTTCACTGAGTGGACTCTTCTGGAAAACAAGAACAAAAAACATATAGAGATTAAACCAGTGAAAACAACTTTCTAATAACCTCAGCAAAGGGGAAAAAAATGAAGTTGCATCAAAGTTGTTGTTGTTTTCAGAAGGGACCTAAAAAACATGCCCCCTACAGGGGATGTATTTTTAGATGAAAAAAACACACACCTCAACACAATCAAAGGTAGAGTCTGACGTTTCCCCCCTGAAAATAAACGTTAGACTTGTGCAAGTGGAAATCTGTCTCAAACTGCGCCTTTAGGCCTCTACTCGCGTGCCGTGGCGCGTTTGAATGCAACTCTCTCTCCTCCTCCTGCCTGTAATTCGCCTTTGTTTTGTTGTGTTCGGGACGTTTCTGGGTGGAGATTTCTGTTTATATCATCATCCAATGACAGAACTAAGGACATGACGCCGTGTGGGAAGAAGCTCATGATTGGAGCAGACCCCAGTCACTCGAACTCTCAAAGGAAAAAGAAAGAAAAAACGGCGGATGCACAGAAGAAAAGGTAAAGCTTTAGATAATGCAAGTTGGAAAACCAGAGTTAATAGGGGATTATCACGCTTCCGTGTTCAGTTCACGTTGGGTCAGTTCAATAGGCTCATTCGACTTTGGCTATCTGCAGCGCAACCCGGCTGGAAGTGAGGGACTGTGGTCCTGGATTGTTGCATGCCGGTTAGAAACTTTGTTCGACTTTAGACTGCGCCTGCACCGCACCGGAAGACGTGACCAGACCACATGATCATCAAACATCGCGGGAGCCGTCCGACTGCAGTCGGATCGTACAGCTAAACCTCTAAACCGCTAAACCATTTTTGGACGGGACTTCCATGTGATGCCCCCAGTGATAAATCCATTTAGGTGTTTTCAATATTTCAAACAGCCTTGGTATTTCATATTGCTGGACAGGCTGATATCTGACTGCTGCAACAAAGTAACACAAATGTGTTGCAGCCACAAGTCATCTAAAAACAAAACAAAAAAGAAAGTAAGAAGTTTCTGTTTCTTTTATTTGTTTTAAATTCATTCATCAGGGCAAAGGATTAAAGTTTTGTAAATTTGGGCCTGGACATGTACCAGATTGCCGTCCTTAATGTTGCACCTTAACAGGTAAATAGCATTCTGTCTGCAGACGTTTCTGCTACAGTACAGTACAAGTTCATGTAATAGGCGTCAACAACATGCTGTTTCGGTACTCTGAAATTAGACTTGATCAGATCTGCACAGCATTCAGTAACTTTGAGCTAAATAAAGGCTAATGCTGCGAGATCCTCCATCCCTGCAGTCTTCATATTGGCAAACTTGCCCGAGTGAGATGCGCTGCTTTCATGGTCCGCCCCCGACGACTCACGCAGCTCTCGTCTGACCATGAAGTCAGACGCAGTCAATCCGAACGACCCTAATGGCTAAATCCAAGTCTCCACGTCACTGCTCTGTTCCACTGTGTAAATCTAATAAACAATGCCAGCCCTACCTAAGTTTTCATGGATTCCCGACTGAAGTGATACGAAGGACGAAGTGGATCAAAGCGATTCGCCAGAGTGAAGGGCCAAACTTTATAATAAAACAAGGCAGCACGTTTGTTTGTAGCCGGCATCTCAATGATGCAGACTACACAGCTAGCATTAGCAGGCTAGCGTTTGCTGACGTGCCTACCTTTGTGCGTCTTAACACACAAGCAACTGAAAATCGGGTCTGTACCCTCATGTTTCCAGTGGAACAACTGGGGACTGCCAAGAAAGGAGACGCTTTCAGATGCTCGTGTGTTTTCAGCCGCACAAAGTTAGGCATGTCAGCTAACGCTAGCTGGCTAACACTAGCCTGCCAGTGCCATAGCGTAGTCTGCATCATTGACATGCTGGCTTCAAATGAATGTGCTACCTTGTTTTATTATAAAGTTCGGCCCTTCATTCCAGCAAATCACTTGATATGCACTTGATAGGCTACACTTTCAGCTGTGACATCTCTCTTGTCAACTCCTTGTTTTCTTCCTCCAGTTGCTACATGCGTTTATGCTAGCTGAACATCATGGCCTAAGCGAGCTGATACTCTTTTATAAGCGACCTCCTTTCTTGGCAGTCCCCAGTTGTTTCACTTGAAACGGGAGGGTACAGACCCGATTTTCAGATGTTTGTGTGTTTTCAGATGCACAAATTTAGGCATGTCAGCAAACACTAGCTGGCTAACGCTAGCCTGATAACGCTAGCTGTGTACTCTGCAGGCAAACAGACGTGCTACATTGTTTCATTAAGTTCGGCCCTTCGCAATGGCGAATCGATCGCTTTGATCCACTTCTTCCTTAGTATCACTTAAGGCGGGAATCAATGATTTGTTTTTGGCGTTTATTCGATTTACAAAGTGGAACAGAGCAGGGATTCAGCTATTGTCGAACTGGCCTGGAAGAGGAAATGCCTAAATTCCGGAAAATTCCGGAAAGCGTGAAAATCCCCTACATTAGCTTGGCTTTTACCCGCTTCTAAGCTCTGAAGGAGAGGCTTGAAGCTGAATAGTTTGAAGAACGAGGCGGCCATTAGCCTGAGAGGGAGGGGCGCTAAGTTTGAATGCTGCTGTCTGCAAACAGAAACGGTGGGGGGGACTTCGGACGCTACCTTTAAGCACATATTCAGACGGGTTACAACATCATAAACACATCAGGGGTGGGTGGGGGATGGGGGATCTCTCTCCCAGCAAAGCGAGGTCACAGTTTCTCTGCGCATCCGTCAGCCCCACTGTCAGGAAGAGGGGAAGGAGAGGTGGGGGTTGCGGTGAGCCAGTGAGACTCAGGATGTTGTGAGTCAGTGTGTGTGTACGTGTGTGTGTAAGCGGGCAGAGAGGTCACTTCAGTTCAGCATTTGGTGGTATTCCGTCCATCTGAGGCAGTCACTCTCCTATTCTCTAGAGCAGGGGTGCCCAAGTCCGGTCCTCAAGAGCTACTATCCTGCATTTCTTAGAACATACCCTCTCCAACACACCTAAATTAAATAGCTAATTCCCTCATGCACATGTCAGTCAGCTCTGCAGAGGCCTGGTAACGAGCCATTCATTTGATGCAGGTGTGTTGGAGAGGGGATGCAACAAAAATGTTCAGGATAGTAGCTCTCGAGGACTAGACTTGGGCACCCCTGCTCTAGAGGGTGGGGATGGGGGGTACAGAGCTTCTATTCTGCCGATTCCAACCAAGGCCATGTTTTGATAAGAAGCAGCTGCAATGCTGCTCCTGGGGACCAGATTGAGATAAGAGACATAGTTTGGGTCCAGGCAGAAGCATGTTTCTGTTTGCCTGTAAAAGTCTTCAGCAGGTCTCACAATGGCGTCCAAATCAGTCAAATTTGTGTTAATTCCCCCAATCTGAGTCTCCAACTGCTCCAGGTGGTACCCAACATCCTTTATGCTGTCAGACATCGTCCCCAGGTTGCCCCACAGGGCATCCAGCTTGCGAGTCAACTCCTACAAGGTTTGAGTCTGAGCTCGGAGTAACGGCACGAGCAGCAGCCTGCCAGCAGCTGCCGTCAGCTTCAGAATTTCCTGATAAACCAGGTACCCGACAGCTCCAATCAGCGGGAACCCAGTTATCATAAATCCAAATGTGTACAGGTCTTCAGTATGACCTGCTGGGAACGTACCGTCCGGACAAGATGCTGCCCCTGCACCTTGTCTCTGGGTGGAAAAGATCTTATCCGTTTTGTTGAGAGATCAGCCGACCAGATCCATGGTTGAAGTTTTAGGATTTAGGAGGAAAATGCAGAGAGGCTCCAAGATGCAACAGGACAAAGATACAGGCAGGCAAAAAGGGCAGGGAGGGAGCAGAGAAAAAGCACGTCTGCACTCGATGAGAGACGGAAAAAGTATATTGGGTTATTATAACATGCCTGTTACCATAAAACTACCAAATAGTTTCACCTCATTAAATTATTTTCCCTGTCATTATAACAGGTTCCATGTCCCTTAGCACCTTGTAACTTCAGTTCAAATGTACACTGTTACCATGATGTCCCAGTATAACAACCAGAATATTAATCTGTGTATTACCTGTTATTACAAGGTAATTACTTGGCTATTACCTCTATATTACTATCTTGTTTCCACACTTTTACCATATTATTACTGAGCTGTAATTTAAAAAAATGTTTTTGTCATCAATCTTCATAAGATAATTAATATCTGTGGGGAAGTCAGGGCGTATCAGCCGTGGGCAGCTCACTGAGTCATTTTCAGTCCTGTTCATAGAGCAGAGGTGAACATCTCCTGTGCTGAATGCAGCTGGGATGCTTCCAGCATCCCTGTGTGTGTTTTGGGACAGGGGACAGGCCTGTGGCAGCACCCAGTGTTGACCGAGGAGTAAACAACACATCCTCTCAGCAACTGTATGTCAATGTGGAGCATAATGTCTTAGAAATTTTGCCGACACCTTGTTGAATCTTGACACCAGGAACTAAAGGAACGTTGTGTAACAATTGTATATCGCAAGCATAGTGTATGGACAAACACGGTAAGATAGAGTATGGACAAATGAAGTGGGAATATCGATATATATCATGAAGCAAAACAACAGAGATGAGTGTTGTGTGCATGTTGTGAGATGTGAGGGCAACCATACTGAAAGTCCAAATGAAGACAGGGGTAGATATAATCTACACTTGCAAATAACGGCACAATCATAGTCATGATGATATCAATGCTAATATTGCTGCCACATGCTCACTTGGGGGCACAGAAACAGGACCCCACATTGTCACATGAGGAAGTTGGTTTATTTGTTGGATTTGCGTCTGGAAGGTGAACTGCTCAAATTCACAGAAATCCAACCTGTTAACATTGACAGTGATGATGCTCTTGACAGGCGTGCTCTTAGGCCCAGGACTCGGACGGAAGACTGGCTCCTGATTGGCTGGTCTGGACCGGCGAATACTGTACGGATCAGCAGAATGTGAGGGATAAGATCCAAACGTCCCGGCTTTCATTCCTCCAACCTGACGCAGAACAAACATTTAATGTGTTAACAATAAACCAGCATCATGCCAGCTATGAAACGTTCTCCTCTGAAAGTCACCTGTTTGCTGGGGGACGAGGGCTTGAAGGGAACCAAGGAGGTCTTTCCTTTCTGTTGAGGTGGGAGGGGTTTCTGGACAGGTGGGAGGGGCTTTTCACTGCGATATGGATTGGCTTGGAAAAAATCTCTGGGGTGAAGGTTGGTCTTGAAGGGGCCATCTCTGATCTTGGAGCGATGGATCGCCGCCTCCCTCTGGACCAAACACACATGTTTTAGTTATGGTGGGCGATGCTGCAAAAGTTGGCATCTGTCTGATACCAAGTAAAAAAAAACAAAAAACTAAACCAACACCTTGTAATGTTCATATCAATACTTTTTGTTAGGGCTGTTGAAATTTATGTGTTAATAGAGATTAGAGATTATTCTGTAAAATGAATACATTACGTATTATCAAATAAATAACAAAGTTATTTCTCATCCCATAAAATTGAATTTGGGATTATGAGAGAAGGTGATTCTGGGCAGGTAGGTGCATTCTCACCCAAGTGAATTCACTCCATAAAAAATCACTTTATCCTCCTTCTTTCATGAAAATTCTAGCATTTTTCAAGCCTTGCATTCCGATATCTTAGAACCGTGTCCAGAAACAAAGTTATTACTGGTAGCATACTAAAAATCTGAATTTGTCATTTTCCCAGAGAGAGAGAAGCTGATTCGGGGCATGTGGGTGCCTTGCCACAGCTGTAAACAGAACACACAAAAAAAGTAAACAGAAAGCACTTTATCCATCTTAATTATAATGTATTGATTGAAGCATATGACAGTTTTCAAGTGTATACATACTGTACATATATACAGTGGTTAAAGTGGGATTTAACAGCTGAGGGAGCCCCAACATTTGATGTTGCGGCTCAGTTGGGAAAACTGTAAGATTTTTGCACATTTTGAAAAAAGACCTGTATTGGCTTTGTTGGCTGGATTAGCAATTAACAATGGTTAACTACCATAAAAATGACAGTAAAACAGCCTAAAAGTAAGGCTTGGACAAATATGTAATGCAGTGCTGCTATAGGCTTTGATCTTGGCTTTCTTTAGTCCCCAATCAAAGTAAAAATATGGAACTGGTTAAGTGATAGTGAATTTACAAAAGGGACACGTTTTAAATTGGCATTGATCTCAAGAGCAAAGGATGGAGAAAAAAGGTTTAATAGGTCAAGTTTACCTTCACGTCAACTGTGGGGGGTTGAATTTTTCTTTATAACTCAGATTAGATTTAGATTTTATTTAATCTTGAAGTTACACATAATTGGGGGCGTGTCCTTCTGATTGACTGGCAGCAGACTGGGTGCTGGTTTTAGCCGTGGAGGCTAATAGTTAGCTCCCTGCTTACCCCCAGGAAGCCTCAGTCTGTAGCAGAGTTGCATGACAGTTTTTATGGTATGTTTCGTTTACCTCGGACTGGGAACTGGTAATGACGTCACGCCCCACCTAACTGCGTTCCAGTTTACTGGTCAGAAATCAATACAGCAGCCTAACAAAGCAACCTGTTTGCTAAGGCTATTGTTATTAGCCGTTGTTAGCACAGCTGGCATTTTAGTTCACATATACCACATGAAAAATGTAAGTTACACCACAGCAGCTTCCCCCTACACCTATATCCAAAAATACCACATGTATGACTGATTTAAGGCAATAAAAATGAGTCAGGGGTGTAAATAAATGTAACATCACAGAAGTTTCTGCTCCTGCCAACACTGGGCGCAGGCATCTTTAAATGTTTACTCGGACGTGGCGAGGATTCTCCAAATTTCCCAGTAGGAAATCCAGCCGGGGGCCGTTCCAGTTTAAACGTCCCACTTGGAACCGTTAATTTCCGACTTCTGAGTTGAAATGGAACGCAGCATGAAACACAGCTATTCGGGTCAGTTTACCCACACTACAGACAAAGTGCACAGTGCGCACTATGCACTGAATTCCAGTGCACTCATGCAAGCAGGCTGATTGAAACACCGCAAATAAATTTGTGAGAAGCAGACTGATCAGATTGAGGTGTTACCTTCAGTGCCTCTTTAGCTCTGTTGTATGGGTCAGAGGTGTAGGGCTCATTCTGGGACAGGGTTACGTTGGGATAACTGTAGGAAACAGCATGCTGGTTACCATGACTGCATCAGTAATCAAAAGTATTACTTTTTGTTATCTCTGATCAGTTATTGGACCCTAAAAAGAGGAGCTACAAGAAGAAATCAAAGGCAGAATCCGGAGTGTTTCCCCGTTTCTGTTTGTGGTCAGTCGCATGCAGAGTAGGCCGTCTCTCGCGTTTGATGATTTTTTTGTGCTTGCTGTTGATGAATTCGTGCGCAACAGTAGTTTAATCTGCATGCAAGTATGTTTGTTTTGCTCACTTGCGATATGACACAAATCTGACGCAGTAATCCAGAGGTGTTCCCAGGCCAGCTGGGAGACGTAGTCCCTCCAGCGTGTCCTGAGTCTTCCCCTGGGTCATGTCACGGGGGGACATGCTCAGAATTATTTAATTCAGAATAATTAATTCTGACTTAAAAACATCATTTGAGCGGGGCTCTGTCTACTATTACTCTAATTGTCTACTACTTAATATGTCTACCGCTGCAGTGTCAGAATTTCCGGCCTACGGGAAGATTAACGTAGCATCTTATCTTAGCTTGTGTTTGTGTGGCCTAAGCAGAGGAAATCCCTGCAGTGGTTGGAACTGATTCTATTAACCTGTAACCGCTGCCTCTCTTTGGGGGTGAAGTGATGATATTGCGTCCTGGTAAGCGAGGAGGTTTCTGGGCAACCGATAATGGACTCATGGCTTCAACTGGTCCAGACAGAGTCCCGTAGTAGCTTCCTGACCCACATCTGAGGGCAGACAGTAGTAAATACAGAGGAAACAAGGCACCAGTACGTTACAGGGTATTTGTCCCGACGTGCACTGCCTTCAGGTTTAAGCGTTTCATGTTGTGGGTCTGTGTGTGTTTTCAGTCTCACGGCTTCTTGATCCCGTTACAGGGCATGAAGGCCTTCCCCAAGTTCTTCTTGGCCTGCTGGATTCGGTTCTGCCGAGCCAATCTCAGGGGTTCATTCAGGGCCTCGCGTTCAAATATCCGTTTGAAGGACTTGTCAAAGAAGCCGGTCTGAAGCGCACATCGTTGTTTGGCTGTGCCCACCTGCATCTGTTTTCTTCGATATGCGGACTCGTTGAACGGACCTGAAAGGAGGAAGAAACTATGACTGGGAAGAGTTTTAATATCAGCTGACTGCAGGGGGGAACGTACTTTTAAACTCTCGCTGGTACTATTACTGAGACCTTGAGCTCTCTCTTCAAGCATTTTAAAATAAAGTGAAAACAAAAACAGATAAAAAAATATTTCTGCATTTTACCATAGACTACATTGAATTTCCCTTTGAGATGAAAATATTCTTCATTTCATTCCGTTACTTAGAGGCCTCTGGAGTAGACAGGAGTTAAAGGGACTTGAGGCAGGAATTTAAAAAAAAACAAGCATGAATGTCCCTTTTTTTCATACTAATGGGTGGTGAAGCGCTAAATACCAAAAATAACGTTTCCACCCATGTTTCTCTCAGTTGCCTTGAACAGGCTGTGTGCTGCAAAATGCGCTGCAATTCGGTGTCCGGATTTCCCGCGCTGCCCTGCGGATGTGACGTCAAATGACGCTACATCCGCAGTTTTGATGCAGGAAAAAGACGGTCGCATTAAATTAAAACACTGTAAGCGATAGTTATGGATTCTTCTGCCGTCAGAATATGATCTAGATCAACTGAAAGACACTAAAAAGTGTAACTACAGAGAAAAAGCTTAGTAAACAACATTATTGCTTTCCAGCTCTGCCATGCGGACGTGACGTCACATGACGCTACATCCGCTGTTTTGATATAGGACGAAGCCGGTCACGGTAAATTCAAACACTGTAAGCGATTGTTATGGATTATTCTGCCGTCAGCAAACGATCCAGATCAACTGAAAGACACTAAAAAGTGTAACTACAGAGAAAAAGGTGAGTAATATTATAGCTTCAGTTTGTGCACGCTCCCGTGACGGCTTGGCTCATGGCTGCAGTTACCTGAAGCGGCAGTCGCGAGTTTCGTTTCTTAATCTTGCCTCAAGTCCCTTTAAAACCACTTGACAACATGGTTGGCTAAAAATCTGATTATACTGATAACAGATCATCATAGATAAATCAAACGCACCAATCGGCATAGCAACCGCTGTGTTTTACAACCCCAATTCTGATGAAGTTGGGACATTGTGTGAAATGTCAGTAAAAACAGTAGAAAATAATGTGTAAATCCTCTTCACCCTCACTGAATACACTACAAAGATATTTAATGTTCAAACTGATAAACTTTATTGTTTTTGAGTAAATATTGTCTCATTGTGAAATGGATGTCTGCAACAGGTTCCAGTAAAGCTGGGACAGGGGGATGTTTACCACTGTGTTACATCAGTTTTCCCTCTAGCAACACCCAGTAAGTGTCTGGGAACTGAGGACACTGATGTTGAAGCTTTGCAGGAGGAACTCTTTTGCATTCTTGGTGATGTAGGACTGCAGTTCTTCAACAGTCCAGGGTCTCCATGGTTGTATTTTGTGCTTCATATTGCACATTTTTACTGGGCGACAGGTCTGGACAGCAGGCAGGCCGGTCGAGTCCCGGTTAGTACAGTCGAGTACCGGTTAGTACAGCCTAGTACCCGCACTCTTTCACTACGAAGCCACGCTGCTGGAACACCTGCAGAACGTGGTTTGGCATCATCTGGCTGTAATAAGCAGGGATATCCCTGAAAAAGACGTTGCTGGGATGGCAGCCTGTGTTGCTCTAGAACCTGGGCGTACCTTTCAGCATTGATGACGTCATCACACGTGTGTCAGCTGCCTATGCCATGGGGACTAACACCCCCCTACCATCACAGATGCTGCTTTTCTTTTGAACTTTGCGTTGGTAACAATCTGGATGGTCTTTCTCTTCTGTCCAATGGACATGATGTCCATGATTTCCAGGGACAATCTGAAACTTGGACTCATCAGACTACAGCACACTTTTCCCCTTTGTGTCTGTCCATCTCAGATGAGCTGGGGTCCAGAGAAGGTGGCTGCATCTCTGGATGTTGGTGATGTCAGGTTTTGGCTTTGAATGGTCGACTTTTAATGTGTAGATGTGGCGATTCTGAAGTGTTGCTGAGTCCACGCTATAAGATCCTTTACACAATGATGTCGGTTTTTAATGCAGCGCCCCTGAAGGATCAAAGGTCAGGGGCATTCACGGCCTTGCTGCTTCTCTGTAGAAAGTTCTCCAGGTTCTCTGAATCTTTGATTGGAGTCCCTAAATTCCTGCAACTGAATGTTGAGAAACATTATTCTTAAAGTGTTGGCTTATTTTTTCATGCAGTTGTTCAGAAAGTGGTGATCTTCGCCCCATCTTTGCTTGTAAATGGCTGAGCCTTTTGAGGATGCTCCCTTTATACCCAATCATGACACCCACCTGTTTCCAGTTCACCTGTGGAATGTTCCATACAGGAGTTCTTCGAGCATCCATCAACTTTCCCAGTCTCTTGTTGCCCCTGTTCCAGCTTTACTGGAACGTGTCGCAGCATCTGTTTTACAATGAGACAATATTTACACTAAATAAAGTATTGGTTTGAACATTAAATATCTTTGTAGTATATTCAATGGAAAATAGTTTGAAGAGAATTTGCTAATCATTGTACTTTGTTTTTCATATACTTTATAAACGTCCCAACTCAATTGGAACTGGGGTTGTAGTGGGCATGCACGTGCACTCTACTGCTGAGTGAAATCTCTTCGTTCACTTGTAAGCAGTTTCTTTTCCAAGCTGTTCTGTTTCATTAAAATTGAACAACATAACATGAAACAGGCTCACTTCCCTACTGATTTTAATTGGGGCTTTTTACAACAGACATGAAGATATTAAATGTGTTGCATATTCTGAAGGCTTGGCGCAAAGAAGCCCAAATAGCTAGTGGATCTATTTTCTGGCCCAGAGTGCAGTCATGACTGCTTCTGAATGGGACTTGGGCATCATGACATCATTACTTACAGAACCACCAGGTTGGAGGCTTCCTTAACTGCTCCTCGGACCCATATCAGGCCATGGTAGGGCTTTGCCTAAGTTTGCCACATGGTGTGGAGACAATTATTCAGACCTTAAAGCAACAAAACCTAAAGAGATGACTGACTTCAGGAGGAATAAAACCAAGCATTAGGTCAGCATCATCAGTGGTGTGCAGGTTGAAACTCTGGACAGTTACCACTATCTGGGTGCAATTTTCAACACCAATCTCAATTTTGAAAAAAGCACTGAGGCTAGAAAGGCCAACAACATATTTATTTGTTGTGTAAACTGACCGCTTTAATGTATCAAAACCAATTTTATGTCTTTTATTGAAAATCCTTGAACTTTTTCTTTTATGTGCTGGTTTCATGGTTTGACTGTCGTGGTTGACGCCACCCTGCCCCTTTGGCGTCCTCTGCTGTCCTGTCCTCCCTCTTTCTCCTCAGCTGTGTTGATGGCTCAACAGAAACCCTGCATAGCTGCTGCTCCTCATTCCATCAACCCGTCCAGTTAAAAGTCTGGTTTCTGCAGTCATTCATCGCCAGTCTGATGACGACTGCATTTAAATATGCAGTAATGTCAACTACATGAACCAATTTTTACTGCTATGTAGAGATGGGCCGATGAAGCCTTGTGAATCTTTTGAGGCTTCTGCTTGACTGTATTGGAAAAAAGAGTCGAAACCTCAAAGTTGACCATGCCAGTGACACCTGGTGGTCAGTTGGAGTCATAGCAGCTCCAATCTTCCATATAAATCATTCAACTTTATCTTCCAACATAACAGAAATACAGTCTTGCGCTTGTTTTGTCCGTCTCATGATCATCATGTAAGCATGGGGGTGTCGCAACATTTTTGAAAGTGTACCAGTAATATGGTTTGATGTCAGTGTCAATGAGCCTCACATGTCATCAGTCATCACGCAGATTCGATTGGGGCTTCGAAGCATAGTTTCGAGCTTGTCTGTCTCACTCAAGTGTCAGAGGCTTCGAAGTCTCAGTGTCAAATGTCCCATCTCTACTGCTATGTCATCACTCCTTTAACTGATTGCAGATCATGATCATTGTCATTCAGGATTTTTTTTCCAACCTCATTTTTTCTTGAAAGTTAATGGTTCCCCACAATCCTTCAAGTTTTTAATCATGTGTTGGACAGTTCTTAACCCAGTTTTAGTTTCTGTTTCTCCTCAGATGTTTTCTCTGCTGCTGATTATTTGACCTTTCTTAAACAAACTAACATGATTTCCATGACCATGGCATATCTTTAGACCTAGTTAACACAGGCCAATACATCATGTTAAAGGAGTACAGTGCAAGTTCCAGCTTTTTTCCAGAAGTTCGCCCCCTCTGGTGGAAGTGACACTAATGTCGTGCACATCCATGCACTGCTTCGACTGCGTTGGTCTCTAGTTTAACCCAAATTACACTCGGTCTGAGCCCAGAGTTAGAGTCACAATATCTACTGAAGCTATAAATCTGCAAGTTTTTTACGGTTTGATCGTTGAGTAAACTGACAGACTGCATGCTAACGGTAGCAACAGGCTAAAGCTGGCTTGTAGTTCAAATATCTAAATTCACAGCCTGAGACCATGATTACCTTATAAAATTACTGCATCGACTAAATTTAACAAGTGGGTAGAATGCATGTCTTTACCTGGAACAGTCATATGGCTGTCATATTGCCACATTTACATGCTAAAAACGTAGCATTGCAATATTATGCATCCTTATTTCCATCATACATCACATTTACCTTTTTAGTGAGAAGAAAGCAACTGTGGGTCCTGTTTTATTCCCAGACTGGATCGGAGCTTTCTCCAATTAAAATAAAATTTAAAAAGAAAACGCTGCTTGGTTGTTTACTCCGGTGCCGGTGTTGTGCCGATAAAAGCCCCCCTGCCATGGGGACTGGTCAGACTCCAGTTTGGTTCTCTTCGTCTCACAAGACAAAACTTTTTTTCTTTGTCTTACTGGAGTCTGAGTCGGGGTTTGACAGGCACCTGTTCTCTTTCTTTCAGCAGGATGCTCAACATGCGCGGACCTGCAGTGGCGGAATATGCCACACCGGCGCAGCCAGACGAATGAGAACGTGCAGCTCATCTCCCCCCACAAGAGCCCTCTTGAGGCTTCGTATCCGAATTTCTCGCATTGAGCATTCTAAAACAGTATTAGAGACGACCTCAGTGAAGAAAGATCAGCTCATTCTACACATAAGGCAATTGTAAGAGCATGTGGAGGAAAGAAAAGAACAGTATTTAACATTTAAACTTGTGCAATGCACCTTTAAGCTAGTTAACAAGAATACTGTTGTTGTTACCTTGTTAATCCCTTGTTATTTAGTTCATGCTAGGAGATGCTGGAGGAAGGAAAGTAGGAGGAGTTGAAGGAGGTGGAGGAGAAAAGGCAGGAGGCTCAGGTGAGGTGGAAATAAACTGTTGGTCATGAGATGAAGCATTGTCACAAATGTTAGGTGGTAATCTGTATCAGAGCTTTCACGGTTCAAACACCTGCATCTACATATTTTGTCAGATGAAAGAAGAAAACTAGCCAGGTAGCCTACAGTGTTTTATTCAGGCTGGTGTACTAAAAAGTCTGTTAATGTGTGAAACTGCGAATGTGTTATTTTATTGGTAAGAAATAGTAGTGACTAAGCAGCGAGTTCATGAGCTGGCCAGGAACTCACAGTCGGGACATGAACTAGTTTATTTGACAATATTTTCTGTCATTATTCTAATAACTTAAATTACAAGTTGCTCATAGATATTCCACCTTTTCTTATGTTTATCTTAACTGGATCAGCTGCTGCCAGGTTCATTAATAAGGCTTGCCCCCCCCACCAACCTTTGAAATCAAAATTTCGTCATTGGAAGTAACTATCCAACAGGGGGGCTTCTAAGTATTTGCTTAGTTAAATCCAGGTGGCGATTCCTTTTTTTCGGCCAGGCAGTAGTTTGCATTCCTCAGGTGGTAAAGGCTGATTTGGCTCCTGCTTTAAAGGCGCTATACTATGGAGTTTATTTTGTGTTTTAATAGAAATCAAGAAAAAAAATAATCTGAAAGAGGAAAACAGTTTTGAATCCAAAATAAAAAATATTAAGAGAACAAATTTGCACACTGCTAGCAAAACTGATGTGATTTGAGACTAAAGAAAATGTTTTGAAGGAAAATATTTTGTAATAGAATAAATAAAAATAAATTGACATTTGGAAAATTATTTTCAAGGGAAAAAAGCTCTCTCAAAATATATTTTTACTCTCAAATAGCGTTTTTTTGCATTCAGAGTGAAAACATTTTCTCTAAAAAAAAAGATTTCTCTCTCAAAACTTTTTCCTTCTCGCTTTCAAAACCTAAGTCTTTGCTCTCGATTCAGAATTTTTCTCTCGATGTGAAAACTGTGTCATGGGCGGGTCTGTGTTCCTATTGGCCAGTCTCAACAGAACTGACAGCCGGGTGGTGATATTCTGGGTAAAGGTGGTGACGCCTTCCTCGTTAATATTCATGAGGAAACTCCCGCTGAACCAGACGTCCTGATCCAGCAGCACGTTTAGAAGGACTCAGACTTTCTGAACGGTTAATAAATGCTGCTGCTGCTTTGGGAAACATGGATACACATCGCTGCGTCTTTCATAAAAGTTAATAAAATAAGCAACCAGGTTATAGTTATACGTGTACACTTTTAGACATCGACTCGGGTGGAGTGGCTGCAGCCTCAGCCCTGCCAGAGTCTGACGAGACGTGTTAAAATTTTCGTTGCCGAGACTGGAGGAAAATGTCAGTGTTTGGTCTGTCAGATATTCATAAGATGCAGGAAATTCCTGCTTATTGTGCATTAATCTGCCATTTTGCCACTTTGTTCCCGTTCTGCTTCACATTACCAGCACTGTCTCTGTCTGCTGGAAATGATCCCGGTCTGATGTTTAAAACACGTCATGTCCAACGAAAAACAAATTTATTTTCACTGCGACCCGCCCGAACTGCATAAATATCCGCCCTCACCTGAACCGTGATATTAATCTTTGACATTGTATCTGCTAAACAGCGTTTTTGCGGGTTATCCGTCAGGTATCCGAATTGTTGCAGGACTTTGGTGCACATATGCACAACACGCAGGTGAGGCAGCGTCAACCAAGGTGCTTGACTGCTTTGGTCAGAAACGATGAAATGATTTTGGACACACTTCCAATAACCCATAACCCCTTTCTGCAATATTTTTTTTTCAATATAAAATTGATCTGTGGCAATGTGCGTGGTTTAGTTCAGCTACAGAAGTGGAGAGGCACACAGCGACGGCGCACATCAGCGCGTAATGGATAGGCTGTTGCAAGTGTGTCCATAATCATTTATTCGTTTCTGACCAAAGCAGTCAAGCAGAATATCACCACCCGGCTGTCAGTTCTGTTGAGACTGGCCAATAGGAACACAGACCCGCCCATGACACAGTTTTCACATCGAGAGAAAAATTCTGAATCGAGAGCAAAGACTTAGGTTTTGAAAGCGAGAAGGAAAAAGTTTTGAGAGAGAAATTTTTTTTTTTAGAGAAAATGTTTTCACTCTGAATGCAAAAAAAAACGCTATTTGAGAGTAAAAATATATTTTTGAGAGAGCTTTTTTCCCCTTGAAAATAATTTTCCAAATGTCAATTTATTTTTATTTATTCTATTACAAAATATTTTTCTTCAAAACATTTTCTTTAGTCTCAAATCACATCAGTTTTTGCTATCAGTGTGCAAATTTGTTCTCTCAATATTTTTTATTTTGGATTCAAAACTGTTTTCCTCTTTCAGATTATTTTTTTTTCTTGATTTCTATTAAAACACAAAATAAACTACATACTATACCTGATTTTGCACATTTGTGAACAGTGTAGTTTGAACTGTAAGCCCCGCCCCTAACTGTTTCTCCTAGTGAGAAACGCTCCTACTCTCGTTTTTTCTCTCCTCCCACTCAACCTGCACGAAATAACGTGCACGTTTCATACTCGTGCACAAAGAAAATCTCCAGAGAAAACTTGCATCTTCCAGTGAAATTACTGTTTTGATTGCAGTTAATGGCTCCGGTTCAGCTAAATGACATTTTCTATCATAACCGGTAGTTTACCATAACTACAGTTATGTACACAGATGCACAGTTATGACGAGTTATGATGTTATAGGCGACGTTACAACATGACAGCCTGATAAAGTTTCTAACCGGCCACTTCGAGAAGCAGTGATGTAAAGCTTCGTCGTGTCACGTGTAAATATCATTATTATATACGTAGACCAGCAGAGGAAGCACCAGCACCCGAGGACGTAAATGTTACTGAGAAGAAAGTTATTGAAAAAAATACCTGTCCAGGTGGACTTCCAGTCCACATTCAGTCCGAGGCGTCCATCTGCTCTCTACCTTCAGTACAATCCACCGAGAACATGAACTTTATTCCTTCTTTGGTCTCTCCTGCGTTTCAAGCTTCTCTCCTCCTCAGTTTTGATGCTCACAGGCTGTTTTGCTGTGGTATCATCACTTTCCCTTTGGCAGACGCCATGTGGTTCTGTTTACAAGTTCTGCCGTGCACGTGAGAGAGGAGGGCGCTCCTCGTTAGAAAACTGTGAGTGGCTGATTGGAAACCAAAACTTATGTAGAACGAACCGCATTGGCATGAAGAGAGCGTCACGCCATCCTTAGAAACCTAAACTAAAAAGGCCTGGATTCATGCATATACGCAATCAATGAGTGATTTATTTTTATGAAATTACCTCTTTTAACACACATTATACCGTGCAGAAAGCATTTCTCTGAAAGACATTAAAATAAAATCAGGTACAGGGCCTTTAACATGGATGTTATAAGTGAGCTCAGAACCCGACATCACACCAAGATTTCTGGATTTATCCGGTGGGTTTAACATTGCAAACTGAAGATATGATAGACAAACATGCTCTTACGGCTGTGAGGGGGACTGTACTTGTCTCCAACAGAAATGTAGCTCATCTCCATGAAGACACCGAGACGGTCCATATCGCTCCTCATGTCACCCACTGGCATCCTCACAAGCTGAAACACACAAATACACAGTTTTTAAAAGTTAGGTGATGTCTTCTTCAATCATCGAGGTTATAAATGAGTCTGGTTTAGAATAAAGCTGAATAACACACCTGACTGCAGCCTGTCACACCTCTGAAACTCTGCAGCGCCTTGCTGTGTTTGCAGGCCGGTTGCTATGGAGGCAGGATGGAAGTAAGGAGAGACACCTTTCAAAATAAAAGTATAAAATCCCCTTGAAAGAATTGATTGAACTGTTTTTCCCTCAGAGACCAGCTAATGAGGAATGAATGCTGCAGCCTGAAACCTTTGGAAGAGTTTAAGCAAAGGATCTGCATGTGGACGTTTCTGCTTGCTGAGCACTGTGTGACATGTTAGGACAGAGCTGGGTTTCAATTAAGACAAGTTTATTACATAAAAACAATTTAAAATAATAATGGTTCAATCAATAATTAATAATTAAACATTATTATTGGTGGTGAAGAAGGAACTGAGCCAGAAGGCGAAGCTCTCGATTTACCGTCCATCTACGTTCCTACCCTCACCTATGGCCATGAGCTGTGGGTCATGACCCAAAGAACGAGATTGCGGGTACAAGCGGCCGAAATGATTTTCCTCTGCAGGGTGGCCGGGCTCTCCCTTAGAGATAGGGTGAGGAGCTCGGTCATCCGGGAGGGACTCAAAGTAGAGCCGCTGCTCCTCCGTATAGAGAGGAGCCAGATGAGGTGGCTCGGGCATCTGGTCAGGATGCCTCCTGGACGCCTCCCTGGTGAAGTGTTCCAGCCATGTCCCACAGGGACCAGACCCCGGGGGAGACCCAGGACACGCTGGAGGGACTACGTCTCTCGGCTGGCCTGGGAACGCCTCGGGATCCCCCCGGATGAGCTGGCGGCTGTGGCCGGGGTGAGGGAAGTCTGGGCTTCCCTGCTTAGGCAGCTGCCCCCGCGACCCGATCCCGGATAAGCGGAAGAAGACGGTGCGGTACGGTAAGGCAAGGCAAGTTTATTTGTACAGCACATTTCATGTACAGAACAATTCAAAGTGCTTCACATAAAACATTATAAGCAAAAGGGAGAGAAAAAAACAATTAGAGGCATGATTCAAAATTAAAAGCATTTAAGATTAAAAAGAGAGAGTACAGAGACGTGCAGATTTTAACTTTTGAATAAAATCTACGTAAATGCAGCTGAGAACAGGTGGGTCTTCAGCCTGGATTTAAATAAACTAAGTGTTTCAGCTGATCTGAGACGTTCTGGGAGTTTGTTCCAGACATGTGGAGCATAGAAGCTGAACGCAGCTTCTCCATGTCTGGTTCTGACTCTGGGAACTGATAAAAGACCGGATCCAGATGACCTGAGGGGTCTTGTAGGTTCATACTGGGTCAGGAGGTCACTGATGTATTTTGGGCCTAAACCATTCAGAGCTTTATAGACCAGCAGCAGAACTTTAAAGTCTATTCTCTGATGGACCTGCAGCCAGTGTAAAGACCTCAGAACTGGACTGATGTGGTCCACTTTTCTGGTCTTTGTAAGAACTCGGTACATTATTTTAGTGTATTCAGTTATATTAAAAGTGTTAGAATAAATATTGAACCCACTGAAACTGATAACTGCATCTGATATCTGTGATGCTATCACAAAGCTGGACAGTAACAAAGCCTGTGCCCTTGATGACATTACTGCAGACCATCTTAAACATGCCAGTAGAAGGTAAAGTGTGCTGCTTGATATGTGTTTTACCAGTTTCCTTATACATTGCGTCCTACCTGACTCCTTAACACGTCATATTAGTGCCAGTAATAAAGAAGAAGGCTGCTAAGCTAAATTACATGAATAAATATTGACCTATAGCTCTTGCAAGCATACTCTCTAAAGTACTTGAGAGGATTTTGCTTAATAGGCTGGAAGTGTTTGTCTCGTCATCTGATAGCTCGTTTGGCTTCAAAAGAGATCACGCCACTGATGTGTATTTACGTATTGAAAGAAATGATTACAAACTATGTGAGAAGAAACTCCTCTGTATTTCTTTGCTTTATCGACGCATCAAAAGTGTTTGATAGGATGAACCACGAAAATTTTTTATGAACTTACTCTATAGAGGTGTTCCTAAACACATCATCAGAATATTAATCTTTTGGTATGCAAATCAGTCTATGCAAGTTAAATGGGGCAATGTTTTATCATCCCCTTTTAAAGTGCCCCTGGCATGAAATTTGCATTTTTTGAGGTTTTGGTCATATATTTTCGTTTCTCCAGCCTGCCTATGTCTCCGAAGGAGTTAAATTATAGAGCGTTCCACTGCGCACATTGGTTTGCAATCAGGTCTTCATTATCATCATCACTGTTTCTGTACCGCTCCGGTCAGACGAAGACAGATCTAACGTGCAGAAGTAGTGTAATATATCTTTAGTATTAAAGGGACTAGAGGCAGGAATTAAAAAAAAAACAAACAATGCATGTTCATTTCTTTTAATGCTAATGGGTGATGAAGCGCCAAATACCAAAAATAACGTTTCCACCCATGTTTCTCTCCGTTGCCTTGAACAGGCTGTGTGCTGCAAAATGCACTGCAATTCGGTGTACAAATTTCCCGCGCTGCCCTGCGGACGTGACGTCAAATGACGCTACATCCGCAGATTTGATACAGGAAGAAGACGGTCGCGGTAAATTCAAACACTGTAAGCGATAGTTATGGATTCTTCTGCCATCAGCAAACGATCCAAATCAACTGAAAGACCACTAAAAAAGTGTAACTACGAAGAAAAAGCGTGGTAAACAACATTATAGCTTCAGTTTGTGCTCCTGTGACGGCTTGGCTCATGGCTGCAGTTACCTGAAGCGCCAGTCGCGAGTTTCGTTTCTTAATCTTGCCTCAAGTCCCTTTAACTGTTAACTGAATTCGGGTCATGGGTGAAGTAAATAATTCAGGGAAACTTGTTGCTGGAATATGATGCTGTTTTCTTCTTAAACTCTATTCATACTCACGCATCTGTGTCAGGTTGGTGAAGCCGTCACCACCGTACATCCTGTATAGATTCACAGAGACTCAATACGAACTTCTTCAAGCCTGACGTGCAGCCGGTTCAACAGAACACAGCAACTCTATTTTTGTTTTTTTTTTTTACTCAAACATGAGTGTGTGGAGAGGCACAAGTCTGCAGCCCTGGACACTGCAGGTTACTGCTGGGTGTATGGGCGAATGTCTCCAGGTATCTCCGTATCACTCCACCTCCTCTCTGCCAGAGCACCATGACAACAGAAGCACATGGTAACAAGTGTGCCTTCTGGTCCCACCCACCGAACCTTGTCATTGTACGCCGGTGCTAACAGTAGTGCTAACTAGTAGCGGCGAACGATCCTTTCGTACAGTATTGAGGTACTTAGAGTGTGACTAAAATGGGACCAAAAGTCACCGGGAATTTAATGCCACTGGCACTTTAAAGTAAAAAATGGAGTGCGTCGGGGTGGGATTCTGTGTCCATATCTATTCAATGTTTATATGTCTAAACTACTGAATGCTTGTAAGATGGCTGCCTTGTAGGAAACTCTAGCCCTGTTTCCACATGCCGGTCTGGGTGGGGTCGGGTCGGGTTGGACCAGGCCGGATCAGGTGGGATTTGGTACGGATATGTTGATTTCACGTTGCGTCTCCACAGCAAACTGTACCCTTATCCTGGAGGCGGAGTATGAACCGGATGGCGCTGCTACGTGATCGCATGAAATCATCACCGTGCAACACCTTTTAACCAAAGCACTGCACCACACGTGACAGGAACAAAGGAGTCGCCCCTGCTTTGTTTTTACACCTGGTCACGCGGGAAGTGACAGATTTTTCAACGAATCAACGGATTGCTGTGTATGAGCTCGACCCCTTTGGTTTGGGTCGGTTAGATCAGTACCCTTACCGAAGGGTACCAAAAAAGTAGGCTGGGTTGGGTCAGATATAAGGGCACTCGAGACACAAAAAAGACGTGGACCTATCCAGCCCGACCCGACCTAGACCCGCTGGTGGAAACATACGCTGATGACCTGGTACTGAGCACAGTACAGTGCAAGGTTGCAGAAACTGTTAAATGTGTACTCACAATACAGAAAAGATTTTGACATTGAATATAACTCTAGCAAGAATAACATCATGATTGCCACGACCAGGGAGGACAGAAGACTCCTTTTCCCTGTTTTCCATCTGAGTGACAAGTCTCTGAAAACCTGTGAAAAAATAAAGTACCTGGGGCATTTCATTACTGAGGATCTGAGCGACGACAGAGATTTAAACAGAGTGCTGCAAATTATATGGCCAAGCAAACATGTTGTAAAAGTTCACTAGATGCTCACCAAGTGTTAAATGCTTTTTATTTATGACCTACTGTACTCCTATGTACACAGCTCATCTGTGGTGGCATTATAGGAGCCGTAGCCTGGATAGACTCACTGTAGCCTACAACGATCCCATGACGCTTACCCTTCATGTCCCTAGATGGCACAGGGCAAGTCAGCTTTTTGTGAACTCTGGTGTTCCCACTTGTGGAGCCCCACTAAGACAACTGATGAATAAATTCATGTCCTGTTTGGGTAAATCCCATAATGGGATCATCTTGGGTTTAATCAGCCCTAAGAGCAGCAGCATTAGATATACATGTATGTCTGCACTCCTGAAACACTGGCATTCTAGCCTCATATGAAATTCTTAGTGTAGCCTATGCTATTTATACTGCTTTTTTTTAATATTTAATTTTTTTTGTGGACCATATTTCTTGTATCTGAAATAAAAGGCTGAATGAAATGTACAAAATAAAAGTCGGATTTCTACAACTTTCAATCACATAAATGATATCAAATTGAAGGTTTTTACACAGAGCCAAAAGCCTTCTGAGTCAAGCTTCACGATTCATCTTGCATTCCTACTTCATACTCCCATATGACGTATTGTGTGGATGTTTGCGGGAACTCTTATAAAACATAGATATGGTCTACGAGAATTACATATGTTTAAAAAGAATTGAGTGCAAACAAACACAACCTCACAGCCTGACAAATTATGGAGCTGATTTATAGAATAATTTTGAGCAGTAAAATGAAATCATGTGTACCTTAAACAAATATTTATAAATCATATTTTAACCAGACACAGGATGGAAACATGTCCCCTTTGTCCGTCTTTTCATCTTGGTGGAACATGAGTGCTTTACCATGTGCTTCCTGATATTGTATTATTGTGTAGGTACAGATATTATTTATCCAGTTCTATATGTACATACTATTGTGCAGTACACTGAGTAATGATTAACGAGTACACTCTTTACCATAGAAACATAGAAACAGTAGTCGTGGGTCTTACCTCTGCCTACCCCTACTTGTTCAGTTTGACATTATTGTAAGTATCCCACTGTATATGAATTTTCTACCAGTTTTCAAACGGTTTGGTTTGTCATAAATGTCAGAGATGTAGTTTTGAAACTGCAGCTTATCAGTCAATATAACCATATTTAGGAGCCACAAATATTGTTTAGGGGTTCTGATCTCTGGGTTGATGGTTTGCTTTATCTTGGTTGTCATGGTGATGGCAAGCATTGGTCACATAGATGTAGTCGGTGACAGATTGTGCTGTCCAAGTGGTTTATATAAATATGTTGCCTTTCTGTTAAGTTTTAGAAGCTTAAATATTGATTTCACATAAATACCTCATACTAAATTTATGCTCCTGTTTTTTTCATATGGAAGTCTATAGTTAAAGCTCGCTTAGACAAGTTACTTACAATCATTAATATGCAGTTTCATACATCTCTGAGAAATAACAAACCAGGCTGTTTGAAAATCAATAAAAAATTGATTCATTAAAATCAATGTAATGAGTGGGTGAGCTGACTGGTAAGATGGCTGCCAGTGCGGACGTTGGAAACGCGCTCATGTCCTTCTAGTGATTATATGATATCTATGAATAACAAGCTTTCCCCAGTCTGCTAATTACCCATTGATGTGTGTCAGGTGTGTTACAGCAAGGAAACTCCTGATACCTGTAGGATGCCAGCCCTCAAGGACCAGACTTGCCAACCCCCAATTTAAAGGAAAAGTCTGCAAATTTATTAATTATAAGTTGGTGTATTTGTTTTGTTATTAGGTGTGAACTCTTATTTCTTTTTTTATTTATCTTTTTTTTGTTTGTTTGTTTTTACTATGTCTGAAAAATAAACTAAACTACACGTACAGGTAGGGGTGGTTAGCCATCCTTTTTTTGTTTTCATTTTTAATTGTCCTGTCCAGCATGGTAGCAGAAGAATGATATTCTGGCTGCTTTGTTGTGTTGAACAGATTTGCTTTGTGAATGTATGTCTCCTTTTGATAATCCAAATTGCATTTTATTGAATGCTTGTCTGTAATTGTGGTTGGCCATCCCTTAGTCATGCTGAGGCTTAGACAGCGGAGGGACATCCTATGATGCACTGATGATAAATTGATCACAGCATTGACATCATTAACTTGGAGGTCTCCCTGACTCCCTGCAGGGCCTGTTGGTGTCTCTCTCCTCAAGGCAGGTGGCCACCCTCCCTGTTTCTCAAGTCAAGACTTGGAGCAATCCACTGGTTTCCTTAGCTCTGCAATTATTGCTTATAAATTAGCTATGAACACAGGTACTATAAACTGATCACAATGACTTGGCTTGAATGGTTCGTGCCTGTAAAGTACCTCGAATTGACCATGTTGTGAATTGGCTCTGCAAACAAAGCTGAAGTCATGAATGTCAGCAGGAAGCTGCAGCAATGTGAAACTGGTGACCTGTAACTGAGATCCTCCTCATGCATCATGTTTCAGAATCCCTGTCATATGAGAGGGTTTCAGCCTGCATCTGCACAATGATTTTCAGCTGCACAGCAGCAGGCAGGAGGGTTGTCGGGACTGCCCAGAGGATCGCCAATCACCCCTCACTGGAGGATCCATGGCTCACTTGACCTCAGGAGGGCAGATTTCACCAAAGGACCCCCACCATCACTGATACTGAACTTCAAACAGATGTGAGAACCAACAGCCCGCAGTACTGTGGGATATGCTGTATTTATCATTGCTTATTTGTGTTGTGTCTTTTATTTGATCTGTTTAGGTGATGATGTGAAACATCACCCTCAGATTAGTTACACGATGGGAATAAAAACCTTCTGATTCAGGAATATTAGAATGTTCATAGTAGAAAGCCGATCTGTTCTCCAATTGATGGTTAGAGGATGCAATCATTCGTCAAGGTGGAGATTTCCTTCAACTGGAGTCAGGATTTAGTCAGGATTCAGTCAGGATTGAGTCAGGACTTAGTCAGGACTCAGTCAAGATTCAGTCAGGACTCAGTCAGGTATCAGTTAGGACTCAGTCAGGATTCAGTCAGGGTTCAGACAGGACTCAGGACTCAGTCAAAATTCAGTCAGGACTCAGTCAGGATTCAGTCAGTATTCAGTCAGGACTCAGTTAAGATTCTGTCAGGACTCAGCCAAGACTCAGTCAGGATTCCGTCAGGACTCAGTCGGGAGTTCAGCTGCAAAATACAGTTTGCAACAGATAATAGTTTGATATTAACACTTGGTAGTCCATACACGCACGTCTAAATCACATGATCTGATGTAAAATCTAAACAGCTGATGGTAATGATAAATATGATGATGAGGCAGCCTCGTTAAATCATGGTTCAAACTTGTGTTAGAGCAGTCAGCTGTTTGTGTTTCATTGCACTTTAACCCTGCTTACACAACAAACGCAATTTGGGCCTGACACCCAAAGTTAGATGTTGGGTCGCCAAAATGTCAAACGCTTGATTTCCAGCGTCAAGACGCCCCCAATGCACGTCGAGGGATGTCCAGCCAAGGTGCGCTCGACGTGCGTTGGGGGAACCTTTCCTCTTTCTTTTTCCTTTCACCAGTCTGTTTGTACCATGGAAGATGCTGTAGAGAGAGGGGCTCGGCTTTATGTGATAAACAAAGCTAGGGAACGTCGTTGTCGGGCATCTCTTCTCTGTGTCTGGGTTCACCAGATGATACGAGGTGCTCTAAGTGTGATGAGTTTCACCTTTTACTCCAGGAGCTGCACGCTGGTGAGGGACGCTTTTAGCTGTCTGATCCGGCCCAGTTTAACAACCCGCTGTCCCTATGCGGGACAGGATTAAGAGCCCATTACATCCCATTAACACAGCAGGTCATCAAACCGTACCGTACCGTCTTCAACTGCTTATCTGAGGTCGGGTCGCGGGGGCATCTGCCTAAGCAGGTAAGCCCAGACTTCCTTTTCCCCCAGGGTTTTGTCCCGGTGGGACGTTCCTTGAACACCTCACCAGGAGGTGTCCAGGAGGCATCCTGACCAGATGCCTGAGCCACGTCATCTGGCTCCTCTCGATGTGGAGGAGCAGCGGCTCTACTTTGATTGCCGTCCAGATGACCAAGCTCCTCACCCTATCTCTGAGGGAGAGCCAGACCACCCTGTGGAGGAAACTCATTTCAGTGGCTTGTACCCATGATTTCATTCTTTCCGTCATGACCCACTGCTCATGGCCATCGGTGAGGGTAGGAATGTAGATCGGCCGATAAATCAATTGGCTCAGCTTCTTCTTCACCACAACAGATCAATGCAGTCTTTATCACTGTGGATGCCACACCGATGTGCCTGCTGATCTCCCACTCCATTTTTACCTCATTCGTGACCCCCAGATGCTTGAACTCCTCCACCTGGGGCAGGACCTCGCTCTGATCTGGAGAGGACACTCCACCCTTTTCTGGGTGAGGACCATGGTCTCAGATTTGGAGGTGCTGATTCTCACATCATCTGCAAAAAACAGAGACCCGATCCTGAGGCCACCAAACCGGATCCCTTCAACACCTCAGCTGTGCCTAGAAATCCTGTCCATAAAGGTTATGAACAGGATCATGACAAAGGGCAGCCTTGGCAGAGTCCAACCATCACTGGAAATGGATTAGATCTACAGCCAGAAATGCGGACCAAGCTCTGGTACTGGTCGTACAGGAATTGGACAGCTCGAACAAGCTCTGTACTCCTGAAGCACCCCCACACAGGAATCCCCGGGGGACACGATTGAGCGCCTTCTCCAAGTCCACAAAGCACATGTAGACTGGTTGGGCAAACTCCCATGCCCCCTCCAGGATCCCGAGGAGGGTGTAGAGCTGGTCCACTGTTCCACAACCAGGACGAAAACCACACTGCTCCTCCTCAATCCGAGGTTCAACTATCTGACGGACCCCCCTCTCCAGGACCCCCGAATAGACCTTACCAGGGAGGCTGAGGAGTGTGATTCCCCTGAAGTTGGACCACACCCTCCGATCCCCCTTTTTGAAGTGGGGGACCACCACCCCAGTCTGCAAGTCCAGGGGTACTGCCACCGATGTCCACGCGATGCTGCAGAGGGGTGTCAGCCAAGACAGCCACACAGCATCCTGAGTCTTAAGTAACTGCGGGCGGATCTCATCTACCCCTGGGGCCCGGCCACCGAGGAGCTTTTTAACCACCCCGGCGACCTCAGCCCCGGTGAAAGAAGAGTGCATCCCTGAGTCCCCAAACTCTGCTTCCTCCTCAGAAGATGCATTGGTGGGATTGAGGAGGTCTTCAAAGTATTCTTTCCACCGACCCAAAACGTCCCAAGTCGAGGTCAGCAGCCCACCATCCCCACTGTACACAGTGTTGACGGTGCACTACTTCCCCCTCCTGAGCAGCCGGGTGGTGGACCAGAGTCGCCTTGAAGCCGTCTGGAGGTCTCCATGGCCTCACCGAACTCCTCCCATGTCCGAGTTTTTGCCTCAGCAACTGTCAGAGCTGTGCTCCGCTTGGCCCACCGATACCTGTCAGCAGCCTCAGGAGTCCCACAGACCAGGAAGGCCCAGTAGGACTCCTTCTTCACCTTGACGGCATCCCTCACCGCTGGTGTCCACCAGCGAGTTCTGGGATGACCGCCACGACAGGCACAGACAACCTTATGGCCACAGCTCCGACTAGCATCTTCGGCAATAGAGGCGCGAAACACAGCCCATTCTGACTCAATGTCCTCGCCTCCCTTGGAACATGGTTGAAGCACTCCCAGAGGTGGGCGTTAAAACTCTTTCTGACAGGGGACTCTGCCAGATGTTCCCAGCAGACCCTCACGACACATTTGGGCCTGCCAGGTCTGACCGGCATCCTCCCCCACCATCTGAGCCCACTCACCACCACATGGTGACCAGTGGACAGCTCTGCCCTTCTCTTCACCCGAGTGTCCAGTAAAAGGTCCGCAAGTCTGACGACACAACTACAAAGTCGATCATCAAGCTGCAGCCTAAGGTGTCCTGATGCAGGTGTACATGTGGACACTCTTATGGCTGAACATGGTGTTTGTTGTGGACAATCCATGACGAGCACAGAAGTCCAACAAAAAAACACCACTCGGGTTCAGATCAGGGGAGCTGTTCCTTCCAATCACACCCCTCCAAGTCTCACTGTCTTTGCCCATGTGAGCATTGAAGTCCCCCAGCAGAATGATGAAGTTCCCGGAAGGAGTGCTTTCCAACACGCCGTCCAAGGACTCCAGAACAGGTGGGAACTCTGAACAACTGATCAGTGCATAAGCACAAACAACAGTCAGGACCCTTCCCCCACCCGGAGTTGGAGGGAGGCTACCCTTTCATCCACGAGGGTAAACCTCAACGTACAGGCGCCGAGCATGGGGGCAATGAGTATGCCCACACCTGCTCGGTGCCTCTCACCGGGAGCAACTCCAGAGTGGAACAAGGTCCAGCCCCTCTTGAGGATGGTGTTTCCAGAGCCCGAGCTGTGCGTCGAGGTGAGTCCAACTATATCTAGTAGGAACTACTCAACCTCGCGCACCAGCTCAGGCTCCTTTCCAACCAGAGAGGTGACATCCCATGTCCCTAGAGCTAGCTTCTGCAGCCGGGGGTCGGACTGCCAAGGGTCTCCCCCGCCCTCGGCCGCCGCCAACTCCCATTGCACCCGACTCCTATGGCCCTTTTCGCAGGTGGTGGGTCCACAAGAAGGGGAGCCCATGTCATCCTTTCGGGCTGAGCCTGACTGGGCCCCATGGGCAGAAGCTCAGCCACCAGGTGCTTGTCTCCATGCCCCACCTGGGGGCCTGGCTCCAGAGAGGGGCCACAGTGACCTACGTCCGGGCAAGGGACATGCGACTCCGATGCTGCCTTCCTCTATAAGGGTGTTTGGGCTGCGCTTTGCCTGGTCCCTCCCCTAGTAACCTGTTTGCCATGGGTGACCCTGTTGTGACTTATTTGAGGAAGAACTGAGTTCTATTTGTGTTAACAAATAAATAAATAAATACTTCTAAGTTGATTTATGGAAATGTTTAGTTATAAAACGTTAAAGGGAGCATGGAATATTTGATTTATCATTAATGATAAGTAAAGGGATGCACTTCAGACTTTAAGACGTTTAATATACTTAATCTTGTGTTACCATTGAAAACTTCATTACCCATGATCCCTTTGGTCTGAGAATGCTGTTGGCGCACGAAAAGTGGTTTACGTCTGTCGAAAAAACACTGAAGTGAAGTAGAACCTTTCCTGTAACAAGACCTAAGTTTGTACACTAAAGTTTTAATTTTGACTGCATTCCAGAGTCTCGTCTCATCCTTTGTTTGAAGCAGTCTGTCGAGCTGCAATAGACCCTGCCATGGCATAATCTAGCCCCAGACAACATAGCCCCTAGGATCCTCAGAACACGCAAACCCCTCCACCACAATAAGGTGTCAGCCCAGGGAAGGGAGGTCATCGAACTGCCGTTCAGAAGCCGGGACCGGATGCAGATCCCAGTTTATCCTCTGACTTCAGAGAGAGAGGAGATTCCCCTGGTTCTTCTTTGTGTTTCCCGTCCCGTCATAAAATGTGTGTCTGCGTCATGACATTGAGTCGCTCTGATTGGTTGACGCCCCGCGTCAAGATGCCAAAGTTCAGATTTTCCAATTCCGTCGTCTGCTGCCCGTGACGCCCATGACATGCGTAGCGTCAAAATCTCAAAACTCGATGTGTGAATCGTGTCTAGATGCACCGCAGGGTTTTCAACGCCTCCTCGATGCGCGTCGGCAATTGACTTTGCATATAAACCTTACGCCCTTGACGCGTTTGGTGTGTATACGCACCGTAAGATATCAAATGTCACAAGAATTAAAGACTTCTTTGACATACTTGTGACTGCTGTGAGAGAATTGGGGCAGAGCTGCTGCTGGCTGGCTTCAAACTCATACTGAGCATGCGCTGCATAGTTGGAGTGAAAAGTAGCACAGCGCAAGTTAACTGGCCTTAGATCAGTGTTTCTCAATTCCAGTCCTCAGGACCCACTGCCCAGCATAACTTCTAGGCAACCCTGCTTTCACACACCTGAATCAAATGAATCAAAGTTAATGATGTTGAAATTGAACGGGTGTTTGAAAATAAATTCTTGGGCGTAATAATTGATGATAAACTGAACTGGAAAATGCATATAAACTATATTAAATCTAAATTGTCCAAAACTATTTCTATTTTTCATAAGACAAAAGAATTTTTTAAATCAGAAATCCATGTACATACTTTACTGTTCACTCATAGTTCCATACATTACTTACTGTGTGGAAGTATGGGGAAACACTTACTTAACAAACATTGATCCAATAGTTAAACTACAAAAGAAAGCTTTATGAATAATAAATAATTCAGGATATTTTGGATCAACAAACCCACTCTTTGTTAAATTCAATACTTTAAAATTTGTTGATCTAGTTGAGCTAAAAACTTCTATTATCATGTACAAGGCACACAAAAAACCTCCTTCCTCACTGCATTCAGGTAATGTTCTCACTTAGAGAAAGTTCATATGAACTTAGGGGAATGTGTATGTTTAAGAAAGTAAAGGTACGGACAAACTTCAGAAGAAGATGTATTTCTGTTAAAGAGGTAAACTTGTGGAATGATTTTTGCGATGAACTAAAAATGTGTAGTTCAGTTTGTAAATTCAAACAAATGTTTAAACTTATGACAATTGACAAATATAGACTTTTGGTTTGAAATATGTTTTATTACTCTGGATAGTGTCTCATATGATCTTCAACATAATTTCCATATCACCTTTTGTTGTAATTGTGTCTATTACTTATTGTATTTTTTCAGTGTGATTCTATAAAGTTGGGATAAGGGTAGGCATTATATAAGCTATTGCTTCAGCCTACACCTTTTTTTTTTGGGGGGGGGGGGGGGGGGGTTCAATTGTGTATATGTATAACTTGACTTTGGTGTAATTATCCTTGACTTGTGTTCCAAAAGGAAAACAAAGTTTAAAATCAAAAATCAAATCAAATCAATGGCTTGTTGACACACTGCAAAGAACTTGATCAGGAAGTTCATTCATCTGAATTAGATGTGTTAAAGGAACACATCAAAGCTATGCAGGGCGGTGGGTCCTGAGGACAGGAATTGAGAAAGACTGCCTTAGATAATCTTTAAACCGGCGGAGCACTGGATTAAATTACCCAAAGTGATCTGAGGAGTGTTTGGGACTTGGGAGATTGCTGCATAAAAAAGATCTCACCCACCATTCCTGGTTTTATCAGTCTTCTCTGCCTGCGAACACAGCAGCGAAGTGTCTTCCTCACTAGTGAAGCAAGGCGAGCTTCATGGGTCACCCCGGTGCCTAACAGCCTCTGTAAAACACTCATCATGCTCACAAAAAACTTTTAAAAAATCCCTTGACTTTCCCGCCATCCGCCCACACTTGTATAATCTACTGTTCTGTGTTTGTTTGTTTTTTTACCCACAAAGCTGTAGCTGCTGCGGGAAGTCTCACCCGGGAGTGAAAGGCGGCTCTTCTTGATAGGAAAAGTGGACACAATGTCCAGAGAGACTTGAATTTGTGCATCCTACGCAAACACACGTATTCACCATGCGGATGTTGCTGAAGCCTCAGATAAAACTGGCCAACGTTCCTGCCATAAACTGATCAGACAGCTGCTAGCGTTCGGACTCGTTTACCTTAAGTTGTGTCATGCATCACATAGTTTGCGATTTTGAAGTAATGCATCGCTGGCGAGCTAAATTAGTTTAACTTTATATAAAAACATTTGCAAAACCTTTTCATGTGACAGTGTCTCTCAGACTTTTAAAAAACAGCTTGTGTAAAATTCAACCTGAAAGTTGCTCGGCATTTTAGAAAGCAGAGACTGTAAGCGTGTATTTGAATAGTGCGCATGCGCAAGACCAGCCTGCTAGATTCACAGCTCCCTCCTTCGGCCACAGAATAACGTGCACAAGCCACTCCTGTGTTTAGCAGACAGCAGGTATCATGTCACAAACACAAGTAAACAGAATGCCGTAGTCCGAACGTTGCTAACTGCTAGCAGAATGATGTTAGCTACCTGCTGTAAACGTCTGATGAGTGGGTCCCAGCATTACTCTCGCCAATCAGTCACTCTCATTGATCAGTCTTGCGTATTACCCGTTCTTACTACGGTAAAAAAAAAGTGATTGACGAGCCAGTAGACAAATGAAAAAGTTAAGGAATGCAGAGATGATTGGGGGATGTTTTTTCAGCCCCATTACTTTCACAGCTGATGTATAATAATATTTTTATATTCAAAGCTTTTAATTAATCATAGCGTATGGGGTAGTGAACCCAATTTTACAGAATATTGCAAAAATTGTTGAAAGAAACATCTTCTATAACGCCTATATCACTCCTTACATGGTCTTCATCCATCAGCTGTTGGAGGAAATATCCCTCATGTCTTCATATTTTCAGCCTTTCAGAGGTAGAATAACCCTTCCTCCTCTGCTTCTTTCTGACACTGGTCATGTTATCTGGAGAAAAGTGTGTTTCATGCCTCATTCAAAAGGAGGGATCTCTGCGAGGTGTTCAAACTGGGTCTTGGTCACTTCTGATGCATCTGGAATTCAATTCCCTCTGGGACCACAAGATGGCAGAGCAGCCTCAGGATTGAAGGAAGATGCTCCTGAATGTTTCTAACTGACCTCACAGTGAGGACACGGACATCACCGTGACTCCGCAGCCTTTCAGCAACCACACTGTGCTGCAGACGGGTCTGGATGTAAGGAGACACAGAAACACCAGAGAGAGAATGAGATAGAAGAAGAGACCGCAGGATGACTTCATGTCAGTGGGAGACAAAGGGGTCGACTCTGCTGGACAAATGTCCTTGGAGGCCGGGGGAGGGGGGAGGGCAGCCTGGCAGCAGCTGGGTCACACACACATTATGCAGTCATGGAAAATGGTATAATCATACTGGAAATCAGATGTTTCCAGTCACAGCAAGACAGAAGACACTCTGAATGATCATGTTGTGTCTCTATTAATTCAATTTGTGCCTGATGTTTAATTAGTGAAAAAGCTGTTTTATTATCATCAAGTTTCTGTGTAGAAGCAGAACCATGAGGACACAACATGAGCCACAAACAGCTCAACAAACAAGAGCAGCTTAAAATAACACAATATATTTGCTTTGTTCCAGACGAACATTGAGTTTTAGATAACATGAGAAGAAAAATACAAAGTCAACATGCAAAACTGATGATGTAGACATAAATACACAAAACAGAGTAAAAATCTGGTTTCCCTTCAGGAAATGTTTTAATCAACTTGCAAAGCAGAACCAACTCGAGGCTAGCAAAGCAGCCACTCGGTACATTTTTCATTCTCATATTCTACTTATTTAATGTTCGGTAACATTGTTATTATTCTATAAAGAATATGAAGTCTTCTTTCATGGTTCAGGTGTGCTTTGGACAGCTAAATGGTTATTTGTTGTAACAAATAAAAATAAAGATACAGCTGACTATCATACTCAGTGGTGTCAGACATGAACATTACAGAGGATGAGATGACAATCTTTCCTCAATACTGAACAATATTATCTGTATGTACACAAATGTACACTTAAAAACAAACAAACAAAAAGATTTAAAAAAAAAAGGAAAAAGATAAGGGGGGGGGGGGACAATAATAAGACAGCAATACTGCATGTACAGAATGAATAAAGAAAGAAGGATATCGCTCATATCAGAGACAACAGCCACATTCTGGATTCTTGTGCACATCAGTATCAGATCTGGGCAACTAAATCTAATACAGCTTCAGTGAGCACTTTATATCAGCCGGCTGCAGTTTTCCAGGCCCTTCAAAACAATGGTTGCCAGCCTAGGACCTAGTTGCTCATTTGGCAGACCAAACAGCAGAGACATAGAGGATTTGCTGAGAAAGGGAGGTCTGGCATTTCAAAATAATGTCCTGCTGTAAAAAATGCCGTCTTTTTCTTTTGAGTATTTCAATATGCAGTAATGTCAACTACATGAACCAGTACTGCTATGTCATCACTCCTTTAATTTAAAAAATGTTCAATCTTTTAAAACCTTGAGATGTCATTATTATTTACTTTAAATTATGTTGTAGTTTCAATAAGTGTATTGGTATTTAAAAAATCATAACGATATGCAGTTGTGCTTGAAAGTTTCCATCCCTTCCCATTAAAGAAAAGGCTAAATTCACAAAAGTTATTCAAATAACATGAAACTGAAGAGTAATAATAAACAAAAATTTCAAAGTTAGAATTTAGTAAAATAACATATTGATTTTGAATTTTTGTTAAGAAAAATCATTAAAAAAAACAAACAAAACTGTCCCGGACAAAGTAGAGCACTTTGCTCATGAACACTGGACCAACATATCTGTCAACAGGTGCAGACGTCTGATTGGACGTTAGAGAAAACACCTGATTGCTTTTGCTCAACAACATTTTAGTTCAGGAGCCCAGGGCGACAGTGGCTCAGGTGGTAGAGCAGGTCGGCCAATGATCGGAGGATCGGCGGATCGGCGGTTTGAATCCCGATCCCGCAGCCATATGTCGTTGTGTCCTTGGGCAAGACACTTACCCCCCCCCCCCCTTGCCTTGTATGAATGTGTGTTAATGTTCTGGTGGTGGTTGGAGGGGCCGTAGGGGCGAAATGGCTGCCACGCTTCCGTCAGTCTGCCCTAGGGCAGCTGTGGCTACATACATAGCTTACAATCACCAAGTATGAATGGGGAGTGAATGAATAATGGACCTACTGTGAGCGCTTTGAGTTCCTGGATAGGAAAAAAAGGTGCGATATAAATCTAATCCATTATTATTATTATTATCATGCTTGTTTACTTGTTTCATTTTTTGTTTGTTTTGAATATTTCTGTTGAACTACAATACAATTTCACTTATCATCATTACAATGTCATGATGTTCATAAGATTTTTATTTATTATTACTTTTGTCAATTTCAACTTATTTTAATGAAAGCTGTTTTTTTTCTGTCTTTAATGGAAGGGGATGTAAACTTTCAAACACAACTACATCCCAGATTCCAGTAAGGTTAAAAATTAGAGTCATTTCAGAAAAAATAAGAAAAAAAAAATGGAGCATTGACAAGGACACCCCCCAAAGGGGTGGCCAGTGCCCTTTGAACAAAAAACTGGCCACCCCACTGGACACCCCTGCAAAAATGATATCTTTTTCATTTTTATCAATTTTTATGTACTCTTAACATGGCGCAGCATGCTTTGCATATATTTGAATGTCAAAATCTTTATAAGCTAATAAAAATAAAATAAATAAAAACGTTACACTAGATAGAACTACCATTTTCTGCCATTGCTGTTTTGCCATAGTCCCCTGTAGCTCTGTCACTCCTAATAAACTTGGCCTTTCTTATGCAAATTCATCCAGGAAGGTGCCACTCAGAACTGCCCCAACCAGTTTTTAATGTCCCTTTCATATCAGCACCTACTTAGCCCAGCCCTCATTCGGCCAACACCACACTACCCCAGTTTAGTTTGTTCACATTACAACTTCAGCTCTGGTTTTCAGTGTGGTGAGGTTTTCAGTGAAGTTTTGTGAAGTCATTTGTTTGCAACACAAATGACTTGTGTCACACACACTAACCTGCTTATTACAAGCAAAAAAATCTTGGCCACTTAAAATAAGTAATAAATTTTTTTTTCTTAATAAGCAAAAACAACTCACTGAAGTATTTCTCTGCAGGTAATTTTGTCTTATTTTGAGTGCGATGAGATATTTTGATTAGAAATTAGAAAAATATACTTGGTAAGATTTGAGTTTTTACAGTGTATAGGGGATTATCACGCTTTCCGGAAGTTTCCGGATTCTAGGCATTTCCTCTTCCGGGCCATTTTAACAATAGCTGTCACTGCTCTGTTCCACTTTGTAAATCGGATAAATGCCAACCATACTTAAGTTTTCATTGATTCCCGACTGAAGTGATGCTAAAGAAGAAGCGTATCAAAGCGACCGATTCGTCGTGGTGAAGTAATAATCAAACAACGTAGCACGTTTGTTTGTAGCCGGCAGACTACTCAGCTGGTGTTAGCAGGCTAGCATTAGCCAGCTTGATGACGTGCCTAACTTTGTGCGGCTGAAAACACAAACATCTGAAAGTGTCTCCTTTCTTGGCAGTCCCCAGTTGTTCCACTGGAAACGGGAGGGTACAGACCCGATTTTCAGATGTTTGTGTTTTAAAACGCACAAAGTAAGGCACGTCGGTTAACGCTAGCCTGCTAATGCTAGCTGTGAAGTGCCAGTGTTGTGCCGCACTGGCTACAAACAAACGTGCTAAGTTGTTTTATTATAAAGTTCGGCCCTTCAGGCTATCGAATCACTTTGATTCACTTCTTCCTTAGTATCACTTCAGTCGGGAATCCATGAAAATTTAAGTAGGGTTGGCGTTTAGCAGGGACATTGAACTGGCCCGGAAGTGGACCGTCTAAGTGTTTCAGGTTCCGGAGACCGGAACACGGAAGCGTGATAATCCCCTATTGTTGAAATTAAGGAAGTTTTGCCGCAGATAATGCCTTATATAGAGGCCCATTCATTCTGCCCCCTTCACTGCCATTATCTGGATATATGCAGATCTACGACTAATCTAAATAGTGTCCAAATGAGTCAGAGTGATGCAGAAATGATACTGATGAGTAAATGCACGTACTCTGTATAAATTCCAGATATAAAGTCCAGGCTGAAAGAAACAAAAGTCATCCTTTAATAACCCCTGGCCACCCTGCAATTTTCTCTGGCCAACCCTGAAATTTCTGCGGGCACCCACTACATTAAACCACACTCCTGCCGTGTTCTTCTCTGTAAAGTCACTGGTATGATGTAAACCAGCTACAAATGATGCAAATGAATGGGTGCAGGTGGTGATGGGGGCACGCCAGCCTGACCAGCACCATGCATGAAATACACAGGAAGTCAGTCTGGTTTCCCTCCACTGAAACCTGATTTCCACCTCGGTAAAAAACTGACCGGACTAATCACAGTGCAGGAGATACGTCTCTAACATATCAGTCAACTGCAGAGAAGTGAGGAATTAACGATGCCCTTTAAACCGCAACAACTTGCTGCCCTGAGGGCTTTCCTCTTACAAAAAGTCCCACCTCTCATCTCAAATTGGAAATCAGTCTCAGGTCTTCAGGTGTGAAAATTGGACACGAATAAAACAAGCAGCAGCAGGGCAGCAGAGAGCTGGGGTAGATAGATCTATCTATCTATCTATCTATCTAGATAGATAGATAGATAGATAGATAGATAGATAGATAGATAGATAGATAGATAGATAGATAGATAGATAGATAGATAGATAGATAGATGAGAATCAGAACAAACTTCTAAATAAAAGAAGGTTGTTGTGGACAGGATTTAAATTACAGGAGGCGCAGCAAAGCCACAGAGAACAGGAGGTAATTACCAAAGTAATTATTACTCTGATACTCACACACTCACTGTGAATGGGATTAAAGTCATTGATTGGGCCGCCCCACCTCCTGCTCACTTTGAATAGGTTGTAAACTAAAAGGGTTGAGCTGGACAAAGGAGGAAGTCTCCCAAACATCCAATAAAATAAATGAAAGAACAAGCTAAAGTGCTGATAAGAAGATCAGAAAGGCTGTTAAATGATTTGTCTGGCCAATGGTGCGATTCGCTTTGCGATTTAATCTTTTAAATTCCAGCCTCTATTCAGCGTTCATGCAGAAATGTTTTTCTTTATGAGATAGAGGATTATCATGTGACATAAAAACATGAACTGCTGTACGGTCTTACCAGGATGCAAAGTTGAGACATGAATGTCTTTACTTACCAACAACATGCATGGTGACGCCACCAGCAGGACTGCAGTTTTGCCATCGCTTTCTATTTGCATCACGGTGTGAAAACGACGGTTTCGTCCTCAAAACGTTTCAGGAAACAACCATGAGACCGTGCAGAGTCCCTGCTGCGAGAATCCAGATCGTTCAAGTCTCGTTCGTTTTAAGGAAACCCATGAGACCGTGCCCTTATTTATAAAACATTTCTTTGCTGATGTAGTTAAAACTAAAAAAAGTAAAACAAACTTAAAAAATTCTATGAATTATCTGTGGAGAACATACTTTGATCCTCATGTGATCCTTTTTATTCTCTTATGTGAAGAAATGCAAAAGTGGCCACTTTCAAGAGTGAATCACATATGAAATGCATGAAGATGTGTCTGGCAATTGTCGTCATGGTTACTGAGGTCATACACACCTGGATAAATCGGTTTGTTCTGTAATGAAAGATAGGAGACACAGGAGCTGGCTTAAGTTCATGAAGAAGTGGAGTTGTACATAAAGCCCATTGGAATTTTTAAATAGCAGCAGTAATAACTTTTTCCGGACCCTGGATGATAAAAACTTAAAGGTAGAGTCTGGAGTTTTTCCTCATTTTTGTTTGTGAACACTTCAAACTGAGAGCCCCTCCCCTCGGGCTCATGGCTGCATCCAGTGGTTAAAGGAGTCATCCCCGGAAATCCCACTTTTTCAACTTAAAACATGTATTGGAACAGGACCTCAGTAAAGATGTGCCAGAAACTCTCAAAAGTGACTTCGTCTTTGAGTGTGGGCTCTCTCCTCTCACCAGAATCGTCCACAAGAGCGCGCTCTCCACAGTACGCGGTTTGCTTTTTTTCACCTGAATGACGTGAACTAGAGAGGCTGCTAGCTGCTAAGCTAGCCTTTTTTTTAGCACCATCTGAAAGCAGCTGTTTACCTGCCATGGAGTAGCGCTATGACCAGCTTTGTCAGAGAGGAGGACAACGACCAGGAGGGGGGGGGGGGGGGTGGATTGCCGTGCTGAGCTGAGACATTCAGCAGTAACAGGAGGGACAGCACTACCAGGGACCAGTGAATGATATTTATCAGTGAGGATGTGCAGTCAGTAGGCTAAGTGTTGCTGCTTGTGTAACTTATTATCTTTTGTGTAAGAGACCTGTAAACGACGGTTGACCGACGGACAAGCTGCTAATGTAGCTACAAAAGCTAACACTGTTCCTTTTACTCTGCGGATCCTCTCTATCAACCGTACCGTTATGTAACTAACTCTCTAACTCTCGTGCGTATTCTCGCGACAAACAAAAGTTGGGGATAAAAAAAGGTTAAAATGAGCTCATTAAATTTTCATCCCACCCAACTATAATTAAAAATTTATTTGAAGATAACTTAAGAAGGATTGTGTATGTAAAACACTAGGTTATGACACCTTTAAAGAGGGAGCAGGTGGGGGAGTCCTAGCATTCGGTGTTGGGGTGCAGTCGGGAAAACTGTGTAAGATTTTTGCAAATTTTGCTAAATGACCTGTATTGGCTTTATTGGCTGGATTAATAATCCAACATGGCAACTACCATAAAGAAATACAGTAAAACAGCCTAAAGATAAGCCTTGGACAATTGATTAAAGGGATATTGTGTAAGTTCTCCTGTGTTTTATTCACAAAAACTGATTATTTGGTTCAAAAGTGTTTTTTCATTAATCAGTAATCACTCCCATCAACAAACTGAAGTGCTCCTCTAAGTTCTAAATTTGCCGTTCGTATCATTCATTTACACATCGAGCGGGGCGGCTCGGTGAAGGCTGCCATGTCGTATCGCCATGTTTTTGTGTTCGGGAGAAGCGTGACGGTAGGAAAACACAGAAACTCACCGGACACACCGGAGTTTTCAGCTCAGTTCGAGGTAATGCCTTTGAAAAGTCACCGCGCTGCAGTGGGAGAAACCAGCGTCTCACTGATGCTGCGTTCACGTGCAGTCGGGCAGACGGCCGTTGGTAACAAACCAGATGTCATTTTAATCAATGAAGCCGAGTGAAAGACGGTAAAACATGGGTCAGGGAAAACAATACGACATCGCCATGACAACCAAACAGATGTGGACTGATATCACTGTAACTGACGGACCACGTCTTCACATAGAGGCCGGTGATAACTTTACATGCAGCGGATGTCGTCGGTCTGCCCGGTTTCACGCGAACGCAGCATGAAAAGTACGAGGGAGCTGCTCCCAGTTACACAGTGTCCCTTTAAGTGACACATTTTAAATTGGCATTGATCTCAACAGCAAAGGATAAAGAAAAAGTCTCTTCTCTGCTCTGATGAGCCTCATCAGAGATTCACAAGAGCCAATGAATAAATAATCTGTTAAAAGTAATTACTAACATTTTTAATCAAAAAACACCATTATTCTACTTAAAGGCCTCCTTCCACTGAAAACCCGTTTAACTTGCTCCTTCTGAAATACGGAGGGTTTCCCCTTGTTTACTTACACATGCTGACTTGCTAGCGTTGCGTTCCCCCCAGTCGGCTGTGCTTTCTCATCAGAGAAACAATACGAAGAAAAGAGCGAATCTGGAACAGCCTCGCACTTCTACGTCACATTGCGAATAGCGTATCCCACGTGGGGTTTCCATCTGTCCATTGGAAGGCAGGTAACCCTCCACTACACACTAGAAGTAAAGACAGCACGACTGTAGCTTCGGAGTTATGAAGCTTATTAGCTAACTGTTTGTTAGCATGGCGGAACAAACTTGTTTGTCGGCTCTATTTCCTGTCTGTAACGAAATAAGAGCGGAGGGCGGAGCTTCCTTCATACACTGATGGGAGGCAGCCAATCAGACGGAAATTCATGAGAAGGACCCGGAAAAGCTGCCGTTGGACCACAAGCCTCTCTTCTAGTATACAAATACAGCTGGATACAACGATACCAGAAGGTTTTTTTAAACAGAAACGATGCAGAATGGATTCAATAATAATGGAGAACACAGAAATATTAATGAAATCACCATGGAAGTACAACTTTAAACAATATTGTGACTCCATGGACTTTTCATTGGCTGATCTTTTTCAAACCAATCCGAACCCTGAAAGTATCAGTGATTCTTCATTTATGCCATCTCTTCATTTGTGAGGGAGTAAAGGGGAGCTCGGCTCCCTGAAAAGCAGAGACACTCCCCTAGACACATTCAGCTGATAATCTGTATCAGCTAGGGCAGTGTTTCTCAATCCTGGTCCTCAGGGACCCCTGCCCTTCTGGTTTTCAAGATATTCATACTTTAACACACCTGACTCAGATGAAAGGCTCGTTAGCAGCTTGCAAAGAACTTGATGAGCAGTTGAGTTGATCTGAATCAGGTGTGGTGGAGTTGGAAACCTGGAATACATGCAGGGCAGGGGTCCCTGAGGACCAGGATGAGAGAAATATGATTTCTCCTGTTGGTTCTAGTTAGAACCCTAGCTGCAGCATTCTGGATCAGCTGGAGACTTAACAAGGCATATTTGGGGCAGCCCAATAATAAGGAATTACAGTAATCCAATCTGGAAGTAACAAAAGCATGGACTAGTTTTTCTGCGTCGTCCTGAGAGGATGTTCCTAATTTTAGCAATATTACGTAGGTGGAAGAAGGCGGTTCTAGAAACCTGTTTTATATGGGAGCTGAAAGACAAATCCTGGTCAAAAATGACTCCAAGATTCTTCACTGTAGTGCTGGAAGCCAAATTAATGCCATCCAGATCAACTATAAAGCTAGATAATTTAGTCCTCAGTTTTTCGGGTCCAAAGACTATAACCTCGGTCTTGTCTGAATTTAGAAGCAGAAAGTTCAGGGTCATCCAGGTCTTTATGTCACTAAGACATCTTTGTAATCTAACAAACTGACTGGTTTCAGCCAGGCCCGGATTTAGACAGCCCCACTAGGAGGTGCAGGTAGCATATAAGGGGGGCAAAGGGGGGCGCAGCCAGAAAATTTTGGGGGTGTCAAATCCCCCAAACCCCTAAAATGCATAGAAAAATATACGAACTAACTATGCTATCATCATGTCAGTACATCTATTCACATCTCTCTCTCTCTTTGATCCATTTAATTGGTCTTATTGGGTTTTATGTTGTTTGCTCTTCCTGACACTAACCTCTGCATTTATCCGGGACCAGCACAAAAATGACACTGGCTTGTGTCTGCTGAGGCTTGCTCTATCTATCTATCTATCTATCTATCTATCTATCTATCTATCTATCTATCTATCTATCTATCTATCTATCTATCTATCTATCTATCTATCTATCTATCTATCTATCTATCTATCTATCTATCTATCTATCTCATGTCTAAATTGTAATATTGGTTTTGATAGAATATTGGTTTTATTGGTTTTAATAGAATCTATCTAGTAAGCAGAACTTAATTTTAACTTAGTTGTTAGTAATACTTATTTTAAATAAGTTGTAAGAACTTTGGAGGGCAACATGTTATATAACTTAATTTACTTAAGTTGAAACAGCTTAATTAAAACTAGAAAATTTCTGAAGAAATTTTGAATGCTGCCAATCTGCTACCCACGTCGAACAGAGCGGCAGCCATGTTACAAAGATGGATTAACAGACAGAAAGACAAAGCTGTGAGACAGACTGTGACACAGACAGAGAGTGAGTGAGACAGACTGAGAAAGACAGACAGAAGGTGAGTGAGACAGACTGAGAAACACAGAAAGATGCTGTGTGAGACAGAGACTGAGCCAGACTGACTGTGAGTGACACAGACACCGTGAGACAGACAGATAGATAGATAGACACTGTGAGACAGACTGAGAGAGAGACAGAAAGACACTGACACAGACAGATACTTAGATAGACACTGACAAACAGACAGACACTGTGAGAAAGACAGATACTTAGATAAATAGAGAGACACTGAGACAGACAGACACTGACAGACAGACGGACAGACACTGTTAGACAGACAGATACTTAGATAGATAGAGAGACACTGAGACAGACAGACAGACACTGACAGACAGATACTTAGATAGATAGACACTGAGACAGACACTGACA